>CM057812.1:41293252-41648252 GCA_030067965.1 Latrodectus elegans
AAGCAGTTTCTTTGGCATGTAAACTTGGTTTGCTTTAAATCACGTGATTACGAATATTTGTATAAATATTTAGCTGCCCCATGGTTTCATTCCAATTGATGGATTTGTAAGGTGAGTTGTATTTTGTTTTGTGTATTAAGATATAAGACTGCTTTTTTTTTTCTTAATGTCTACGATTCTTAGACTCTTTCATCGAATCATGTTAACTGAAAATTTATAAACATTCATTTTTGGTAACTGCAGAAACCTGCAGTAGTTTCCTTACTGCCAAACTTGGTTTTTTTTAAATCGTTTAATCAACAAAATTGAAAATGCTTAGCTGCACCATTGGTTCCTATCGCTAGATTTATGACGTGAGTACTTTTTTTTTCATGTTATGCTTAAACAGACGTTATGTTTCTCTTAATACCTAAGATTTTTTAGATTCTTTTCTTCAAGTCATATTAACAGAATTTTTTTTTTCTAAGACTTTTATAGGTATTTATTTTTGTTAACAGCAGGGTATAGGATTAAACTAAATTATTTTCCTTAAAAAAAAAAAAATTAAAAATAAGTCTCTATATAAAATTAATGTATTTATGAAGGCAAAATCTGTGCTTAATTTTGTAGTTTAAGAGAATTAGTTTTCAATGGCGTTAAATTAACGATATAATGTTGCGAAATAGTATAAAATTAAAAAAAATAGCCATATTATCTAAATAAAAATGAGCACACCGATGGAGAGGTTGGCAATTCTAACTTCAAAGCAGTAGATCTCGGGTTCGAATCCTGGTTCAAATGTTAATTTTCCCTTCTCTGCGAGCGTGTGTTTTTGTATCCTTTCACTTTCGGAGCAACTATGGCACACTCACTATATAAGTTGCCTTTTCATCTTTGCTCCTTATCGAACTGAATGGATTAATTTTAAAATCAATCGTATATTTTGGGGGAGAAATACTGCAGAATAAATTTTTTAAAGTAACTGCATCATGTACCAATAAAAGCTTTTTATTTTCATATTTATTTAAGATTTAAATTGATCTACTTAAAATGCGTTTCTAAAATTACGTCTTTTATATTGGATAAAGAATATAAAAACCAATTTTGTAAGTTTAAAGGAAACAAATGCACCCTAATAATTTCACTAGAATGGAAATGAATCTTTTAAAGAATGGCAAAATTCTCATTAGAAGTTAAATATCTGAAATATGGATATTCTTATGTTTAAGAATTTGTACTTGATGTATTACACTAAATCTATATTTAGAACTGTGGATGTTTAATTTTTTGAGATTGATAATGATAATTGTATCAATGAGAACTATATAAAGTATTTAGTATTCCCTAAATGTCAAATGCTGTATCATTAATAAGCATTGTTATGAAGAGTAAACTCTAATATTAAATTTTTAAATTATAAAGGAAACTTGTATAACTTGATATTGTACTGTTGTTGCACCAGCATGCTTCCCCGTACTTAGCCTGGAGTTGGGATCTAAAAGTTAAATATCCGGGTGGAGTTTCCGTTGTTTTGAAGCAGGGACCAAAGTAGAAGACCCCTAGAGGTATCATTTCACTTGGAAGAAATTGCAACCAATCTTAACGTGCCTTAACCTTACTTTGCGAACATGGCAAATCTTCAGTTACGTTGGCATTCGAAGAGTTTTTGGTAAATATATTTATATGGCGTATCATATCGAGAGCTCTTACGCTGAAAAACATGAACCACAAAAACTGTTTGATAAAAAGTAAAAGATTCAATATTTTATACCAAATTCCTTTTCATAACGATAGAATAATTAAAAAAAACTCCTATTTAACCCTTACTTCTGCGGTTTCTATTCGTAAAGGTCTTTTGTTCATTCAAATAAAGGTATACAATTTATTTCTTTTGATCAAAAAATATCAGTTCTTATTCTGTAAGTTAATATGCATAATTTTTTAGAAGTTTTTTCGTTGTGTGTGTATGTGTGGAAAAAAATCTGTGCTAAAAAAATTTCAAATTTTGTTGAAAATTTAAATATTTTTATTCAGTCAAACCCTTAAATAACATAGTGTTTTAAGATTATATTTTGGAATTTAAACACATGGATTGTGAATATGTGTGATATTTCGGTATTTAACATTTCTAGTGTATAAAAATTTACACTATAAAAAATTTATTCTTTAAGTTTCGTTTTTGTGTAAAGTACAAATTTACTATATATTGGCATAGTATTTTGATCGTTTTCCTCAATCGTAACAAAGTACCTTATAGATTATTTTAAATGTGGGAAAGTACTCTAGATTTATAAGAATTTAACTCTAAATATTTCTATAGAGTAACTTGTAAAATATAAATTCACTAAAATCAAAGAAACAATGTATGAATAAATTTCTTAAAGCTTAATTTCTTGTTTTTCAGACGTTTAAAATCTGAAGCAGAGAAAATGATGCTACTGCAAGATAAGTGATTCACTTAGTGACAAAGTAAGTATTCATTCTTCTAAAATATTCTCAATTTTTATCTATAAGTGTTTTAAAGCATAGTGAATTTTAAGTTTCTGTGTGCAAAGTTCTGTTTAGTCAAATTCAAGATCCTTTTAGTATTAGCAGAGACTAAGAATTTTATAAGTTTATCTCTACCGAAGAGTTACTTAATACAAAAGAATATGTAAATTTTATTTTATCAATTGCATGACAAAGAATATGTAAATATTTGCAAGATTTTTACTATTTTTCTAAGATTAAAAAAACTGCATATTTAACTTGAATTATACTTAGAAAATATTAAATTAAGCAATATTTCAATGCATAGTTATAATACTTACCACTTTAGACACTAAATATTTAAAAATAAGAAAATAAAATATTCTGCAATTCTATGGATCTGTTTTTGTGGATTTAATTTTCATAAGTTTGTTGAATGTTTTTAACAATTTATTGTTTTAATATCAACCTGTTATTTTCTTAACAAAGTTTTGTAAAAAAATTTTAATTAGTAATTATACCAATATTTACAGAATCTTTTTCAACAAATTGTTTTTTAAGCATGAAACAAGAACATCGTGCATAGAATAGTTTTAAATAAAATTAATTTTGAAAAAATAATTAAGGTCTCTTTAAAATGTTGCAAATATTCTTCAGCCAGCAAATTAAAATCTGTACTCTTCATGGGTCCGATTGCCATCTCTAGACTACATGTCTTGTGATTTTAGTATCCACTTTAAACTGTAGATCTAGGATTAGTCTTCCATTGTAGGCTTATGGGATATTAACAATATCTGTAGCGTTTAACTGTAACGTCAATATCAATGTTATACACTTTTAAATCGAACTACCTAATCGAATTATTTTCAAGTATGAATGTTATATGAATAACAAAGTAATTTATATTAATGAAATAGGTAATTTATTAAGTAATATCTATTTATCTTTAGTAAAATTTAACTTTGTCATCAGTCCTCTAAATGTAAGTGAATTTCAGGCTGGGCTGGAAACCGAACAGATAATGTTTTGTTGTTTAATTCAATGTATCTAAGCTCGATTCTCACTCGAGGTTTGCATATTTGTATCAATGAGATTTTACTAGAAGCTGAAGTTCTTGGTTAAATTGGTTATCATTGCAGAAATAAGTTATGTCATTGAGTTACAGTATTAAACATGAGTGGACTGAACTACTGGCAAATTTCGCATAGTTACCGTATTTTTATAACTGTGCAGAAAGAATGGGTATGTTATGTGTTGATTTATAGAAATTGTAAGTAATATTCTAAAGACATCCATTGGTTCCTTGTCCAGAATAGTTACTTCAAAACTTGTTCTTGACTTATTCTTAAAAATCTTAAATCTTTGAAAGAATTTGGAAAGATTTCCAACGTAAATACAATTTCAATCATTAAATAAATAAAACATTTTTTATTTTCAATATTCATACACCTTATGTAAATGAGCTAGTAGTTAATGCCTTCGTCTTTATTGCAAATCGTGGATAATCATAGGTTTGAATATCCTTAATGGTTTCGAATTTATTATTTATAAACGGTTTCCAATTGCCGGAACTATGGAGTTTACAAGTTGTGGACAAATTAAATCATTCAAAAGAAAATTCCTATTAGTATCACCATTACACACATGATGTCAAACTCACTTGTCTATGTATTAGGCATACTAGTTCTAATCAAACGCTTGATTTCCAACTATCCTAATTGTTTTGCTACACATCCAAAGCCTTACTCTGCACAGCATATTTTGACTGCCCTGATTTTAATCACGTATACTTCGTATTCTAATTTTACATCTTTAAAGTGACAATATCTTACTGGAGAGATTCCTCGCTATGACCTCTTTGCTTTCCCGTTCTATTAAATCCCTACGTAATGGTTTCGCAACAAACATTATTTTATAAAATATTCCATTACACAATCTTTTATTTAAAATGTAATTGTCCTCGGCAGAATCTAGCTCAGTTAAATCAAAGTCAAAGATTCTAGACATAAGCTAGAACCTGCCTAGTGAGAAATCAAACCTCTCCCTTCAAGCATATGTTTGCACTGGCGTAGAATCTACTTCAAGAAATACGCGTTTGAAAATACAGCCTTTGTAAGCAATTGTTAATACATGCAAACAAAGTTAATATTAAGTTTTTTGTAAGAATCAATTATAGAACTGCTTAGTTCAGAAGTAATTTGTTAGCAAAAGAAGCTTATAAAATCTGTCTCACAAAATACTACTCATTAAACAGGTCAAGTATTTGGATATAATTTCTATATTAAAGAGTTGATGTTTAAATTTGTAGCTATTCCTTATAAATTTGCCGATTACACTGGTCAACAGTGGTTTTGGTGCCAAAGATTTTGGAGGTGATTTTATATGAATTCGATACGCTGAATCCAAATATGCCATTAATTTTTGCCTATCAGCTTGAATTTTTAAGATATCAACATTTTAATGAATCATGCATTACACTATTTTAAAAGAAAAACCATTGTTTAAACAAATTAAACAGGGAATTTTTATATTACATAGATATTGCTTATTAAATACAAAAGAAAACTGAGAAAGTCATGATTTAAACAAATTACTCACTGAACATTTCAGAAACTTCTCTTGCGTGACATTCTCGAATGTATTTTTGGAACAATTCAGTTTTAAAGTCCAGCAGTAATCTGCCATCATGTGAGTATCCCCATCTTCCTTGATAGCAAACCTCCATACATTTTATATCTTGGTGAAATCTTTCACCTTGTTCCTCACTAATGTCTCCTAAATTATCAGAAAAACGGTCTAAGTGGCTATGTAAATAGTGCACTTTAATGCTCATATTACACCCAAGGGATCTGAAATTATTCAGCATTTAATTGACTAATTCAACATAGTTTTCAGCTTTGTGTTTACCCAGAAAATTTTGGATACCTGAAACAAATGAATTCCAGGCTTTTTGTTCAATCTCATTGAATTTATGAAGTCAGGGTCTAATCAGCTGTCTTATTTGTGGGCCATCAAATATTCCTGCTTTAATTTTTTCCATACTCAGCTGAGGCATTTTTTCCCTATATATGCAAAGCATGATCCGTTCTTATAAAGAGCCTTTACAAACTGCTTCATTAGACCCAGCTTGATATGCAGTGGTGGAAAGATGATTTTCTCTCGTGGAACTAAAGGATCGTTGATATTCTTTTCCCCAACATCCATGTTTTCTCTCCTAGGCCACTCTTTTCTAACCCAGTGTTGCGTTTTGTCTTTGCTATCCCAGAGGCACAAGAAACAAGGATATTTTGTGTGGCCACTTTGCTGTCCAAGGAGAAAGTTTACCATTTTTAAGTCTACACAAATCACCCATTGGTGTTCACGATACTTTATTTTTTCCAAGACCAAAGCTATGGTGTCATATTGCTTTTTCATTTTCGTTGAGTGGGCAATTAGTATTGTGCCATATTTGTTCCCATTATGTAGAAGAACACATTTCAAACTTCGCTTTGAGCTGTCAATAAATAGGCGCCAATCATCTGGAAAATATTCAGGAAGACCCATTTTTACCAGGAGTTCTCTAACAGCATGACAAGATTTCGTTCTTCAGAGAAAAAGGTAGCAGATCTTTCTCCCTTGTGCGATAGAATATAATTTTCGTTCCTCATTCACAAGTAAATTTTTTCCTTCAACCTGGATGACAGTAATTCAGAAGCTTCTTTCGACAGATTGAGATCTCTAGTGAGGTCGTTTAACTCATCTTGGTTGAAACATTGAGGAATTGATGATATCGTTTCAAAATCGCTGTCACCTTCAGTAGTATCAGAATTCTGATCAGAGAGACAATAAGCGTCCTCAGAGTTCTGGTAGCTGGTGAAAAGTTGGAATTGGCCCTTCTTCTGAGTGAGGGATAGGGCGTCTTGCAGAGACTAAATCGTGGATAAGTCCACTTATTACGGTTCTTTCGATTGATTCCAGTAATATTTACTTGGCAGAAATAACAGTCATCAAAGTGATTTTTTGGTTCTCTCCAAACCATTGGTACACAGAATTTCAGGCTTCTCCTTTTTCCGGTAGTCCACTGTCGTACGAGTAAATGCTCTGTACAAGTTTTACAGACAATATGTGGTGCTCAGGTTTTATCCTGATCACCAAAATATCCAAGATAAGCCCTCTTTACAAAGTCACTAATAGATTTTCTGTTTTCCAGTAGCGTGTATTCTCCGCATATGTAGCAAAAAATATCAGGATGTACACAGCTTCTACTTGAACTCATTTTATTTCTATTCAACAACAAATACTTAGATTTTCTTTTTAACAACTCGTTACTAAAGAGAAATTTCATATGACTTTAACCTCTATCTGCACCGCCGAAATTCACGAACTATTCTCAACTCTCAACTGCGGTTGAAGCTTTGAAGGTCACTTCAGATAGTGGACCGACATCTCCATCTATCGGATTTCTATGGAACTAACTGGAAAGCATTAATAAGTAGGATTCAATCCCATTTATTAAGAATTTGTCAACTAATCAGTTATATATCTCATATTGTTTGTCTTTTTTTATAATAAATGAATTAAAATAATTTTTAAAAATAATTAGTTATTTCCTAAATATTGTGAATTTAAAATAATAATTGGTTACAAAAGACTGACAATAGGGCAAATATACAAGAGTCTTTCCCTGTATAAATTTTACAACACTTGTACTTGAAAGTACTAAATAGAAAAAAAGCATTGATAGATAAATTCACTTATCTAAAAATCTAGAGCTGATATAGAAAAACTGCTCTCATATTTAGATTCAGCAATAAAAGTATAGTTAAAATCTGCTCTAAAATCCTAAGCACCAAAAAATTTTTTGTAGGCCTGTGTTATTACAATGGAAACTAAAATCATTGAGAAAATGCTTAAAGAAATAGTTATTTCCATAAGTGTTCCACTTTGAGCCTCAGAATTAAAATAAAAATTAAGAATTTTTCAGGAAATAAAGATGTTATATTGCATTTGAAAAATTGTATTTTCTCAATGCAAGCATAATGAATTTTGGTATTTGAATATTGTGAAATTAATATTCCTAGTAAAGGATTAAAGAAAATTATTGGGATGTCTATTTTCTATCCCCCAGACTAATCATAGATTCTGTTTAATCCAGTTTTGGTTTTCAGATACGTTATCTAATCTCTGGAAGGGAAAGGGAGTAACATTGTTATATTAAAACTCATTTAAGGTCATAAAAGTGACCGACATTTTCACGCTTAACTGAAGAGAATTCTGAAGATCTATGCATAATGAAGGGAATTCTTCATACTTCGTTTAAGGAAAGTTTAATTCAAAGGATTTCCTATTATACTTATAATCTAATTTCAAATATGGTAACAGATAATTTTAAATTAAGTTTAATCAATAAATTTAAAATATACATAAAAAAAGTCTGCATTTTATAACCACCAATATTATGGTTAAATGTATGTTTTTTGAAAAATCTTAATTTCCCGTATGCATCTTTCATATAAAATCATTCGTCTAGGTTAGAGTTTTGTTTTTGAAAATTTGTTAGTTACAAAGAGTAACAAAATAATAAGGTCGTACTTATTCCTTCAGCACCCCAAGGCATTTTTGTCAGATGTTGTATAGTCAGTGGCGAAATTTTATTAAAGCGAGTAAACACAATAGATCTTAAAATAATCAAAGTTAATATCTTTAATAGAATTCACACTGGAAATGTAGAGAGCATATATGGAATTTCGAATGCCCCCACAGTGGTAATAGATGAGAATTTTAAAAAAGGAAAGAGCTGCACGCTGTGTTACTGAAACGAGAAAAATCGTGGAAAGGAAAGATACATCACTGTATAAGAAATTTGATTGTAAAGCCTAATCAGTGTTAATTGTTTTTCACAAAACGCGTGTGCTATAAGCACATTTTTCACGTAAAACGATATTAGCTAATCACATTCAATGATATTATCATAAACTTTGTGCAAGGTAAAGTTTTTATCACATGTTCGTCTACCCGAATCTCATTGTTGACTTAGATACTTGTAATGACCTGGAATCCATTAAGTTTTGCTTCCGTTCCAATTTGATCTCGAATGCAAACAATCAGCATAGAACATTGGCGTGTGAAAACAAAGAATGTTTATGAATAATTATGAACTGATTTTGCTGACTTATATGGTATTTATGTGTGACGAGAAAGAAATTTTCAAATTGCCTTATAGAATTTGACTTAATAAAATGTGAGTAAAAGAACTAAACAGCGCTTTTCACAGTTCCCTTGTCTGTAGAAATTAAATTGAAAAATTTAATACCAGACTTATAAACAGTGCTTCAAGTTAATTTCTAATCAAAGGAAAATATAATGTCAAAAATTAAAGCATGCATGGACTAGTGATATATATTCATTTTAATTCATGCCTAGTTGTGTATATCTAAAATGAACATCTAATTCGTTAAAATGTTGAATATTGATTACAACACTGCTATCAATTATACAAACTGTTGACTAATAATTCAGAATTTAACTGCATTCCATAAACTACTGTTATAGTAAACAATAAGATGGTAAGTGAATTCAAATTTATTCTTCAAAAAACGAAGATTTAAGTTTTTAGTAACTTAAGTTGGAGAACTTTAATTTCCTAAATTAAGTGAAAATTATAAATCTATGACAGCTTTAGTTTTCGAACATATAACTCTTTCCTATAATGAGCCGTGAAGCAACTCTCGTAAGCCTGGTGTTATGCGATCCATGCCTAGGGTAAGTGACTCTGCGGTTACAGTGTCTAAACGGAGCCTCTAGTTGCCTGGCAAACCCCTAGAGTATTCTGCCTTGCCCGGCATCTCGAACAACACTGGGCGAACTTGTGTTTTCTTTAAGTTTTTCTTTCTCTTCACTGACAGGGGAAAATAAAAAAAAAAGAATCTACCTGTTTTACAGGTACAACTCCTGAGGTAGACCAGTCTCCAGAAAACAAGGTAACCCAGGAGAAAAGTAGCGAGGGTACAGAAATGGATCCTTCAAGTAGGGAGGTAGGAATGACCTCAACCGTAGACATCCAAAGATGGTCAGGAAGACTTACCCAGTGTGATTGCCTACCTAGATAAGATCACAATTAAGGAAAGGCTTTCCTGTGAAACAGAAGAAACGACTGACCAAGGAAGGGAAGATAACAGAAGGAACTTGGGCTGATAAATCCAATGGCAAAAGTGAAGAGACAAAATTCTGAGATGGAGCAGGACTCGCGTCAGTCTAAGAATGGTCAGGCCTAGGGGTGAAACCTACAGGAAAACCATCACAATAGTCAAGATGGCTGTAGTTCCTAAGACATCCTGGTAACCATTTGACTGAAGAATAGGCTGTCGACCTGGAGCTTCTGATAACAAAAATATTACAAGGAATGACGAGGGTGTCTTAACTTTCCTATCATGTAAGTTGGAAACGAGGGCTTTAATTATCAACAGTTGAGAGCTCTAAGTGGTGGACTGGAACTGAATGTCAGTGATATTAACCTCTGGTAGGAGCAAGAGCTATTCGTGGGTGAGGCAAATATACTTGTTAGAACCACCAAAAATTTTGTTAAGCTTCCGATGGTATACTGCAAACTGGATCCCAAAGTCATCCTGAAAAAAAATTGAGGCAAAGAATGGTGATCTTGTATTTTGCACAGAAAAGGTGACCTATCAGGGTAGACCATGGTTTTTAGTGTACCCGAAGCGGACGCGGCTACACTTGGTAGGAGATGGGAATTCCAAAATAAATCTCGCACCAAGTTCAAACCAAAGTTCTAGAAATGACTCCGAAGCCTGATGGGGATGAAGGTACTTCAAGCAAACCTCCACCACGGTAGAGGAGGTGCCTCTAATTTCAGTAGGAAACTTCTTACTGAGAATTTCTACTTGGGCCGAGCTGGCAGTGGAATGGTTAGCGCTCTTGTCTTCGACTCAACAGTTCGTGGGTTCGAATCTCACCTTGGGCATGGATGTTTGTAGTGGTTCAGAATCCACTTTAAACCGTAGGTCTCGGTCTAATTAGGCCTTGGTTGCAAAAATGAACGTTGAGTGACAAACCAATAATGAACCTCGATTTTCAAGGGTAGAATAAATGGCCTTAAAGTTAATCCATCATTTGAATAGTAATACTGATAAAGATATTGATGCTTTACCTCTTTTTGAATTTATCAAGAGACCTAACAGGGAATTTATCAAGAGACCAGTGAAAGCTATACTGACGAGGGGAGTGGTGTTTGCGAAGTTGTTTTCAGCTCCGTGTACCTGCCCTATGAAGATATATCCATCTGGTGAAACTCTGCATAAACTTCGTATTTGTACAGAAAATGACATTTTAGGTAATCCTGGAATTAGACAGCAATGCTCACAAACAAAAGGTGTGAGTGCCTTTCAGAATTTATTCTAAATAACTTAGATGTTCTAAATAGGAGCAATGAGCTGACTTCTATTACTTCTAATAGAGCTGAAGTGATCAATATCACCGTCACTATTTAGCTCACTAGGAAGAATAACAAGAGATGGATTGTAAATGGTAGGCCATCTAGTTCAAAATATCTACATTGAGTTTCTCTGAACCGTCGATCAACATTTATATTAGAGACCCCATGAGTGCCAACTGGAAAAAGTTTCAGAAGGAACTTGTGGGGCCTACTGAATTGGGTTCCAAGCCTATTAGAGGTAATCATGATTTGAAATCACAGAAAAATGTCTGTAAATGGATATTCTATAATCTTTTAATAATTGCCTCTTGTTCCCACTAGAAGAGCTAAACCCCAATGTGTCTGGTGGAATAACTGATTGCTGAAAGGGAAAGGGTTAAGAAACCCTTTAATAAAGCTAAGAAATATGGTGAATTTGACATTTATAAAACTACCCTAACCAATTATAACAATGTTAAAAAAAGCAAAACTGAATCCTGGATGATTTTCTGCGAAGAGGTAAATTCTATCTCTAAGAAGGCTAGAATCTAACGTATCCTTAGAAGGGATGAACCTATATTGGTTGGAACCTTAAAGGACGATGGCAGCTTTGCTATAACTGGTAAAGCAATTATGGAAGTGTTGACCAAAACTAATTTTCCAAGAGCTAGAGATATTAATAGCAATGATGGTCAACACTTCATTGACTCTTTAATTAGTCAATGGAAGTCGTTGTATATATGGTAAGAATATTAATTATAATAATGTAAGGTGGGCCATTTTTCCACCTTAAAACCATTCAAGAGTCTTAGTCCTGATGAAATAATACCCATCATGATCCAAAAGGTCAATGAGTTTATCCCGGTGCTGACTAGAATGTATAGAGCTAGCCTAGCCATGGGATGTATTCCGAAACTTTGGCAGAGGACTAAGATTGTTTCTATTCCTATAAGCCTGGGAAAGGTTTCTATGACCAGGCTAAGTCCTTCAGACCAATTTGCTTTTCTTCCTGAAGATAATGGAGAAAATTGATAGGCTAGGGATTACTTATGAAGAGTAATTGTCCCTTGCATGACCTCCCAATTTGCTTACGAACCTGGTAAGTCTACTGAGACAGCCTTACATCAGTATGTTTCCAAGATTGAAGACTTTTTGGACAAGAACGCAACAGCCTTAGCAGCTTTTCTAGACATCCAAGGAGCTCTTAGTAATGCTTCGCATCTATCCATAATGCTCTACGAGCTACATAGATCAGTTGAACTGTTAAATGGATTGAGACCCTACTCACGGATGGAATTATTCAAATGAACATCTTTCAGTCGCTTGAAAAGACTACTAGACGCTGTCCACACAAGGTGTCTTGTCGCCTTTACTTTGGAGCCTGGTAGTTAATGGTCTCACTAAATATCTTAATGATATAGACTACTACACTCAAGGATATGCGCATAACACTGTCATCCTTATCCCAGGTTAGGATTTAACTCAACTTCTCAACTAATGCAAAGTGCCTTAAGTTAGTAAATGGTGCAAAGAGGCATCTGATAAGTCCTCAGAAGAGAAATCTTGTACCCTTTACACGCGAAAGGAAATGTGATGACTTTACTATCCGTAAACTTTTTGGCGTTCCCATCAATTTTGCTACTGAGGTGAAGTATTTAAGCCTATTTTTGACGAAACGCTCACATGGAATAAACATGTTGAGTTAAAGATTAGCCAAGCTAAGTGTTGTGTTATGACATGTAGATGAATACTTGGTACAAACTGGGCTCTCCAACCGAAATTGATGTTTTGGATGTACACTGCTATTATCAGATTATTACTTGCACCTCTATCTGATGGTGCAAGGCAAAAAGGGTAACTCAGGACCAGGCTGGCTAGTCTTTAGACTAGCCTGCTTGTGTATCATTGGAGCTATGTCCTTTGCTCCCACCAGAGCTTCAGAGATTATTTTAGATCTGACTCCTCTAGACATCTTGATTTGCAGTACTACAAGAGTGACTGCGTATAGAATGATGTCGCAAAAGTAATGGCAATGACACACCTTTGGCTATAGGTCATTCTAGAATCACCAAAATTATAAAGGATTCTGATCTTGGGCCTTATTACACCATAGAAAAGCCCTACGCGTTCGACAGGTTCTTATTTTTCCAACCAAGGATGGAGTAAGAACACTATCAGTTTTTATAACTATGATCTCATCTGTCTTACGGATGGATCTAGAAAGGATAATCTCTTTGGACTGGGAGTGCATGGGGTATCACTAAGTGTCATATTCATGGGTCTTGTAATGTAAGCCACTTATTTTAAACTGAAGCTCTTGCCATTGACTGTTTCTTATTAAATATTAGAATAGTCTAGCATGAGAAACGGATTCTAATTTGTAGTGACAGTAAAGTTGCCTTAAATACCATTAATTATTTCTAGGTCAAATCTAGGATTGTCCTGGAATGTAGAAACCTGAAAGAATTGGCAACCAATGAGGTTCCTTTTTGGGTGCCAGGACACATGGGGATTGACGGTAAGGAAAAGGCGGATGAACTGGCAAATCAGGACTGGTCTTCTAACCCTATTTGAGGAACATTTTTGTGGCCTTAACATGAACACCATAAAGAGGGTACAGTAATCAAATGGCAGAAGACGAATAAATCTTGGTTTAACACTTCTGGTCAAAAGTATGATCTCTAGATCATCGGGTTATTATCTTAATTCTGTTGAGATGATAGAACGCTGTCAGTAAACAGTTGAATGCTTCCACCTCAGATTCAATCTGCCATGGTATCTTTTCCCAGCCTGTGAACAAAGGTGGGTAAATTTTTTGTCCTTTAAATAATCGGAACAGAAGGACAGAAGGGGATCGACTTTGCGAGGGTTAGTGCCAGAAGCTTAGGCTTCTGTAACTAATTTTCATACCTTGCAACTCGAAGCTTTGAACTCGAGTCTACCTTCCAACAGCCGCCACCTGACTCGGTAGACGAGCCACAGAACCAAACCTTGATGAGGCGAGTAGTCTCGCCGGCACCCACTCACTTATGGCATACATTCTCGTAGATTTGTTTTTAAAATTCCTTTACGAACCGTCAATTCCTATACTATTACTCAATATCCCAGCTCTCGACCGGACCATCGTCAGAAGCACGCTGGTATTCCATCATTGGAATGTCATCCGACGCAATGGACATTATCCTTTTCAAGATAGACCAGTTGCGCCGGTCCAGGATGGTACTCAAGCTTTCGCTCTTGTACACCAGTTTACTCCTTTCCTCCGAGGTCCTGGTACAAGTCAGCACGAAGTAGAGGCAGTCTCCCACAACATTGCACGAGCGACATAACTCGCTTATCGGATACCCTCGTTTATGAAGGTATTCCGGCACACGTCCGTGTCCTGTCGCTATTTGGGCAACGATAGCATTACCGAGAACTTTTTTCAGATACAGTTTCAAAGAATTTGTAGGTCTGACGACCCACCTCTTCATTTTCCCATCTCAGTTGCCATACACGCAGTGCTTCTTTATGCAGCACCTTTATCAGTTGCGACCTTGGACATGATAGGTCCAGCGTTGGCTCTGGAAGATTCGCAGCCTCTTTGGCCATACATCGGCTCTTTCGTTTCCGAAAGTGCCTACGTGTGCGCGCACGTAATGTAAACGTACCTCTCTTTTACAAATGGCTTCCTGGTATGAGTCCTTCGCATTATTTACCAAGATGTTCTGGTTATTTGGATCGGCCAGGGAGTAAAGGGATGACAACGAATCACTGTATAAATGACAAGTGTTGTTGCCTGGGTGTACTTTGAGCCACTCTAGCGCCAGCCCCAGCGCCGATATTTCCGCCTGAAAGACAGAATTCTCGTCGCCAAGTCTAGCACCAAATGTAACAATCTCTTGCCCAAAGTACATGATGGTGAACCCTAAACCAATTTTACCATCAATGCCTGATCCGTCAGTAAAGATTTCCAGACCCTCGCCAGTTGGCTTTTCGCTATCGAAAGGTACGCTGCAACGCTCCGCAGGGTGACATGACAGAATGTCTACCCTCTGCTCAATATCGTCTGGCCGCAGATTTACCTCGTGAAAGATATATGGCCTGCGCTCCACCAATACCATCAGCTTTGCATATTCTATGCCTGCTTTTATATCTAGCGGTAGGACGGCCGCTAGTACTTGCACGGCAGCTGTAGAAACTGTCCTGTAGCATCTAGTGAATGCCATGAGTGCCGGTCTTTGAACACTCTGTAGGTGGCCACAGAAGGTCTTACAGTCCAATCTGTGTCCCCATGCCCCTACACCAAAAAGAGCCATTCTTTCGGTACCACTCCTATATAGGCGTTTGAGTAATTTAGGCTCGCGCCCGAAGAGAACCCTGGCTGTTCGTTGGAGTGCCATTGTGACATTCACAATATTTTGTCTCACCTCCTTTAAGTGGGAGTTGAATGTGAGAGCTCTATCGTATGTTACGCCCAGGAACTTAAGCTCCTGCACGGACTTAATCGAGTCTTCCGTCCCACCGGAAGACTGGCGGTCTCTTCAATTTCCGCTTTCTGGTGACCGTGAGGGCCACCATCTTGCTCGGATTGAAAACCAGCTTAAACGTCTTTCCCCATTTGCTGAGTGCATTAAGGGCGTCTTCCGCATTTTTCTCGAGCTTTGCTCTTGAGTCACCAGCTGCGACCAGCAGCATGTCGTCAGCGAAGGCTATAAGCCTCGTTTCATTCGGCATGTCAAATCGCAAAGCGCTGTCTGCAACAATGTTCCAGAATAGTGGTCCACTACATGACCCCTGCGGTACTCCTCTGCTGGATTCAAAAATCAAGTTTTCTCTCGAGCCTTTATATATAATCTTTCTGTCTTCCAAATAGGACTTCACAAGCAAATATGTTTTGTGGACATCGTGCTTGGCCAAGGAGGAACATTACTCCAGGTCTCCACACGCTATCAAAAGCACCCTGTACATCTAGCGAAATTAGGCTAACGTACTTTCCTGTCTCCTGAAAATACCCGATTGTGTCGTTAAGACACACGTGCGCCGTGTCGCACAAACTGCCCGGCCTGAAGCCATGTTGGGCGGGGTGAAGTGCCTGCGACTTCACCAGATGGTGGTATAATCTTTGAGTTAGGAGTTTGTCCAGTACTTTGCCTAAACTAGACAGTAGACAAATCGGCCTGTAGGATCGTGCTTCAGACGCGATCTTCCGTTGCTTCAAAAATAGGACCAACTTGGCATGTTTCCAAGATCTTGGGAAATGCTTTAGAAATAGGCATTTGTTAAAGAGGAGCACAAACATTCCGGGATTACACTCGAATATAGTTTGCACCACCTCGACCGGGATACTGTCGGGTCCTTCCGACAGTATCCCGGTCGAGTATACCGGATATCGAATATCGGTCGATATATACCCGGTCGAGTATACCGACAGTATACCGGGATACTGTCGGGTCGGGTTTTTCTTTGCCATAGATTTGACTACCGACTTAATCTCTACCTTAGAAAATGGTCGATCGTCACATCTACCGCAATAGGAGTCTGCAATACTCCTCATGCCTTTTTGTTCTACACTCTCTTGGTCCGATTCATCCACAGGGAATAAACCAGCTACAATCGTTTTCACGATTTCCTCTTCGCTATTGCTCAGAGTCCCGTCAGGCAATTTGACGCTACTCAATGGTGTGCTTTTGACAGCCTTACCAACCGCTATTTTGTATGGCAGAGACCACACATTTGATCTCATTTGCTTTTGGCAGAATTTATCCCAATTCGACTCTTTTTTTCGAAAGTATAAGTCGTTTATACTGGGCCGCAGATCTATTATACAGCGTTTTTCTGGCCTTGCGCTCATCGGAGTCGGAACATTTCTGAAACCGCCTCCTCAACGCTCGTGTTTTACTCCGTAGCATTGTTAGCTCGTCATCCCACCATGGAACCTGCTTTCTAGCGGTCGTGCTAGTGCGAGGCCGAAGCCTTCTTTCGCAGATCCCCTGTAGCACCTGGGTAATGTTTTCCACTACCTCGTCTAGGTCTTTGCCCTCTTTAGCTCGAATGATCTTATCGTTGAGATCGGGTACTTTTTTATTAAAGTCTGCACCCAATCTTTGAAGGCGATATTTCCCTAGTCTATATTTACCATTATTATTCTGCAAAAGCTTAGGTGCTAGCCTGAAGGAGATGTAGTTGTGATCGCTTAAGCAATTTTCAACCACTTTCCACGACGAGAAAGACGACTGTAGAGCACCCGTAGTCACCGACAGGTCAATCCAGCTCCTCCCATTCACAGTCTCAAAGGTCGGCCTGGAGGTCGCATCATTTAATATAACGAGGTCGTTTCGAATGAGAAACTCCACAAGGGCTTCCCCTCGCTTCGTCCCCACTCTAGACGGACACTCGGGATCCCACATTTGATGCCTCGTGTTAAAGTCACCTCCTATGAGTACCCTCGTGTGGAACCGTATGATCTTTTCGAGGGTCTCTAAGAAGCCACCAATGTCTGCTCTTGGAGGAACATAGACCGATACTACCAGTAACGATTGGCACAGATCTTTGATCTCTACTGCTACGATATGAGTATCCACATGTCTGGTCCAGACGCTGAGTTTGTTGTTAACGACAACCACAGCCATTCCGTCGGCGATGTGAGCCACCGAGCATGTCTGTGGAAAGACTGCAATCTCGCCGTCCACCAAATACGGCTCTTGCAGGAGAAGGATTTCGGACGAATCCATTTCCGACTCCTTTAATATCTCCAGAGTGGCCGCCCTGGATCTTGCGAGACTAATCTGCAAAATGCCATACTCTAAGCTGTTGGTCGTTTCAACCATAATTGGTGCGGGAACGGATTCTCTCACATTCCCTCTTGTATTGCGGGCAGCGGAGATCAACCGCCTTATGTCCGCAAGCCAATTTCAATTTAAACTGTTTATTCGCTCGATCACAATTAGCGCAGCGAATTTCTTTCTTAGGGCACTCCTTAAAAGTATGCTCACCTGCATAAACAGTGCAGGTTTGAACCTTCTCCGGGCACTTTGATTGTAGGTGGCCAAACCTACAACACTTAAAACACCTCGTGGGCTCAAGGAATTCCTTGACCCTCTGCTTTTGCCAGCCGCAGCTGACTTTACCCTTCTTGATGAAGGCTTTAAAGACCTCGGGCGCCGTTTCCAGCACCCAATGTTTGTCCGACCCCTTGCCTTTTAGCTTGAAGACCACTTTCATGTGGCCCTCATGGATCTCATTCTGATCTCTTAGTCCCTCAAGGACTTCTTGCTCGCCTTCCTCTCCCGGCAAGTCATAGATCATTATTCTAGGGAGTCTCCGTGCTGGCTCCCTAGCTTCAACTTTATCACTTAGCACTTTGATTTTTGCTGTCATTTTGTTGCGATCTTCAGAGTTCTTTAACTCAATCGCAACTCCATTATTATTAAGGGGTTTTAAGCCCTGCACTGCCACGCCCAGTTTCCTGGGGTCGATGGCCTTTTTCAATTCATTTTTAACCCCGTCAGAGGTTAATTCCATACCCGGCTTTGGGTACACTAAGAGGGCGTTCGTCGGGGCCCTCTTTTTCCCCTTGCTCTTGGCTGCATCCGCGTAGGACCTGATTGGGCCCTTTCCGGTGCTGCCTGTCTTAGCCGGCTTGGCTGCAGGGGTCTCTCCTGCCTTAACGTTGGGACTCTTTTGAGTCTCCGTCTTAGATTTGTTTCTCTTTCGAGAAACCTTCGTCCAGCTTTCTTTTGCCTGGACTCCTTTTTCCTCAATACAGGCCTTTTCGGGCTCTGTTTGAGTTTCCATCGAAACCATTACTAGTTTCGCCTCCGAACTCTTTTTAGGGGCCGCCTCCCCTCGTGCCATAGCGAGATGCTCGACCAGTGCCTCAACGACACTGGTATCGACGTTATATCGTCGACAAAGTTTTATAAGGTCGCACTAAAAAGTGCGTTTTTTCACAATCTATGAACTCTTTTTCGGACTTTTATTCATGATATACGCTTTATATTTATCAAGAACCAATGTAACCATAAAAAGGAAGAGATTTTGAGCTTTGTTCGGCTCAGCTACCAAGCTTAATTGGTTTCTTCCAGTTTGACCGCCTGGGCCGTCCCCGACACGGATCCGCCACCCTTTCCACGCTGCAGTCAAGGGTAACCCGCAAGGCTTCCAGTATGTAGTCCGCCCTACTCCAACATGCCGTGAATCACAGGCTTCCAAGAGATCGGACCAGCGTAGGGGCTCAATCCTACGGTCCCTCAATCCATCGGACTGCATAGACAATCAAAATCGGAAAGGGGAGGATTTCTCGAAGGCCTCTCACCTCCCTTTCACCCGCTCTTCTAACCGCACAGCATTGCGGGGTCATTTCTCATAAGCACGACCAAAAACAATCGCGTCTTCACCGCGCAGCTACTAATTTCCATGTCACGGCGGTCAGCAGAATTTCCACTGACCAAGGGCAGGGCACTAACCCTGTTCTCCCAAGGCTGGTACTTTCCCACTTTGGTATTTAAACCAGACCACACGCTCCACTTCCACTCTTGCATTGACAGCTGGACGCCTCCCTCAATCTTATATTTTATTTTTTGTGCCGTGTATTGACCCTTGTCTCATTACACTAATACGCACCATTCACACACCAATTCCTTTATGATTGTTACTTAAAAAAGCTTTCACATAGTCACTAAAGCGGTGGACTGCCGCAATAGTTCCCACATTCATTGCTTTAAAGATTAATATAATAAAGACTACACACTTTTTGCCACTTTCATACATTATTATGTGTTAAACACATTCATTGCCACAGTCCTTTTTGGCTACCTTTTAAAACCCACATAGCACGAATCTGCAGGCCGGAAAAAGTAGCGAACTACAATTCCCTTTCCTAGGACAGTTTTTACATCCCTTATATACTCAAAATATTCGCCATGACTATTTCTCAAAATTAGCCGAAAAGGTTCGTGTCCCTTTCCGTTATAAAATCCGCCATTTTGCGGAATAGTCGGAAAATAGTAATTCTTAAGCATATCTGGTTGCCGGATTAGGACTAACCAATTAGTAGCTTTGTATTAACTCTTGAAAAGAAGAAACCTGAAGAGACGGGTATACGTTTTCCATTTGGATTGCCACTGATCTATTTTATAAAGTATGAGCGCTTTTTGCACCCTACTGTGGTAGTTTAATTGTTTCCTGTTTTCATTGTTGAGTTTTTTGTTGACTCATATGCATCTTCATTACCTGTAATGTCTGTGCGTTGGAACTCAGTAGAATTATAAATTTTGATTATTTAACTGTGTATTTTAGTTTGTTTTAGCAGAGTATTCAAGCTTAAAAGAGTA
This sequence comes from Latrodectus elegans, assembly GCA_030067965.1. Classification (NCBI taxonomy): domain Eukaryota; kingdom Metazoa; phylum Arthropoda; class Arachnida; order Araneae; family Theridiidae; genus Latrodectus; species Latrodectus elegans. The sequence continues at coordinate 41,313,425 of CM057812.1, forward strand.
TACGTTTACTAGATTTTATCTTTAATACAAATAATGCTTAATGTATAGCATATATTTCTACTTGGAAAAGAGTTGTTTGGTTTTCGAGGCATCTGTAGTTATGAAATTTTCACTGTTTTTGATGACGCAGAATGCCGCAGTGACCCCATAAGTAGTCTTTGATCCACCCATGTAAATATTATACTATGGCTATAATGATGAGTGGAAAGATAATTTAGATATTTTTCTGCTTATCAGTTGTATGGATTGGGTGTAGGCTCTGTTTGAAAATCACTCAGTTGGTCATTTGAGAAATGAGTATATCGTGATAGAATCTAAGTACGTCTGTCACTTCTCTGAGTATCTGGAGATGAAGTGATATCACTAATGCATAAAGTGCCACTGTTGATCTATTTCTCTAGACCCAAGTTGTTAGTAAAAATGGCCTCTAACTTTTTGATTGCTTTTTACCTCTGTTTTGTCCTCAACTCACGAGTATGCGAATATCCTTTGAGTTACCATGTGGTACCAAGACTAGTTATAGTTCCTCGTTCATGCTTTGCCATTTTAAATGCCCATGGATAACTGCCATCCGCTTCAATGTATTAATGTATGCAAGCCATTTGTTTTGGTCTTCTGTTACACCTAACCATTTTATGGTAGTCACCACTTTGAGTACTCTACCTATCTTAATGCTCGGTTCACATTGTAGTTTGCATGATTTTGCAATTATGCTGTATTTGCTTATAGAGATCGTTAGAGGATGCCCTGTACATCGGTTTTTGAATGCTGTGGCTGCCTGACTCCAGAATTTTTTCTTGCTTTTCTTTGATATTAATTAGAATGTCATCAATGAAGGGAAGATTGTAAGTTATACTTGTTAATTTATCTCAGTTGAGGAAGTCATTATTTGCTATGATAGCCCGAAGTATTGGCAGAACGATTTGCTTTAAGGGTGGGGAGAAGATTTTGAATGTGTTGGATCCTTGCTTTTGTCAAAACAGATTACTTTGGAATGTTCTCAGTGGTGTTTTGAAGTGCAAAATATTGTTCTTTATCCATGCTGTGATTTATTCTAGCTTAATATCAGTTATCATCTTACAATGAAGTAATCAAGGTCATTGGGTTTCAAAATTTTGTATTGAATGAATATGTAGATTTCCTTGTTGATTTAATTAAATTTGTGTGTTACCAAATGCCATAAGCTGAAAAGGTACTGGCGTGTTGAAAAAAAGGGTGCTCTGCGATCATTTCTACGTGAGCTTGATTTTTGAAAGCTACGTTGTCTTCCCAGCTGGTGTCAGTCTGAAGACTTTTTGAGTGCGAGTTCATTAGCCGTACCGAATGTTTCAATTGTTGGAGAAATATTCAGGATTTTTTTCATTTAAATTTTGATGTATTGAAAGAGTTCTTTGCAGAACTAAGCTATCCATTACCATTTTTCTTCATTCTCGATAAGCGCAAAATATACGATTGAATGCTTCACTTTTCGAAGAATCGCTAAATCCTTAGTCCACCATTTGAAAGTAGTTCAACTATTATATTTTGTTTCATATGTACTTAAAATCGTACAGAACGTTTCAAGTTAGTTCCTCAATTTATCTAATTCTGCTAGGTTCTTTAACTTTACTTACTAGTTCTTTGAAATTCACTTTTATAAACCTCTTATATTTTATGATTAGCAAATCTCGTTTTCAATCTTCTCTCTCTCTCTTGTACAGACACAATAACTATTATATTTATATCGTAGCGTACGTAATTATGATAACTAGCAGAGTTTGTCTTCAATCCGGTAATAATGGACACGATCAATTATTGACTAGTGTGAAGTCCGGGTTCCACGTGCTTGTATTGTGCCGAATATTGGAACATCAAACTTAGTTTTAAGAAATTCTTATTTTATGAAATATAATAGTATTTCAGCCGAATAAACATATTGGTTCGAAAAGAGGGAGAAGTGCTCTTTCAATAGTTAAACTATTTTTCTCCTTCGAATCTTCCAGACCATCTGATCAAGGTATTTCTTCAGACCACCTTCACCAACAAGAACTGAAAAGAAATCTGCCTAAATGCTGATAAGCAATCGCATTTGTATAAGTGTCTTTTTGCTGTGAATTTGTATATATCCAGTATGCATAATGTAAAAAATTAATAAATGCAACAAATTATTCGGCAGCCAGTTTTGCAATAAGTTATATGCTAAAATTGTCCGTCGAAATTACGGTTTAAGTGAGCCCAAACTACAGATCAACTAGCGTATACACTTACGATTCCTTGTACAAATTTTTTTCAAACTTGTATTCTGTTGACATTGTGAGCGCTGAACACAACTGTGCCTCTAACATAGAGAAATTGTTACCAAATATCAATCTTGGCAAACTTATTCTCATTAGACTAGGCACTTTTTTATCATAACATTTCTTAAACTTACGTCAGTCTTCAGTTCAAACACCTACGCGTATCTAAAATTCTGGAGTATTCAGTTTGAGAAAGCTGGGACTTCAAGATACCGATTATTTCTTTCAGAAACGGGCTATTTTTTCGGTCATTTTCCCTTTAATTCACTTCATTGTTTAGTACAGTCATTAATTACGCAGAACAGGGCTTCTCTCCATTCCGAGTGATTCTGTTTTATAATCTTTCTAACTTGCACAGGTCTTTTATATCTATCAACGTGAAATGGATAACTTTACACGTATACAGCGTTTAACTTTTATGTAATAAACCTCCTCAAGTAACTGATAACGTTCCATATTTTTGTAAACATGTACATGCATTGCCAAGACATGAAAACCGTTAATGTGTAAAGTAAATGCTTAATGATCGTTAAAATTCAAAAGTCTATTTGAATTATTAATGTGTTTAAAGGAATTAACGTGACTTTCTACTTATTGGAAAATAAAAATGACATTAACTTTTTCATAAATGCAATGCTTAAGTTATCCTTTAATTATAATTAATACACCATAGTATGATTTTATCTTTAATTTGATTGATCGCATACACTTAATTCTACATATCAAATATTGAGGGAATTGCACTTTGATTTAAGCATGTTGCGATGCCAATACATAGGCCACTGATTTTATAAATAGTATTAAGTAATTTGCAGACTACTCGGGTAACTTGAAAAATGAAATAACTTTATGATTTAAATGTTTCCTTCGTTATTGTTTGGTTTGGTGTCGTGTTCATTTGTAGTCGTGTCAAATACTTCCATTCCATCTGCCAAAATCACGACCTTGAAAATCTTTCCACTTTAAGATAAAGAAAAATCTTCCAGAAAAAGAATTCTTTAATAATCTTTGAACTTATGATGGCTGGGCAGTTAAAAATTATTTTTTGGGTGAGCTTCTCCTCAGGGCAGCTCCTTTATGATTTGTAGGTTCTTGTGCCGTCTGTATTTATAGTCCTCCGAAGAAGTGCTGGGTTCTAAGTATGGAAATAATCCTGGTAATCCGGTCTGCATTAATAACACAACTAATTGATGTTCTATTTTTGTTTTTCTTCCAGTTTATATCAAGCAATTACATTAGCGTCCCTTAAAGTTACGGTGCTAGAAGTTTCAGAGTTAAGGTGTCTAGCCTCCTTTACATCAGTTTTTTCATTGCCAACATGTTCAGGAATCTAATGGAAAGTACAGCTTTTTTCGAGGTGCAAAAACTCCTCTACTGTTGGGCATCATATGTGCACGTCGAAACTCCATTCCTTATCGTCTCCAGGGAAACACAAGAGTCACAGAAAATAACTAGTCCAGGAGTTTTATCAGTTCGCAAGTAAAATTAAAAGCGATGTTACCTGCTCCAATTCTTTTTCTTGTCATTTGTCAGAGTTAGAGATATGCCTCCTTTATCATTTATAATAGTTTCATCTGAGGATCCATACAAGGTCATGTGTCCCAAATAAGTTTCCATAGTTGAAATTCCTTTAGCTTTATCAATGGCTGCGGCAAATCTTTTTGAACAGGGATCTAGTAGGTTTAAATAGATAACAGTATTTGTGGGGGAAGGGAGGATGATAGAATAGGTTCCTGAAGCGAAGTGAATCTTTGGTTTGGGATATGTTTCTTTATTGAACTTCATGGCAGATGATTTCTAGAATCTTGGTCTGCTGTTCCAGTTAATTGTTCTGCGTGAGATGGTTAGCAGACTATTTTTGATAAATTTAACTGTTTGCTACTTCAATTATCAAATGTTTGTAAGCCACACTCATACTCTGCTTCGTTATTAGAAGGGACAGATCTAATAACCTTAGCTGCCTGAACTTTATCCAGTTTCTCATGTGTAGACGCAGAGGAATGTGCCCAAATTGCATATTTCATGTTAGTATATTGCAGATTAGGTCTTACAAGTGAAGCTTAGGTAGTTCTGACGGTTTGGGGGTCAGCTTGCGAGTCAGTACCATAGACTTCTGATAGTGTTTGATTTCTTAAGTGCTTTGTGTAAAACGTTTTCCCCTCTATCTTTAACCTGCACATTAAATGTTTTGTGGAACAATTCATTATACTGACTTCTATACGTATACATATGTTAAACTAAAATTCAGATTTAATATAATGAGAAAAATGAATATATGGAATTTGCTTTATTGGGAACTCTGTTCGACCAAATTGGCACAAAAGTAGTTTTTCTGCAATTGCAAAGCACAATTGTCAAAATTAAGCCATCATACCATAAAATATAGAAATCGAAGATAACAATACTATAATATCCTTGTTATATTGCCTTCATATCCCCAAGATCTTCCCAACGTCCAATAGACATTTATCCAGTCAAAAAATGCGATCCATCTGTATGAAATCAGAATCATCTGTCGTATAATCCCTTAATTTCCTTGAGAAGCCTTTTTCTTACTATCCCATGTAGTTGGGAATCACCTTTTCAACCGGAAGCAGGTGGTGCAGAAATTTCTGGATTGCCTGGTAAAGAGGCAGAAGGGTATTTAAAGAGGAGCCACCAGAAATTGGAAATTCACGCAAATATTTTGTGAATCTGTCAATAAAGCAAAGCATTCCTACAGGAAAGTATATTAGATAAATAGTAAAAGCCTGCTCTACACAGGCAGAAACTCTAGCATGACAGATCCCAGACTGGAAGTTTCGCCTGCGGTTTCCGACTCGGCTGCTGATACGAGAATTCTCAGAGAGTGAGTCACCTTGAGTTCTTGACCGAATTTCCTAAGAAAGACCTGTGCTTGTGCAGAGCCTCCGTGCAGTTCTATTGAGAGCAGCCTCTTCTGATGCCTCACCAAATATCAAGTGAATTCAGTAAATTTTCCTAGAACTGTGAAATTCAGTTCCTCTGAATCCCGCTATTTGATCGAAGATTCTTACAACCTGCATCGACCTTGCCGATAGTAATTCCGCATTAAAGTTTTCTTTTTCGTGATTATTTCAGAGATTTGAAAGTATCTCAGAATTCGTGAAGTAAATTAAGTTTACTTGTATTAAATCTGTGTCTAACATATTAGCCATTTTAAAAGATAAAATTAACATAATTAAACTCTTATAATGTACATAGAATTTTTCTTTTCAAAGTTCTTGCATGTTATAAATAATAACCATTTAGCGGTAGACAAATATTTGCGCAATGTTGCACTTTTTTTCTTCTGCTATCACATCTTCAGAATATTCATTATACGACTTTTTAACTTGAATTATGCCACAGGAGTATCTGTTTTCTATTTTACTAAGATTCAGGAAACATTAAATTGCAATGACCGTTGATGTAGTTAAAATGTATCATTAGATATGGATAAACCCAATGCAGACTGGTCTACAATGTATTCTTTGGAAAGATAGAGATAGTAAGATAAGAGTGCAAAAATTACTCATGTACTCAGTCGGCGCCATGTCCTACTGTACTCAGTCGGCGCCATGTCCTACTGTACTCAGTCGGCGCCATGTCCTACTGTACTCAGTCGGCGCCATGTCCTACTGTACTCAGTCGGCGCCATGTCCTACTGTACTCAGTCGGCGCCATGTCCTACTGTACTCAGTCGGCGCCATGTCCTACTGTACTCAGTCGGCGCCATGTCCTACTGTACTCAGTCGGCGCCATGTCCTACTGTACTCAGTCGGCGCCATGTCCTACTGTACTCAGTCGGCGCCATGTCCTACTGTACTCAGTCGGCGCCATGTCCTACTGTACTCAGTCGGCGCCATGTCCTACTGTACTCAGTCGGCGCCATGTCCTACTGTACTCAGTCGGCGCCATGTCCTACTGTACTCAGTCGGCGCCATGTCCTACTGTACTCAGTCGGCGCCATGTCCTACTGTACTCAGTCGGCGCCATGTCCTACTGTACTCAGTCGGCGCCATGTCCTACTGTACTCAGTCGGCGCCATGTCCTACTGTACTCAGTCGGCGCCATGTCCTACTGTACTCAGTCGGCGCCATGTCCTACTGTACTCAGTCGGCGCCATGTCCTACTGTACTCAGTCGGCGCCATGTCCTACTGTACTCAGTCGGCGCCATGTCCTACTGTACTCAGTCGGCGCCATGTCCTACTGTACTCAGTCGGCGCCATGTCCTACTGTACTCAGTCGGCGCCATGTCCTACTGTACTCAGTCGGCGCCATGTCCTACTGTACTCAGTCGGCGCCATGTCCTACTGTACTCAGTCGGCGCCATGTCCTACTGTACTCAGTCGGCGCCATGTCCTACTGTACTCAGTCGGCGCCATGTCCTACTGTACTCAGTCGGCGCCATGTCCTACTGTACTCAGTCGGCGCCATGTCCTACTGTACTCAGTCGGCGCCATGTCCTACTGTACTCAGTCGGCGCCATGTCCTACTGTACTCAGTCGGCGCCATGTCCTACTGTACTCAGTCGGCGCCATGTCCTACTGTACTCAGTCGGCGCCATGTCCAGCGATGAGAGCACTACAGAAACTGTGCAATGATGAGGAAGAATTGTTCCCCATAACAGTAAAAGCCGCAAAAAGGGATTTCTAAATCGATGATATTATAACTGGTACTGATGATTTAGAAGATGCAAAAGATCTTCTAATGCTGATTAATCTATTGAGAACTTATGGTATGGAACTTCACAAGTGGAGGTCAAATGAATAATCTCTTCTTCAATCAGGCAAGACCAGGAGGGAAGAGGTGTCGTTCGACAAATTATCTAATGGAGCTATAAAGACTTTAGGTTTAAGTTGGAATCCCAGGCAAGATCACTTGCCTTTCCAACTGATCGTTCTTCTTGTGAAATTATTAAGAGATCTGTCCTTTCACAGATTTCAAGATTGCTTGATCCATTGAGACTCCTAGGACCAATTCTCATCAAGGCTAAAATATTTATTCAAAGGCTTTGGTTGCTCACATTATCCTGGGATGAAGAACTTCCACCTGAATTTCAGAGGGAGGGGAATCATTTCTCAGATGCATCATCGACGATAGTCTCGATTTACGTTTCTCGCTGAATTCTGATTGATGATACTGATTGGATTTTGTGATGCCAACAAGGATGGATTGGTGCTGTTATCTATATTCGATCTATGAGTAAGAATGACGAGTGTAAAGTTTCGCTACTGTCCAGTAAATCAAGGGCGTTACCAAGCCCTTGAGTATTCCACGTCTTGAGCTGTGTGGAGCGGAGCTTGTATCATGCCGTGAAGGTGATTTCTTCATTGTTTCTTAAAATTGATCACGTGTATTGTGATTCTGCTAAAGTTCTTGCATGGATTCAATCATCGCATAGTTCGTACAAAGTATTTGTGGCTAACATGTATTTTAGCACAATTTGTGATAACAAAGTATAAATATATAATTTTTCCAGTTTTATCTATTTCATATGCTGGTATATGTAGTCATTGTGTGTGTAATAACCTAAGTATCCAATCTTTTTAATAATTTTAATATACTTGAAACCATTATGTGTTTCAAGTGAACTGAGGTGAAGAAACTAAATCATTGTACTCGTGTTTATGAGTCTGGAGTTTATGAATTAATAAAGATTTCGACTGAATGTTATATTTTGGAGATTGTGCCTTGTCATTGGAATTTAAAAAAAATTCTTTCAAATTAAAATATTCTTTTATTACACATAATAAAATAACTATTTTAAAAAGTAATAATCAGGTAGCATATTTTATGAGTATTCAGGCATAAAAAAGAAAAAAGTATTTAATACATTGACACTTCAAAGTTTGAACAAAGAATTTTCAAATATGAAGTGCTAATATAAGGAGAATAAAATTACAAGTGAAATAAAAGTTATTTCTGAAAATACGTAAACTGTAAACTTAATTTTAAATAATTTTTCATAATAAGCAAAATATGATTTTAAATTTGATAAAAAGATGAAAAAAATCAGTATTAAATAACTAGTAAGCTTTATTTTTTCCGTCTACTACATGAAGAATACGTAGTAGACGGAAAAAAAATCTTACTAGAAAATTTTTTTGGTTTTTCAAAACTCATTATATTTCGAATAGTTAGAATTTTCCAAAGAACACCGTTTCCAAAGGAAGTCATTTGCTTAAAAATGGAAATTTATAAGTGAAACTAGTGATATTTGGAAAATAATGATAAACTAATATTTATATATAAGGAGTAGTAAAAAAATAACTAAATTTTTCTATTTCTGTAGAATTCAAGATATTTTTCTGTTTGATAAAAACAAATATGCAATATCAGTATTTCTTGAAATCTTCAAATTTATTCCGGACTTAAAATCAAAATGAGCCGACAGTTGTTGTCTTTTGCCAGCTAGTCTGGTATTGTGGTATGCTCTGTGCTCCACTTTTATAACTGATTCATATTTTGTTGTGGAGTCTGACTTCCTTCCTGGGTGTAATAACCCATGCCATAGGTATCCGTTTTTAGGATTGGCTTTAATTCACAGCCCATTCATACATTTGGCGCAGTATGTCTAATTTTTGGACCTTGCGCCATAAAACCCAACCAACCATGTAACCAACCATTCATACAAAGAAATGACAAAGGCAGGATAGACAGAGAGAAAGTGCATCTATGCCCAAACTGGGATTCGAACCCAGGACTTCCCTATCCGCAGTCTGCCACTCTGATTGGTAAACTTATAGTTAAACATAAAATTAAAAAAATTTAATAAAGTTTTTTGAGAATTTTTCAATGATACAAAGAGGTATTAGGAACCAGTAAACTAAGAAATGTTTATTGCTTATCTATTAGTATTAATAGAGAAGCAGTTGATATTTTTAAAGTTTGTAAATGTAACCACTCTTTAGTGAGAATTGGGTAGATTTTGCGTGAATATTCTTCCTAACAAGATTAAGATTCTTCAATTGCACGCAGCGTATTCTGGGCAAAGAAATACTGGAATCAAAAGGTTAACATTGATGCAATATAATTTAACAAAACTGAAAGTTGTGGATTTGGTAAAAAATGTTCATTATTTTAGGAATTAAATGAAATTTTAGAAAAAAAATTATATATATAATTTTAGACGTTATATTTAAAATACAAAATTTACAGCACTGCATGTTTTGGTTAAAATATGTTTCAATAAAAATGATTTGGGTTTATTAACTCGAATAATTATTCTAATTGACAAAATACTCTATATTCATTAAAAATAAGCTGAGGTACATTTTTCCCACAAAAGAGAAGGCAAATAAAATGTCCCAAATAAAAAAAAGGTAAATGAAATATCAGTTTTAACCAGTGTTAAAAAAATGAAACCAATATTCAGCCAATTATTGAAAATTCTAGATTAGTAGCCTGAGATACATTAAACTTGTAAGCTAAATACTGCGGCATCACATTTAAGCAAAATGTCCTTTAAAATAATGTGAACTCTTGAACGATGAACGAAAGAACAAGATCAGGAGCTTCTTTTGCATGAAAAAGTTAAAAGCGCCATAAGTACTGCAAAATTTGGCAACACATATAAAAGCAAACTTTCTTGTTCTTATTTTCAAATGTTTCTTTCCTCATCTCCATTGTGTCTACATTTTCTTGCAACTGGTATATTTTGCTTTGGGAAAGGTTCAGTTTGTCTTGTAAGTTACTGATGTCAATAACTGTCATCAGAGCCTGACAAAAAACAGAATTGATTTTCTCTTGTGACTTTCAACAACAGACATCACCACATCCATGGTCGACTCCTTCAACTGAATACCTTCTACTTCCAGAATAGTTACTTGGTTCATCATGGATATCAGAAATAGCATCTGAAATTCCGAAAAAATAAATTGCCAGATTCTTTGAGCATTAATTTTGCCTCAGATCTTTTACATAACCTAAAATAAGAAATATAAATCTTACTAAATTAAACAAGTTCAAATTTTGAATTATTCATAATAATAAGCAAATACACGCTCATTAATGAAGGATATAAACCATTATTATTTCTACTAATAATAACTATCACTAATTTACTATCCCATTGACTATTTTCGCCAAACGAATGTCATACTAAATATTCAAAATTTTAATTATTTTTTTAAAATAGGGAAAAAGCCATTTATATACTTCAATTTAAAATCCTTAATCTTAAATTTAAAGGCTGGCTGCAATGAACTTAAAAACTATCAACTGTGAGTGCAGTCATTACATTAAAGCAGTCATTGTCACATTTGGTGCCCTTTTTTTTTCCAGAAATGTTTGGAAAATTACAAGGAATTTAGCTTTTTATTTTAACATTTTAATTATGTCATATGTATATACACATTTATATTAATTGTAATCATTTAATAATAAGTAACTAAAATATATTTTTTCTTTACGTTAAAAATTGACTTTCAAAATTATTTTTATATTGCTTCTTTTTAATTCAATTTCAACATTGGTACGGTCATGGAAAGTGTAAGCATGAATCTAAAGCTTATTTGTGCTAAAAATAAAGAATATAAAACAAAATGTAAGCTTAAGGAGAAATTCAGCAATACAAGCAATAAATTGCAATACTTGACTTCAATTCTCACACAATATTTGATTACGTAATTTTTTAAAATTGAAATGGTCAATAGTATAATTTATTACAAATGGCTATCACACCATTATTTCTCTCTGCCTCCAATATTTCTGAATTCTACAGTTTAAAAACACAAGTGCAGAGCACGAGTCGAGATGAGCAGGATAAAAAATTTAATGTTGCCTGCTTGGAGTACATAAGGGAGAGTCACAAAGTTCAAACCTATACAAATATGCGGGAAAAAATCAGTCTTGGCTCGAAGTCAGGCAGAAGAGAAACACAGCTGAGTTTCTAGGGAAATAAGGGATGGGCTGTGTATTCTTAAGTAGCGAGGCCCAGGGCTTACAAGCAGAATCAAGCAATGCTTTCTGCTATATTTTGCATCATCATTGTTTAATTTTAATGAATATTTGTAATTCAATATTAATGCATTTAATGAAATTTAAGCAAAACTTATAAACTGCAGTTTGTTATAGTTAAACAAAAATGCCATCGATACTCAGCTTTAAATAAAAAATCTTACATTCCGCCTTCAATCATTTTAAATAATTTTCCTATTAGTTCATTACTTTTGGTACCATTCACAGGTAAACTTAGAGGGAAATTTTATATGAATTGCATTTGAAAATATAATAAAACTATTAAATTAAGAAAAGTTGATGAACATATATTTCAATATGTTAAACTTTTGTCAATTCACACGGACAGGAAAATGTATAATTAATAAATTTGTAATAAATCATATATACAGTACTATAATTATCATGGAATATTTTAATATTCTATTCACGTAAAGTAAAATGAATGCTACACATTCTTGAATACGATAATTTCTTTTCTGTAATGCCTGCTGGGCTGAATCAAGATAAGCACAAATCTCTCCGTTTGCGAGTAATTTGTTCGATTTGAGAATCTTTTTTAGTTAATATTTTTGGAATTGTAAAAAAAGATATTCCAGAATTTCTATCAGATCGATTACCGCAACCACAAACAGCACATATAACCATTTTTAATATCTTACAATTTCGTCACAAGTGTAAAATTAAAAATGCCTGGTGTATTTATTTGTGCTCAAAAAATATTGTCGTCATGGTTGCCATCAGCTAAGGTGGAATTGCAGAACTATGACGTCAAATGAATATTTTTAATTATAACGTACAATTGTTGAAAATTTTACTTTTCGTTATGGGCTTATATAAGCATGTCTAACCGTTCATTCGTCCAGTAAGATAAAGTAAAATGTAAACAAACATTAATTTGAAATTCGATTACTGGGAACAATTATTAATTTTGTTATTATTCTTACACCAATTTTAAAATGACGATACATTTATTAAAAAAAGTTATGTGCATTAAAAAGAAGCCTTTATATTTTGATTGGCACCGGCTAACTAATTTTAAAAATTTTGGTAATGATTTTAAGAAATCACACAACAGGTATGAAATTAATTTATGCAATGTATGTTTCAGGTTATAATACAGCTCTTACAACAATTTTATCATAGTTTCTTAGTATTTGTTTGTCTAACTATATTTTGATATAAAGTTTAGCCTCTATAAGGTAGAATAAAAAATTTTTCTACATTGTTGGTAAAACCGCATTTCTCAAGCTACTTTAGAATACTGCAAAAAATTAGACCCAAACATATTATTGGAGTAAAAATATATTTGATGGTGCCCCTTTGCAGAGATTGGTGATTTTTCGTGGCGCCAATCCTTTTCGCGCGGAACACTGTGCAAACAGTAATGGCGCCCAAAACACAATGAAATTTGAAAAATAATGCTGTAAGCACATAAAAGAAAAGTGCGCTCAATTTGTTTTGCTGGAATTTGTAACTTTGAGGTACACAGAATTCTCTAATAGCACATACAGGTATTACTTAAATTTATCCTGAGAAGAAAACAAATCAGAATCGTGAATGGAAATTTAGAATAACATTTAGGATTACCATAAATGAACATCATCGCCCAGCAAGGCAAGAATTCAAGGAGCACCCTTAAGTTTAGTCTAACCGTTATTGGAATGTAAATTTAAAATATATTTAGTTTGAAAGTAAGTACCACAGACATACCTCATTAAAAAAAAAACAGGTTTTATTTATGAGAAGTACACAAATTATTTATCTGCGGGTATGATAACCTGATTATTATTATTAAATAACAGGTATAAAATATATGAAAGTGTCTGGATACTTTTATTGTCAATTAGTGGCCCGCTACGGTCCATCACAACTTTCCAGCCTAAAAGTGGTCAGAATCGTATCTGGTATGTCACAGTTTTACTATACATGAGCGCTCACAACATATATTTTAGCACAGTAGAAACCACTTTCTTTTTCTTTCCTACTAATGAGTAGATTAATGGATGGGTCTTAATGACTAGTACCCCATACCTTGAAGTCTTTTCTTTAGAAAACTAGGTGAAAATGTGCTTTGGGTCCCTGCTTGGCGTATTTTCAAAAAGTAGCCAACTGGCACGTTTTTGCGTGTTGTCTCGTGGGGTTGAATGCTCCTAGAGACACTCAGCAAAAACGGCGTTTCTACGGTGACAAAACCGAAATCCGTGTTTTTAAAGAATTTCACCATTGGTATGGCAACAAAAACAAAGACAATGGATTTTTTACAAATTGTATTACAAAAAATACATGTATAATTGTATAGCAAAAAAGATAGAATTGCCACAAATAGGGCATTTAGGATGAAATAGTCAAGCTTACCCCGCTATGGCTGTCTATCATCCATTCGGCAAGAAAGGAGTACCCAAATCACAGATTAACTGAAAACTAAAACTGGTACTGATTTTCATGCCAAATATCTAAACCATTGATTATTTTCACCAAGATTCAACTCTAAAATTTAAATTTACAATTTTACAAATAAAATGCAATTTTGTATTAGACATTTTTTTAAAAATTTTAATCTTTAATACAATTAAGTTAGTTGATTTAATTAGGATTACTATTTTAAATTTCTATATATTTTTAAATTTGCTTCTGTTAATAGTTGCCTCCTTTCTTAAGTCTATTTTTGTCCATTTTCCTTCTTTTCCTAATTACTTACATTTTAGTTAATTTAATTCAGTTTTTATTGTTTTAATGACACTTTACAAACAAGTTATGATTAACATAAGAGAATAAATTTCGTAAATGGTAATTATTTAATTTCTAATGAAGGAGCTCTTGTCTGTATTAGTAAAATTGATGGATTTTCCACAATTAATATTGTCTTAAGTTATATAAACACTCAAATTCATTTAATTCATAGTTTTATTTTTGTACATTGGAAAAAAAACTTACAGAAAAAGTTTGCTGCTTGTTGCATTTTAGTTCATTATCACTTTAATTAATTTTAATATGCATTTGAAAGATTGTTCATAAAATAGAAAAATCATTTTAAAGCATAATGTATCACGTTCATCTGAGTTATTCAATAAAATTATTTCATAAGGTATATTTGCGTTTAATTTGTTCAATGATAGTTAATTCAGAATTTTTACAAAATGCCAATTTTTTGTCCAACAGTCATTTTTAAAAATCATTATTTTGTTAAATTTTATATGTGCTTTCAGAATAACTCATGAGTACCTTATTGTGCTTCCTGACTACATATCTAATTTTTTTTAACTTATAATTTATAAGTTAACATTGTCTTTTTCCTCTTGTTTCTATATTTAAGTCAGTTATCAGTAATCATTAGGTAGCAGCATTTGCAAATGTGCAGTAATTTTATTGCATGGATTTTACTAGACATTATTATACTGTAGTGAGTTATATTAGTTGAAATTGCTTAAGAAAATCAGGAACATTTCTAAATGCTGAAAAAATGAAGATAATTCAAATTTGTATTGTAATTCATTTATCATTTTGTTTAATTTACTACTGTTCATTAAATTTTGATAAATTGTGTTTATCTAACTATTTCCATCATTATATCGAATCCAGTTAAAGAAATATGTTATAGACATAAGACAAATTAAAAAAAAAAAATTGAAATTATAATGTAACTAATTTTGAATATCTTTGCTAAAATTAGAAATTGCTCCAAAATCTTATCATAATTAGGATTTTTTTCTATAGGATTTTAACAAAATTGAAAAAATTATTTTTTAGTCAGATTTTGGAAACTGTATATTAATTTTTTTTTCTTTTTTTTGTGGTAATGATACATTTGTATCTTTAAATATCATAAAGTAAATATTCCTGTGTATAAAATTGGCAATGAAATTTGTTTGATTATTTGTTGTAATTATGTAGACATTTCTCTAAATAAAATACAATTATAATGTCTTTTATTATTTTCAATTAATTTAAGAATGTCACATTAATTTAAACTGTATTATGATTTTAAAGCTTGTTGCTTGATTGCTCAAGTGATGAAATACCTGAATTCGTGAATGGATGTTGTATAGCTAAATTAGAAGATACAGCTGTACAGGCTACTGTAAGCTATAATAGGAAAACAAAAGTTTCTTCATTTGTTCCTCTTCAGGTGAGAATTTATGGTTTTAGACATCAAATTATGTAACAATTGCTTCGTTATAGGAAAGTGAGTTATATTAATTAATATTTTTTTATGATAAATTGCTTCTTGATTATTTAAAAAAGCAGTTATTAAAATCAAAGCAAAGGAAAACAGCTGTTTTAAGGATTACCAGAAAGCATGTGAATTTTATTTCCCTCATCAAGAAATTTTAAGATTGTTTGTTAGGTTAGTTAGTTTAGGGATGCTTAATATCCAGTTTTCATTTACATGTTTGATCCTCTTTTGCAACAAAAATCATAAATTATTTCAAAATTTGAAAGTGTCTTTTGGAATGTTAATAAAAGAATCTATTCATTTGTTATGTTGTTACTTCTGTTTATTATTATAAAAGATGATATCACAAATTATGATTTTATGAGAGCCTCTTTTGGTACAGTCTCAGAATATTAGATTAATCTTTTGTGGTTATTTATATGTGAAATTTTCAAATATTAATAAAAAACTGCTTACCAGATCTGTATTTCTTTTCATTTTTCAAACAATTCAGCAAATTCTGATATATTACTTATTTAAAATTTTTATTATTATATTTATATGCACCTTATAAGACCACTTGAATATTAAGCTCAAGCGTATTATTGTCGGATCCACTTTTATTACTAACAGTGATAAAACTGTCAAATAATAGATTCTAGTAATTGTTTGATTTACATTGTAGTTGCTTAAGTAATTTAGTTTTTTAATGGTATTTCTTATATTTTTTAAATAATATTTTATTCATGCAAAAATATTTATTATAAATGTAACAAAATTTTTTAATTGCTGATATTTGATCGTATAAAATACATTTGCTATATTTTTATTATGTGGTTTTTATCTGTTTTAATTTTAAGTAAAAATTATTTTAAATATTATTAATCACTGATTTTGGAACTATTTTTCGATTGTTAACTTTTTCCTAAAAGTAACATGAAAGTAATATTGATTATATTTATTTTGTGCCTACTTTTGAATAACATATATTTTGGTATCATTTTATTCTTGCTGCCATCAAATGGTAGGCTGAATTAAAATATTACTGTACACTATTTATTAAAAAGCAATTATGAAGTCATACTTTTTCAAAGAAATTGTGCTATCTTTTATTTTTTTAAAAATCTGTTATGAATGAATAATGTAATGTATTATCAGAGTGTTTATCATTTATATAAAATTTGATATCATTTTTCAGGTTGATTATCAACATAAATATTCAGCTGCTGGTCGTATACCTACAAATCGTAAACGTAGAGAATTTGGGGAAAGTGAAAAAGAAATACTAATCAGTCGAGTTATCGGTAATTTATTTATTTGCTTTTCTAAGCTGAGGCTAAAATTCTTATGACAATATATTATAAGAACTAAAGTTCTATTTTTATAATATGCATATATAGTTTCTTCATTACTAATTGTCATTTTTATCACACTAAAATGAATTAAATATACATTAAAAGAAACAATCACCTTAATATGAATAAATTAAAACAAATTTTGTTATTTTTATCGATAATACCTATCTACTAATACATAGGTTAGATTTAATTTCCAATTTTCCCTTTAACAGAAATGAAATAATTTCTCAAAATTTGTCTTGTGTTTGTAAATTGTACTGCAGTTCCAAATGTTTCTTTATTTCTAGACTACAAGAGAACTTTGTGACAATTTGCTGAAAAATGTCACTCAATTTATAAATGCTTAAGAAAATAAAGCAAAACAATTTCAATTATTAGAGCTGAATCAATAACTTGGAAAATATAAATTTTATAATTCATTTTTCTACAGCCAAACTATGCCACTGGTTTTTAGAAAATATATGGAATGGAGCAGTCAACAATTTGGAACCAGTCAAAAACATGGAAAATTACTGTTTTTATTATAATTTGCTCTTAGTAAATGAAATAGAAAATGTATCCTTAAAAATCTCAATATTACTTTTAATTTAAGTATTGAAATAATTTATTGTATGGAATACAGATAATACATTTAAACCCTTTAATACATAAACAAACATAATTGTTTAGTAAAAGTATTTTATATTTTTTTACTAATTTATAGATAAAATTATTAATTTACAAAATAATATTTCACAATCTATCTAAATAATATAAAAAATACCCAATGTACATGATTAAATAATAGTGAATGAACTTATTTTTTAAATTTTTGTTGCAACCAGATTTGTATAATTTATTAAGGTTGTGAAATATACTTATGCTATAATAGTTGTAAGAACAAAAGAGCAAAATAGTTTAAAAGCAAACGATTGCAAAAGGTAAATTTAATAAATGCATTAAAAAACTTCTGCCTCACTAGAAATAAGGTAAACTTCTTTTATTTTATTATTACTATTATTTTTTTTAATTTAGGTTTGTTTTTTGAAACTAGAAAATCATTTAAAACAGAGAGTGAAAGTTCTCTTCAATTTATGTTTACTTGAACTTAGTAAAAAATTCTAAGAAAAAATTTGTCAAATTAAAATAATTAACTAATTTTATAGATGCATGCAAGAATATAATTACACTTTAATATAGAATTAATAGAAATTTTAAAATGTATGTAATGTTTATATATATTGTGCTTTTTTCAGATAGATCTGTTAGACCATTGTTTTCAAAAGGATTCCCTCTTGAAATACAGGTAAAGTTTTTTTAAATCAAGAATGTGCTATTGGCTCATCCAAATTATTTGACTTACTTAATTATTATCTATATCTTTCATTTGTAAGCTGTGATGTGTTACATTATACATATTTATGTATGTAATATATATATATTTGTAAATTTGATTATCTTCCTAATAATATATGTCATAAATGCATGACTATACAGATTATTTTCCATATTTTCTTTCTCTTTTTTTTAATTTTTGACTCTGATTTATATTTCATAGTATTTAAAGAAATCATACTTTATCCCTTTGCCTCATAAATTTTCTTTCAAATGTTAGCTACACATTTGGTTCAGTTTTGTATTTCTTCGGCCCTCTTTGACTGCTCAGTAGAGATACGAGCCTTATTTCCCTGGTCTCCCAGAACCTGGAAGTGTAGAGACCAAAAAGGTTTATAATTACGAGGTTTTTCTGTAGGAATCCACTGTTTAGCAAATTTGTGGATTTTCTCACAGAACCTCTTAAACGAAGCATTAATGCTTCCAATATGGTAATTGTTATCTTTAAAACTATGTTCTAGGTCTGCAGTAAATGCATTCTAGTTTCCTTTTTTAAAGTTTCATCTGCTTGGTGGTCTGTCATTCTTGGCATTTCTTTTTAGAGGAGCATTTTCCTTAATAGTAGTAATAATCACTCTGTGTGTCCAGTTGACATCCACATATTCCATTTGGCTATAAGTTATGTTTCTTACCGTATTAGGAACAAGATCATCTGAAACTATTGTAAGATCAGGATTTTTAGTGATACTGTTGTAATGGAGGTAGGTGGGAACATCGGATGAATGATATAGAAGATTTAAAGAGGTTGAGTTGAGAAGATCTCCTATTATTCTACTTGCACTATTGTAGTCAGCATAGTTCCATTTGGTGCAATGCTCATTAAAGTACCTCATTAACACATGTTTTTTGGGAAAAAGTGAGAATGTTAAAATTTAACTTTGTGTTACCAGTTGGGCTGTATCACTTGAAAGTTTTATGCTGAGCATTATCTTTCCAAAATTCAGTGCAAACCATCCCAGTGTCACTTGTAGAGTTTAAGTCACTAATAATAGAAAAAGAAGAAACAAGAATTTACCTTAGTCCAACAAGAATACCACATGCAACTTATCTTGATTTAGGTAAAATATATAAGGAATATCCTGGGAAATTGGGAAATTTTATGGATTTCAAAGTCAATATAGCTTCAACAATCGAAAACACATCAACATCCTCCTTATCATGCGCATTGAGGAGTTGAGTCTTTTTTTCATGTGAGAAGCCGTCTGCATATCACTGAAACAGCTTAAAAACTTTATTCATCTTCCAAAAAGCACTCATAAAAATGTTCAGAGATACAATGAAGGAGGCAAAGCCATTGCAGATTTAGTTTTAACCAGGGTGCACCATGTGGAGGTCTGCTAAATTGCAATAAAAATTATAATCCTTTAACCAATAATTTGTATTATGATGATATGTCAGGGAAATATATATTTTAATATTCTTATTTTACAAAATTTATAAATATATATCATGAAAGTAGGCAGATACTTTTTAAATGTAATCATTAAGCTCACTGACATCTTTATTGTACTATAGTTAGATTAATGAATAGAAATTTGATAGATGAAAGATACATCTTATGACAAAACTGATTATTGACAGACTTGCTGCTCATCTTGATAAAACTTAAGTATGCTATGCTATACAAGTGATCAGATTTACAAGACAATCAGGTATTTCATAATGTGCTGCCACATATATCATGAAAATCCTTTAAATTTCATGGCTGTTTGAATTTTTGTTATGTACTCTTTATGCACTTCACTTGACTTCCTTTTTTTCTGACTTATTTTCACAATAATTCTCTAAATTAAAAAAAAAGTTAATTAAATTTTTATTGTTTTATAAACATTTCATTGTCATTGTTTTATAAACATTTTAAACTCTTTATCATTTAAATACATATTTCTGATATAAAAAGTAGTAGTTATTGATTTATCTGTGATTTAATGAAAGTTACTTGGAAAAATAAGATATATATGCAACTTCACATAATGTAATGTTTGATAATATATATATGAAATTTTTTGAAATGTGAAAACATGTAATCATATTTTCTGTTATTATATTAAGTACCTTTGTATTGTACATAAGATGACACTTTTGGTTTCAGATAGTATGCAGTCCAATTGCTATTGATGGTGTTAATGATCCTGATGTCATAAGTATTAATGCAGGTACCTTAAAAACATGTTTTTAATAGATGATTTTAAAATTTATTTTTCAAGAAATATTCGCATTTGTAATATTTTTTTGATTTTTGTAAACTTTTATGTTTGAAATGATAAATTTTCTTTTCTGTAAATTTTCTTTAAAAATATACTGATTAAATTATTAAACTTTTTTAATTAGCTTTTTACTATGCAAGCAAATTTATGAGTTTCGTATAACAAATGTAGCAAATTTTCTTGTGGAATTCTAAAATATATGTTTTTGGTGCATAAAAATCTCTGAGAAAAAGTTTGGACGTCTGAGTTTCTTAAGGATTTTTTAAAAAACATTTCTACTTTAATCTTTAGTTATTACAACGTATTTAATAGTGTCATTATGATGAAATTTTGTTGTATTGTTACATAGTGTTACATACATAGTTGCTACATAAATAGTGAATAATTATAATGATATATTAAATTTTGTTAGTCATAAGTTAATTAAGTTTATTCAAGTACTTAAATAATTTGCAAAGCATTATTTTGGTAATTTGTTTTATGGGTGTTTATGAGGAAGTTAAATAATCATAAATTGTTATGCAGACCTTGAAAATATTTTATACTTTAATAACAGCATGTAACAAATTGTACATGATTGAAGAAAATATTTAAGGTAATTATATATATAAGTTTCATCTCTTTTTATAATTTTGTATAAAGTAAATTTTAAAAAAATATATCATGCTCTGAATAATCTTATGCATAAGAATTAATAAGAAATACTATGAATAATCTTATGCATAAGAAAATTTATGACATTTATAATTCTAACTGATTTAGCGCTTTGAGGAATTAATAAATTTCTAAACTAATTTATGTTACTATAAGTAATAAAAGTGCTTAGTATTTTACTATATTTTACATGCTGTAATTATTAAATATGTTTTTCCAATTTTTAAGAATTTTATCTTAATTTGAGTAACAATATGAATAAATAATTATAATATTGAAAAATGCAATGTATCTGCCATTCTTTTACTTTAGTTGTTAATTATTATTGCAGGAAAATGTTTCAAGCAATGCATTCTAAAGTAAAATGATAATGCAATTAAGTAGATAATGTCATTTTTACATATTTAGTTCCAAAATATAATTTTAGACTCATATTATCCAGCTCACCACTCAAAATAAATATTAAATTGAAAATTTCTGATAATATTAGTTGTATTTTCTGAAACAATACTATTTATAAGAAATACTTTGATTAAATATTATGTCATTTAATAGGCTCCTTTATTCATAATGTGTGAAGAATTTTTAAACAGAAATTTAACATACAAAAGGTGTATTTATTATTAAACAAGTGTAATGGGAAAAGTAAATAATTAGTAAGAATAAATAAATTAAGCAAGTGGATTTAGAATTAAATTCTAACTGCTTGAAATTTGAAAGTTTATCCATGAACTTTTTATAAATTAAAACATTTGTATTAAAATTTAGAAAATTAGGAAAATCTGCTTGCTAGTTTTAAGGATATTAAAATCTTAGAAGATAAGAAAATTGATTCAAAATATTTTTATTATAATGCATATTAAAATAACATTTTATAATGTTTTAATCGTGATAATTTTCCACAAGTTTCAGATTTTATAATTCCATACTACCATTAATACCCACATTTTTTTTTCTTTTTTTTTTACTAATATTTTATATTTTTATTATAGCATCAACTGCATTAGCTGTGTCTGATATTCCCTGGGATGGACCAGTTGGAGCTGTACGAGTTGGTCTTATTGAAAATGAGTTTGTTATTAATCCATCTAGGCAAGCAATGTCTAGTAGCTCCTTAAATCTTATTATTGCAGCAACTGAACATAAGAACGTTGGTTAGTTTTTATTATACCAGTAAATGTATTTATGTTTCAATAGTGTTTTGGATTTCATTTATTATTAAAGTTTAATTTTTATGTAAGAAAAGAATTTAGTAATAGACTTACCATGTTTTAGATAATCAGTTTATATATAGTTTGCTTTGAAGTATTTTAATTTAAATTAGATTTTTAAAATGATAATCAAAGTAAAACTATTCCTTTTACTTATTTTATTTATGTATAATTATTTAATGCATTCTCCTTTTAAATAACTATTAAATTGTGTTTCTTACACATTGTGAAAAATATATAATATTGTCCTATGTCTAAAGACTATTTCCTCCATTGATAGTTATAAATATATCTTTCTAGTTGTAAAAGTACTTAAAATGATTTAAAATATTACATGAAAACAATTTTAGATCAATAAATGAACTTGAGTAAATGCTACAAAATATAAACTTATCCATAATCTCACACTTTTATTCAGTAAAAGTTTCTTCATACACAATAATTTAAAAAAAAAAAAGCACATTCTATGTAAATTAGGTTTATAGAGCTGTTTAAGATAGTAATCCCCCTGGTTTTAAGGGAGCAATTGTGTAAACAAAATAGTTTGAGTAGTAAATATTTTGCAACAACAACTAGGGGAGTAATTGTGTAAGCAAAATAGTTTGAGTTGTAATAATTCCACAACAATTTCATTAGTTATTCTAATATTCTGTATCATACTAAATATTTTAATTTATTTAGCTGTTACTCATAAAAATATTTAAAAAGCAATTTGTTCTGGAAAAAGAAAGTAAAAACTTACAAAAATAGAAACAAGCAAATGTTATAAATTTTAATTGGGATTCGAAATATTTGTTAGCTAATGTTTTCAGATAACAAAGTATGAGATTATAGATAAGTTTACATTTTGTACCATTTACTAGAGTTTATTTATTGATCTAAATTTTTTTGTTTTCAATTGTAGTATATGAAAAGGAAATTTTACTTAATCATTTACTGAAACTGCATTAATGCAGGAATAGATATTTTACCTAGTTATTTTTTATTACCTAATTTATGTATATTTACAAATAGACTATAAAAGTTGTCATTATTTTTTGTGTGAATAAATTTATTAGATATTTATGTGTAGGTGAAATGAAATTTTAATGTTATAATTCCAATTATTCCTACGTATGTTTATCTAAATAGTAAAGGAAAAGCTATATTGTAAAACTTCTAAGGAAATTGATTAAACATGAGTAAAAATATCTATTTCCTCTTGTCTGAAATGATTGTTGCATGGAATTGCTTAGTTAATTTTTTTTAGAATTTAAGTTAAATAAAAACGTAATTTCATCAATATTATTATATCATAAAAATAATGACTATGATAGCTAGAATATTTTTAATGGAAAAATTCTTGGTTTTATGAGTATCAAATTAGTATTTACTATTGGGCTGTTAAAAACATGATAAATGTTTTTTGTAAGATTCTGAATTGTCTGAATGTGTTAGAAAAAAAGAATAAATACAAAAACTAACAAGGATATTTTGATAAAAATATAAGGTACACAAAAAAGTTTTTGTTGTTTGTGCACTGTCATTGAATGAAGTGAGAATAAGAATGCAAGGCATTGGTTTCATAAATTCAGGTCTGGAGATTTGTCCCTCTGTCATTAAGCTTGGATGATGAAGCCCTTCAGGTTACTATTGAGAAGGACAATGTGTGAACTTGCTAGACAATTTAACATTTTTTAAGAAATGGTTAGACTTCATCTGCCCCACTTAGGTAAGACATACAGGTTGATCAAGTGGGTTTGTTGCACGCTGTTGGAAGCTAAGTCCAAAAGCAACAAAAAGTGGCAGGCTGTTCATAGTTGCTTTCTCTCTCTACATTCGTATTCAGTTGAGTTCTGACCACTGGCGAAAAGTGTGCTGGCACAGTATGTCCACTTGTGTAACTTGCATCATAAAACCCAACAAAAAGTGTGCCCTGTATGAAACTCCCAAGTATTCCTAACTTTAGTTGTCACTGCAGTATATTGTCCCACATAGTGCCAGACCACCTGCTGCACCCATGCTAGATTATGCTTTGTGACTTGTGGACTAGTCATCAAGTAGGCTGAGTGTCACTCATGTGCCCAGGAATATCATACAACAACTTTGTTGGGAGACTGTGCCACTCTTTTTATTCGCCTGATCATGCACCTCAGATTGACACCTCTTTCATTCCTTGGGCAATCATCTTCATTTAAAATCCTTCAGCAGTGAAACAAACTTCTTTGCATTCAAAACTCCGGCGTTGTACTGCAAGGAGATTGCACAACCAAAGACACATTAACGGGAGGTAGATGCTGATAGTCATTACTTCGAGGACTAACAATAGGCTACATTTTATGTAGGTCATGTTCTTTTGGGCTATTAAAAACAGTAAGAACTTTTTAGTTTACCTTGTGAAAGAGTCCTTGCCTTTGTATCAAAATTGAATCACTAAATAAAAATATGTTAAATCTTATTTTTGATTTTATTATCAAAAAATATTATTTATTTCAAAAAGCTATTTTTGACAGAAAAGTAGGAAAAAGGTATACCAAATTTCTAAGCTGTGAGATAACATTAATGAATTTGAGTAAAAGTTATTATGTTGGATGAAGCCTAAATGAATGTTTTTTAAGTTAGATTTCTTAAAAGAAGAAATATATGTGATAAAAGAAGTATGCAGTAATATAGAAAAATTAGTGTTCAAAATTACTTAATGATACATTTACAAGTTGTGTTTGGAATTTCTAAAGGATACATTTACAGACATTATTATACTTAAATGATATTCAGGGAAAATTATTAAATTTCATGCTCTGGAATAAATTTGCTTGCAAATTTTGTTTTATATTAACATGGGAATTGTTGGACCTATTTGTAATGTGTCTAAATCTTATAAAATATTTATAAGGTTAAGTATAAAACATAATATATATAATCTTATAAATATTTAAAATGATTACTATTATTGATAACACATATATAAAGCTTCAATGACTCATTGAATGGTTGTATTGATTCCATTAAGAGCTCATATTCTTCGTGAAATAAAAAAAAGAAATATATGTGATTAACTTTAAGTCTATGGTATTTTTTGTAATACCTTTGTTATTTTAAAAATTTTCAAGAAAGTCATTTTTTATGTTCTGTATGTAAAATCTAAATTTTATTTTATATGGGCAAATATGTTACAACTGCAAAAATATCTAATGGCTTTCTGTATTGCTTTAATTGAACTTAAGGTTTAACTTTATTGGATATTTATTTCATAATTATTTACATTATTCTCTGGAATATAATTTGAAGTGGTTATTTTTGTATTGAAAATGCTTGTATTGAATTATCAGAAAATCTTTATTTTTTAATGATTTATTGTGAACAGTTATTGGGCTTAGTAAAAATAATAAAACTATTAATATTTCACTTTTTGGGCAGTTTAATTGTTTGACATTATTTTCAAAGTCTCCGACTTTTATTGTCAGAAATATAATTGTTTAAAATTGCATTAAGCTTTTACTAAAATTTGCATTACTTTATTGCTTATAAAATTCATCTATACTAATTTATAAATTTTGTGTATTATTTGTTATTAGTTTTAAAACATAATTTTTCATGTATAAAAATTAATGGTCGATTGAAATGTTTACCATTTAAATTTAAGGTTTTTTTTTTATCAATTTCTTATAAAATATTTCTTAAAATAAATATTTTTGTCGCTTTTGCTTTTAAAGAAAATTATTTTGCTATTTGGTTCTGTAGTGATGATGGAAGGATCAGCAAATGAAGTACCAGAAGACCAATTTATGAGAGCAATTGAAACTGGTATTAATGAAACTCAAATTATCATTAAAGATATAAAAGCACTGCAACAGCAAATTGGTAAAGAAAAACAAAATTTAGATACTCTGGATTTTCAGTTTGTACCATCATCTGAAATGTTAGAATCTGCAAGTTTGTAAGTTTTGCTTTCTAGTTTCTTAAAAGCAATTAATTTGATTTTCATACATTTCAACAATTTACTATTAATTATTTTAATTTCATATTTTTTTATTAAAGACTTTGTGAAGCTAGATTTAGAGAAATATTTAAAGATTATGGTTTGGATAAGGTGAGTTACAATCCATATAAAATTTTAAATTGTAAATATTTGAAATTCTTTTTTGCTGTTTAACTGTGAAAAATTTTCACTAGTGAGTTTATTTTACGAAATGATATAAATGGTACTTAAAAGCAAAATATGTATATTTAATTGCTAAATTTCAAATTCTCTTAATTTTTTAAAAAAGTTTTTGTTATCTTAAACTTATTAAAGACTGCTAAATTAGGCATGTTTAGTAAAAAGTTATACATTTTGAGAAGAAAATACTAACGTGTGAATTTTTTCTTACTTAACTTAGTTTATAAAGTGTTAAATTTTAACTTTACTGAGGCTTTAATGATTAAGAATCTTTTAAATATTTTAGCATCTCATAAATAGTTTAATTGGATCTCATTTGTGATATGTTAAAACGTGTCATAGTTTTGTAAATTAGTCATAAAATATAATTAAATTATATTGTTCTTTTTTGTTACAAGATAATTTTCTTAATTCTTTCCTTAGAAACTAATTCTCTCTCTAATAATTTTCTTAGAAGATATTTTTCGAATTAATAAAAATATACCACTTTTTTTTTAAATCAAAGAATTTTTATTTTTGAAAATCTGAATAATGTTTGAGAATTCTGTTATTAGAATAAACTTTTAAAAAAGAATTTGAACGTTAACATTGTTAAAAGTATTATTGAGTAAATAAGTATATATATATATAATATATTCATAAATTTTATTCTTAAATTTCTATGTCTCATACATTTAATATGATTATACTCCTAGGTAGGTAGAGGAAAAGTTGTTGAAATAGTAACTAAAGATACCTTGGATAAACTTAAAGGTAACGTTTTGTGTAAATATTCTGAATATTTTACTATTATAATGAAACTGGTGAAAATATATTAAAGATTTAGGTTTAATTATAATGACCAGTAGTATTTTTTTCTTTGATCAATATATGTTAGCATATATATATATATATATATATATATATATATATATATATAAGTACACTTGAACACAGTTTAATACATATACCTGCATCAAAATGACTCTAGAAATTGGAATATAATAGCATATTTCTTGTAATTATTATTAAATTTGAATTATAATGTTAAATTGGAATCAGTGAAATTAAGAATCACTATAGGAATATTATAGTATAGCTTTAAAATAATCTTCAGAAGCTTATTGAATTTATTTTATAAAATACCCAAGAAATTATTGCTTATTTTTAAATTGAACTCAATTTAAGGTGTACTTTTATCTCGCTCTTAATTATATACATACTTATCACAGTTTTTCAATTCTAGACCAAGCATATCAAATGCAAATTAGTAAAAATGTTTTTATTTTCATACAAGCAATCTTTAATAGTAAATGCTGTTTGTAGTCTAGCTGTAAGTGCTATTATATTATAGTGTAGCCAATTCACAAGCTCCAAGTAATGGAACTTAAAAGGTTTCCAAGCATCAAAATTTTAATGTTAACTAAAATTTGGTGCTGGAAATCATATACTTATCATTTAGCTATGATAAGTCACAGCCGAATAATTCATCATACATAATATCAAAAAATATATCTTGGAATTCTTAAATTAAGAGAAATAATGATATAAAATAATTTTCTTGTGTTGAGATCTACAGTTTATTTTTAACATTAGATTAAACATATAAGGAATGCACAAACTAATCCATGCTTAATTGTTTCCATCATCAGAATATCCTTGATGCTCAGATCAAGTTTTTCATTGTTTCTAGAAGGTGCTTAGGGATATATTCATGTATATTTCCTGAAAAATGCTAAAAGTTTGGTTTTAAAAATATCTATTTTTAAGAATAATTAATAAAAAAATAGTTAAAATAAGAACATTAATTTCTATTTTGTATTTCTATTTTATTAAATATATCATGAAAAAGTATCCATAATAATGAATCTTTTTAATTAATGTATTTCATTCAAATATTTTTTTACTAGTTGACATTGTTGGTACTTAAAATATAAATTTTAATTAACAAATAGACAAAATTTATTTATATAACATACCTGCCTTTTTTGGATTAATTAATGCAAAAATTACAGCAAATTGGATTTTTGGTGATCACTGCAACAAGTAAGGTGTAGTTGACTCAAGGAAAGTCACAATTAAATTTCTGCTAAAGAACCTATATCATTGATTAAGAGTCTACAGTAATTTGTCTCAATATTATCAAACATTTTCAAAGTTTATTTGAATGGTTTGATTTATTCAAGTGAAATATGAATGCAAGGTATAATTTACTTCAAAATGTAAGCAAATTAACAGATTTTTTTGCCTGTATGATATTCATTATAGTATTACTATGAAATAAAATTATGGAAGTATTTTGTTTTTATAAATATTATATTGATTTTTCCCTTATTTCTGTAACTTTAAAATAATCTAACATGTTTCAAATTTTATATAAATGACTGTTTTTATCATGACACACAGTAAAAGTAACATGAATAAATATAATAATTTCTAAGATGAATCAAATAAGGAGGAAAGAGTGCAAACTGATGAATATAATGGACCAGGAAAAAAACATTTTATTCCCCAAGTCCATGCAGTATTATTGGAAACAGGTCTTACTGTATTATATTTTTTATATGTATATTGCATATGACACTTAGTTTTTCATAAAAATGGTCTATTTATGTTTATCTTTTTGATGTGACAATAGAGTTTCTTCGGGTAAATTTACTTCTATCACTATGTAATGTGTCTAAATTTATTAAAATACTAAAATTAAATTTGAAACTTTTATTTCTTTGTGTTTATAATACATTAATATTGTTTTAATATTTATCAATTATTGCTTGACATTCAAACTTTTCTTTCTCATTCTGATTAATTTTAGTCTATATCTTTTTAATATATCTCTAAATATTGTATTTCATCATTTTATGTCGAGAATGATTTTTATACTGCTTACATAAATGCTAAAGTTTTTATTTTTTTTATTTTTAAAGTGCAATTTTTGTTTCTATTATGATGATAATATAAAATATACTAAAGTAAACCCAATTTAAAATTTATTTCTATATTTCTATTTTATTAATTATATATTTTTTGTGCACCTTTGCATTCTTTGCAGAAAATTATCCTGATTCTGATCCATCTATCATTTATGATGCTATAAATACTGTTATGAAACAAGCTTTTAGAAGCTTAATTTTTGAAACAGGAAAGAGGTAATTACTATTGTAAATGCGTCATATATTATTATTCTCTATGCTATTTATATAATTTCATAAAACGTATATTCATACACTTTTAGGTGTGATGGCAGATCTTTAACTGATTTACGAGACATTTCTTGTAAAATTAATGCTTATAAGACCCATCATGGCTATGGATTATTTAGAAGAGGTCAAACAAAAGTAAATTTTCTTATATTTTTTTATTTTGTATACATTTTAACGACTATAAAAGAAAAATTATGTAAAAGGAATGTAAATATAATGATATTTATAAATATTGTAACAAATAAGAGTAATAATGTGTGTCATATATATGTTTCCTTTTTATATTTAGATTCACATGATATATTTTTTAAGTAAATTACCCATATTGTAAGGAAATATTTTACTGCCTATTTTAAAATTTGAAGCATAGTATAAGGTTCTTAATTATTATTATTTTTTTATGAATAAAATTTACTATGCAATTACTTTTTTGTGTTAATTTTCGCCAAAACTTTACTTACTTTGACAAATGCTTTTAATTTTACCTTTGGAATATCTGTGTGTATGTAAATTCTGATAATATTGTTTTGACTGTAGTATGTGAAATCTTAAGAATCAGTGATTAGAATATCTGTTCATTTGGTTTTAATCAGTTATAATAACAATTTTTGTTTTGAATTATTCAGAAGTTAAAGTTAGATTTTTACTATATGAAATTTATTTAATACAGTTATAGAATTCATATTAAAAGTACTCTTTTAAATATGCAGCATATATTTGAATGGCTTGTAAATTTGGCCACAAGAAAAGAATTTTAAAATAATGCTTTATTTGTCAGTACAAATAAAATATGGAAGGTGCTGAATGAAGAAGATTTAAAATTATCCCATTGATCAAACTTCATTTATGTTATTGCAGGGAATTTAGTTTCAATTTATACTTTAAAATTTATTTTGGAAATTGATAAAAAACTGAAAAGTATCTGAATAAAGTTGTTTAGTAATTTCTATTTTGAAATAAATGAGAAAACTGTTCATTAAAATAGCATTGAAATTTGCATTGATTTTAACATTCAGTTAAGTTGACCAGTTCCAGCTTGAAAATTTTAAAGAGTGGTGATCTATTGCCTTTTTGGCCTCATCTCTTTCTTTTATATCATTTCTTTTTTTTTTATCAGTTCCTTTATATATTTTTTATAAGAAAGTTTTTCATGGTAACAGAACATAGCTTTTTCATTGCCATGTTCTCTGGTTCTTAATAGAATATAGCATTCAACATAACAATGATTAATATTAAGTTTTTAAATATTGGTTTTCAAATGTTAGTCAGTTTGTTTTACTATTGTTTTTATTACATTTAATTTTTTTATGTCCATCTTTCAACTAAAAGAAAAGTTTTTATTTTTCTTGAAAGAACTTCATTTTTTTGCTGCATCCTTCTTAAATGAACAATTAACGAAGAGGAAATTAGTTAATCGAGATTGAAAAAAATAGAATTTTTACAATGAAATATTTAATTTGATTTTAAACACATTGATTTAACTTCATCAAAAGTTTGGGAAAATAAACAAAAATTGTGATAAAATCAAAATAATAATGGAATGAATGGTGAATACTTAGTTAATTATAGCTGCCAGTTGATTTCTATCATTTGCAAAATTGCTTAATTAATGTTGGATTATAATGAAGTAAAATATATGAAAATGCAAAAAGTAAAATTTGAAAAAAAAGTAAAACTTGAATTTTTAAATGTGTTGAATAAGGTAAAGAGCAACATATTTGCATTATTTAAATTTTATATTACAGTATTATAAGGTTTAATGGAACTAAGAAATTTATATTAAATTGCAGCTTTAAAAATTTTAAATGGAAAAATTTTAAACAAATTTGCATTATTTAAATTTTGTATTAAAATATTAAAATTTAATGAACAAAGAGATTAATATTAAATTACAGCTTTAAAAATTTAAATGGAATAAAATAATAAATCTTTTATAGTATTAAAAAAAAAACATTAAAATATCTTATTGATTAAACTAAAAAATTTTTCTTAAATTATTTTGTTGAAAATATACTATTTTTGCAATTAATTTTATAATTCATAAGTTAAATAGTTATTTTTCTCCAGTATAATAGATCATTTTCAGTAAATGCTCTTGTGATTTAATATTTTCCTTATTTACTATACACTAATTCCTGTTTCTTATGATAGTTTACATTTCCAAACATGTATTCTTAATCTAAATATATTGTGTGTGTGAGCATTAAAATTATTTTCATATTTATATTATTTTATGACAGTGCACAGTAAAATTATACTACACTAAGTACAAATCTAAATATTTTCAGGTAGTTTGCAAAGTAGCTTTTGACTCTTTGGAAGCAACACTGCATAATGATCCCTTTCTAGAGAGTCCTGGGTGAGACATTTCAGTTCATTATAATTGCTCTCTTAAGAATAACGTAAATTGTTTTAAATTTTTTTTGGAATTTTTCTTCAAAATATTTGTGTAATTATTGATTATTTTTGATTTCAGGGAAGCTGATAAAAATTTTATATTGCATTATGAGGTAAAAATATTTGTTAATGCATAATACAAAAGTATTCATTAAATAGATATTGTGGAGATAATATAAATTTTTAAATTGTTTACAGTTATTGATTTTTTAAATTATTTTTAAATGGATAATCAATTATATAATCAAGCATAATATAACACTTTGTTTCTATTGACCTAACTTACATAATTCTAGAAGTTATTCTTTATTATCTGCATGTACATTGAATCAAACCTGATGTCCTGGCATATACCATTCTCAATGATTAAAATATATCTAATTGCCTAACTCTATCTTATATGGTATGACAACTTATTCGCGACATGAATTATTTGAATTATTAAAATATAAGATGCTGAATTTTCACTATATTTACACAATATCTTTATCATAAAAATCCTATTTTTATAATTATCATATTTATAAATTTGGACATTTTGAGTAAATGCGATTTTGTGCTAAATAAGTTTCATATGTTAAATTAAAAATAATCAGCTAAAATTTATTCATTCAATTTAATTTTATTTATTGAATTTCGTAAGAATGATTAAGTATAACAAAATTTCCATGCTACTACTTGATGAAAATCTGTATCTTGGAGAAATAAGCCTTTTCTCTGTAAATTGATATAAAATATTTTTATTGTTTTTTTGCAAATTCAGTGATTTTTTCTAAGTCTAGTCTAGTCATAACTAGTCTTCTGAAAACTAACTTGAAAATTTACATTATGCAACTAGTAGTGAGATATGTATTAATTTAAATAAATACATAATTATAAAAATGTTATGATATGAATGCTTGTGATTCTTAAATTGAATTTGCATATAGTGGCAAGACTAAATGCAAAATATTTTCAAATCACATATCTAAACATTTCTGTGTAAGGAGTGGTCAAATAATAACTTGAAAGAATAAATGGTTATTTTATTTCTCAAAATGTAAATAATTTAATATTTAAGAAGCAAAGAATCTATTTATAATTCATTTAATTCCAGAAAACAATCTTCCAAACTTTGTGGTAGTTTACAATATTAATAGCGCATTAATTAAATAAGACATAAAAATCAATGCTTTTATTTTTTATTTAATTAATAGTCTTAGTATTATAAAGTGCTACGAAGATATAATTTTTTAAAAAATTCAACAATGAATATTCTTGTATTTATAGAAATTTGATTATAAATTTTACTTTTTAATATAAGTTTTTGCATTCATTAAGTACATTTGAAGTAGTTACAATGTATTTTATTATATACATTATTATGTTTTATTGGTTTGTGATGTTATGGTTTTATTTCATTTCCCCATTTCAGTTTCCACCATATGCCACAAATGAAATTGGACGCTTAGGAAAATATGGACGACGAGAAGTTGGACATGGTGCATTAGCAGAAAAGAGCTTAAAACCTGTAGTCCCTACAAATTACCCTTTTACAATAAGATTGACTTCAGAAGTTTTATCATCCAATGGTTAATATTTATAATTTCATATTACAATCTTTGATACTGATAAATATATATTTTAATAAGCGTTATTAGAACTATATTAATATGATTATAAGGAAACAAACAGCTCAAAAATAAGAAATATTGTTAAATTATTTGTTTTTTAATATTCACTGTTTATCCATATGGATAGTTTTGAAAATATATATTAATTTCATATTGTTTTTTATTTTTTGTCTATAATCTTACTACTCTTTAAAAAATATAACAAAATTTTATAAATATAGATGTAATTTTATTCTCATATCAACCAACTCTAAAAAGCAGTAATTCTCATCCTAAATAGAAGAAATATCTTTTTATAAGAAATGAAAATAATCCATGTGTCTCAAACCCATTAATATCAATAAGACAAATGAATAAATGATATAAATTAAAATATACATTTATAGGATAAAAATACTTGCAACAATAATAAATAATCGTTACATTTTTCTATGCATTAGAACTCTATAAACTTTTGCCCAAAGTGATCTAAACCACTGCTATATTTAAAAACAAGTTGTGAATTGCTATTTAGAATTAATCATATGCATAAAAATTTATAAAAAAATATTTTTCATTTAATTGCTCATCATTTTCAATAATTATACGATTGGTTATTAATTGCAAAAATTAAATTACATCCATGCTTCATTTGAGATTAACAGGAATCTTATTTTGTATAAATCCTTACAGAAATGTTGCTAAATTGCATACTGCAAAATATATGTCAGTGACAGTCTGGGTTTAGTATCTCCACTCTATTGTGTCATAACATGTTTCTTTTTTTGATTTTGCCCTAAGAAAAAGACATTCACTACTGTCTGATATAAAAACTAATGCTCTTATATGTCACATTATAAATAATTTTTAAATTTGGTATAGAAGGTTCTCTATTTTTCTCTATTAAATTTCTAATTAGATGTCTTGACCTAAAATCGTTTTCTGGACATACATGGTTTTTTCAATGTACTTAGAAAAAGGCTATAAATTGTCGAATGAAGATCCTATCTAATATTAATGTCAGTTTATTTAATACACAGTAAGTAAAAATGACGAAGTGGTTATTATATATGAATCTCTTTTATTTTAATGTATAGCAGTTGGTAAGATATATATGTACACACAAATGTATATAAATATATATGCTTGTTATGTATCATGCATGACTTGTGAACTTTGTAATGAACAAAAATGAAAAAAAATATGAAATTACTTGTTTGTAATTTAAGTAGTCTTGTGACTTTTCTAATATTTTGAAGGTAATATCACAATGTGTTTCTCTCCTGAATTATCATTATTGATAGGAAAACATAATTAAGGTTGTATTTTTTTGTAGTTACTAAACGTTTTTGTGTATGAAAACAGGAATTTCCATAAAAAGGAGGATATGAAGACTAGCAGCTTTAAAATTAACAGTGGTGTTTAAATTTAATGTCAATAACAATTGTATGTTAAGTATTGTGAAATGAATACTAAACATTTATCAAAATATTAAAAAATAGAAATTTCTTTCTCTAAGAATATTTATTATAATTACATTTTTAAAATTCTATTTCTACCCCTTGCCAGTTACAATATTCCAAATTTGTGGATAAAAAAATGGGTATTTCTTGATCTACCATGCACTTAATAGTGCTTTTTATATTCAATTCAAAATCTTCTGCGTATAAAGAAAAATATTGATAGTGAAAATTTGCCAATACTAATAAGAAATTGTAGCAAGATTATCCATTAGTATCAGCCATCTATTAAGTTATATGCAATTGTTTGAATAATATAAAAATATATTTTTTTTTATTCTCTAGGCTGATTTATCTCATAAATTTTACTAACAATAAACCTATTGCTATAAACAAAAGTTTTCACCTTTTTTTCTTTAAAATATTTTGTTTTATATATATATATATATGTGTGTGTGTAAAAGCCTTAGTATTTTAATATCTTGAAATTTAAATGAATATGATTTTCAGTTGTATAATATTATATTTAAACAAAATTTTACTTATAATAGGATAATTAAATGTATAGCTGTCGAACATTAAGTACACACACACACACAGAAATATAGGTAATGTTCTTGGTGTATAATCTGTTTTTTTGACATTTGTTTCTGAAACACCTAAAAATTTGTAGATATTTTTAGAATTGATTCAGAAACTCATAAGAAAAGGAATTTTACTTCTTAATAATAACTGAGCATAAGTATATGTGTAAATATGTTTATAATTGCCACAGTACTCAAAAATTTAAGAAAAATCTTTGAAATATTGACTATAATTTGAAATTTTTAGAATAAAATTTATTTTTATATGTTTACTTGTTCTCCTTGGTATCATCTTTTGTAACCAGTTACTTTGAAATAAAAATTTTTTGCTGACTGTTTTATATACTAGCAGTCTTAAATCATCTTGCCATCATAATAATATAATTATGTTAATAACCTATTATGTAACTGGGTGTTTTTGTGTAGATTATTTTTAGGGTTATTTCATTTTAAGTATTTTATCTTACAAAGCATAAAATTCTCTTCTCCAGAGATATCCATATAATTTATATATAATCTCAGTTAAAAAAAATTTGTGAAATTTGTAGAAGTGAAAGGCTAATCTTATTAAATTCATGTAATAAAAGGATATTAAAAATAAATTTAATTAAAGAATATTTAAAAGAGTTTATTAAAAATATTTAATTAATTTTTATTTAATATTTTTCTGTTTTAGCATTTGTTATGATATTTTTTAACTATAAATATTTAACTTTTATGGGAATGCTATCTAACTCTATGCAAAATAACCAACGATAATTCTCTGACCTTTATGTGGATGATTGGTTACTCTGGTGTTTCTGATTAGCTGAAGAGTTGGTGAGAGCTGGATCAACCAGAGATTTTTTGTCCTATATCAGTTTTATTTATTTCAAAAGAACTGATTGTAACACTAGTGATCAAAAACAAAGCTATTAAATAGTACTGCAAAAGATAAAAAGAGCTGTTAAAGTTTAGTAGAAGCCGTTTAAGGAGAGTGGTAGGACTTTTCAAAGGATCTTCCATAGTCCATTCTCATATAAAGTCATCTTTCCATAATGAGAGTATAAGATGTTTTTTTATTGTTAATTTTATATTGGAATGTTGAAATTTTTATACTTTATTATTGATAGGCTCATCATCTATGGCAACTGTTTGTGGAGGTTCTTTAGCTTTAATGGATGCTGGTGTTCCCATATCAAGTGCTGTTGCCGGCATTGCTTTAGGTTTGATTACAGAATCAAATGATGCAGAACCATTTAAGATTGATGATTACAGATTATTGACTGATATAATGGTAATTATTAATTTTCTGCTAACACATTATTTTGTCACATATACATTATTAAATATTTAGTGTTTGTAGTACTTGTGATCAAACAGTCTATAAGTTTTGATTTTTCTAAACATGCAATTAAAAAATAATTTAGTGTAAAAAATTAGAAGTTAAATTATAAAATATAATGCACATTATATTATTAAAAATTAAGGTTATGAAATTTTATAAACATTGGTGAGAAAAAAAACAAACCCTTAACTACTTATACTATTAAATGAAATCAGGTTTGGTAACTTTAAAATCTTAATATAATTCAAAAGTATATTAAGATTTTATTGTGATTATGTGTCATTAACACATTCCACATAAGAAACTGAGCTCAATTAGAAAAAGTGTGTTAAATTATAATAATAAACTATTAGTCTATTGATTACTTGCATATATTTCATGTTTAATACTTAGGTCATAATAAAAATGTGAGACTGTTTTTCAATGAAGGATTTATTTAACTTACAACAGATGCAACATTGAAGATTATGACCAAGCAGTAGTTTTTTTTTTTTTTAAATTCTATTTTACCTTTTTATCTTGATCTTTTTCGTATACATTGACAAACTGTAACAACAGTCAATTATGATGCATGGTATATCAATTATATACATAATATATCTTTTATTAACATTCAGTGGTAGGTAGAAACTTTATTTTGAAACTTGGAGTTTGCTATATAATACTTGTTTGACCTTATCCTTCACTTTATAATTGAAGTTTTATGGTTTATAGCTGACCTCCACATATAGTCCCAGCTTACATGAATTTTAAAGATGGAAGAAAAAATATGCTCATTTATTTTTAATTCAGTATACTTTGAATATTTCCAAAAGGTTATGTAAATATGCTAGTTATAAAAATGCAAGCATTTAGAAATTTTAATATATTAGTAACCAATCTATATCATCTTGATATAAAAGTGATTATTAGAGTTTCTGTTAATGTTTTTTTCCTGATTTTATTTATATAGTTTAGAAAAGGAAAATAATTTAGTTATTATTTTTAAACACTAGTTATGGAAGTAAAAATGCATTGTTAATGCATTATTTTTAATGGAAAAGAATATTCTTTTGTTACTAATTTTCCTTTTAATTTGCTGCAATTATTCATAATTTTATGAAAATTTAACTACTAAAAATGTTAATTTATGGAAAATAATTTATTTACAATTTATATTTACCTTATTTTCCTGCCTATAATCTGTGAATTATATGTTTAAAAAGTTTAGTATTATTTTGTGTATATTGTACCCAACTACAGGTTACCTGGTAAAAAAAAATATCCTCCGTCAGAAAAACTTATGATAAGGTTTTGAAAGAAATACCATTTACGAATTATAAGTTAAACAAATGTCTTCATGACTTACCTGATTTATTTCAACCATAATTAATTTGGTCTAATTACATTCAAGAATGAATTCGGTTCTTTGCAAAATATATTATAGATTTCAGGCTGTTGTATTGGCTTTTTTGTCAATTTACATTTTATCTTCTCCTGTTGTGTTTCATATTGCAATTATTCAAGTTTGTATGTAATCTTGTAGAAGTGAAAGCATATAAGTTACACACAATTTTGAAACTAAAAGCAATAGAGAAGGCAAATAAAAAAAATTGTGATAAACGCTGCTGTTAAGTGAAAAACAAAGTTTACTGAGTATGAAAGAAAGTATGTATCCAATGTGTAACTCTAAAATAATCCAATTTTTATTTAATTATTATTGAAATAAATGTATTTTATTTTAAAATATGTATCATTATCTAGACAAATCTGCTTAAAAAGTAAAAAAAAAAAATAAAAAAAAAATTTGTTAAATGAGTGTCTTCTCAAAGTCATTGCTTTTGATGATCAATCTGGCGTTTTTATCTCAGTTTATTTCATTTTGCAATTAGACGAATCTAAATAGAATCCAATCCTATGTTTTTTTTTCTGCACAATTTATTGTATTTTTAATCATACTGTATATTTTTTTTGTTTCATATGTCACCACATTATTAGCTGTATGTATTTTCGATTATTTGCCAAAAATTTGCCTTAGATTGTTCACTGCTGTGGTATATATATACAAGATATTAGGGTACTTCATTTATGGTTTAATAACTTGTGAATGAAATATTTTTATTTAATATCTTTAGAAAATTATTTTAAGAATATTTCTGTTTCATAGATTTAATTAGTACAATTCTCAATTTTGCTTTTATAAAAATAAATCTGAGATACAGACAAAATAAAAAATAAAATGTATGAAACTGAAAATTAAATGGAATGTGTATAACTGTAAATAGAGCAGCAGAAATTTAAACTATGCAATTTTATTTAATGTTTGAATGATTTATAAATTTCAGGCTGATGTTTTGAAATAATTTTATCTTTGAAGCAAATTTGAATTCTTTAAAATATAAGGTTTTCCTTTAGGGGCTTGAAGATTATCTTGGAGATATGGACTTCAAAATAGCCGGTACTAAAAATGGAGTAACTGCAGTTCAGGTATTTATTCTTTAAAATGTGTATAATACAGTTTTTTTTTTTACATTTTACTGTTATTATTAGTAGAATTTACAATCAAACATTTTTTGCTTAAATTATCAAGGTTGATAATATGTATAATAAATTGTATTGAAAAAGATAAACTTTATTTTAATTTTTTTCTCATCTAGGATTATTATTTTTCAAAATGTACTTTTCTATAATTATGTTTATCAAATATATCATATTAATTTGTATTTATTAAGTATAACATACTTTTTCTAACTTCATAATATGTTTAATGAAAATGTTAGTTAGGCATTTAATATTTTATGATGGTAAATGAAGCATGTATTAAATATTAATTGACCTTTTTTATCTGTTTCATTTTTACTTTTTTATTTTTGAAAGTTTTATCCTAGAATTTATCTGGATTAATACTAATTGTATTATTTTCAATGTAAAAGTTAGTTTTGATGCAATACACATTGATAATTGCTTAAATTTGTAGATTTATTTTATATGCTGTATAAGATAAAATTTAGCTTTAAATATAGTTAAAAAAGTGTTTTTTGACAATTTTTATGTTTGATAGTAGATATTTAAATTATAAAATCAGTTTGTCATATTTCATTTTGACATCTTATAAGCTTGCAGAATTATGTGGTAAATAAACCTTTTAAATAAATAAAAATAGTTAATCTACAGAGATTTAGAAAAATGTAATGTACTGAAAAACATTTTTGTAAAATTTTTATGATAAAAGAAACAATTTGATTCTAACATATTTCATGTTGACATGTTATAAGATAAGCCTTACAAAATTATAGATAAATGTTTTTAAATGATAAAAGTAGTGATATAGAAAAATTATAATATAAAGAAAGAATTTTATAAACTATTTTTGATAAAAGAATATTATTGTAATATTCACAGAAAACTATTTTGGACGATTTTAATCATAAAGCTCTAAAATACTTAAAAATTTTTTCAATTTCTTTTAGAAATATTTAAATCCTAAATTTTTTTAGTAGAAACTAAATCAAATTTTGATTAATTTTATTCATTCAATTATGTTTTTTAAATTTAAGTCATCCAAGTAATATTACATTTATAATTTTATACTTGTGAGAAAAATAAAAAGAAATTCTTGTATAATTTGTTTAATTTTTCATGAAATTGTGAAGTAGCTCCCAGTCAAATTTGCTCTTGTGTACAAAAAGTTAATATTGAACAATAGACAAACCAAACCATAAAATTGTAATTTGTGTAATTGATAAAAATAAATTTTCATTTCAATTTTTATAAGATAATTTGAATAAAATTTAAGTATTGTCCAAAACCTATAAATCAATGTTGTAATAGGTTTTATTGCAAGGTAATTAGTTTGAATTAATTTTACTCCTTTCATGTCATCATTGATTTCATTAGGCCAGCGAGTTTTTTAATGCCAATTTTTTTTGTATGGAAGAAGAGTTCTCAATTTAAAGTACCACTCACTTGTTGGCCTTACAAAGCTATCTAGGTGTAATATATATAGAATTTAACGAACATTTCAATTATTTTTTTCGTTTGATTGCATAGCCACTTAGTAAATTTCACTCTGCTTGAACCTTGATGATATTTGACATAGCAAGGGGCAGAATCGATGGTAACTTAATCTGTAAGGTGCACAGCAGGTGTACTTTCATTGGTTCTTAGAAGGTCTGGCCTGCAATATTTAGAAACTATCACTAAGTGACAGACATCCAAGATTTGGCCTACCTTGCCAATAGGTATTATTTTGCAGGGAGATATTGTGATTATGACCTATATTATTCATGCTGCAGTCATTGCTAATGAACAGAACGCATCATCGGTTAGGTTAAGGATAGAACTCACTACCTTTCTGTAATGAGAATAAAATTCTTTCTGACTAGACAGACCACTGTGATGCAAATTTTGAATGTAAAATTTTCCCATTTTTAAAATTTTTCTAGTAATATATTTTATAAATTTTAAAAACAATTAATGTTCATTGCCACCGCAGTAATTTTGAAACATAGAATTGTTGTCAAATTTTTAATATCTGTGCTGGCAATTTAGAAATTTTTATGAAGTCAAAACATGGTGTAAAAGTTAATTAAAAATCTAAACAATTTATTATTCATTTAACTGTATCACATGTTTTTTGAAATTTGTTTTAGAACTTGACATGTGAAGCATTATACCAAAATACTTATATTGCAATCTATTGAATAAAATGCATTCCATAATGTGAAGAATCTTAGAGATGTATGGATAAGTTAATCGTTTAAATTGCACTAACAGCAATCATTTTGTAATTTTGCACTATATTCATGTGAGATGAATAGTTGGGGTACTTTTCTCTCGACATCACGGCCAAAGTAGTAACTGAATGGTTTGTTTCATGACTTTCAATTTAAATAGTTTCTTGTTTGATTCTTTCTTTAAATGTAGATAGCTAATCAGGCTTCTATAGTACTAAGCCAGGAAAATTTTTATTAGTACTACCAACAGCTCTTTAAATTTGACTTAATTTCTCTCATGGAAAATGCATCAAACTACTGTGTTCCAAAATATTCCAAATACTTCAATTTGAAGTTTAAATATTTGTCTTTCTAGCTATATCAACTATCTGCATCTTTCTTTGAGAATAATTCCTAAATTAGTACTTTTGATTCAATTCATGAAAAAAATTTCTTATAATGTCAGAAAATGTTTTAAATCCAATCTTCTTATGGTTTTTTTATACTTATTTTTGATGGAAGTTTCTATATTAAATATAAAATAAAGAAAAATTCTAGTTTTTGATTATGGATAAATATGTGTTAAGAACTGCTTACTCATAAATCTGTTTGAAAGAAAATTATAGTGAGATACTGTATTATTATATATTTTTATTGTTTTCTTTAGCTAGACGTCAAAATACCTGGCCTCAATATGAATATGATAAAAGAGTCACTAGCACAAGCATCAAGTAAATATTTTTTCTATTATCTCATTTTAAAGAGCTATAAATATTTTTTAAAAGCTTGAATATATTTTTAAATATTATGTAACAGGTTTTTCTAAATTATGTGTCTTATGTTATGTACATTAAATTGAAAGAATGCATATTAAAATGAATTATATTTGCATTTTATAAATAGCTAGAGTTTTGTAAATGTACAGCAAATTTTTGTAAATGTTATTGGAT
Organism: Latrodectus elegans; assembly: GCA_030067965.1. Classification (NCBI taxonomy): domain Eukaryota; kingdom Metazoa; phylum Arthropoda; class Arachnida; order Araneae; family Theridiidae; genus Latrodectus; species Latrodectus elegans. Next base: position 41,355,947 of record CM057812.1, read on the forward strand.
TTTACTATTTTAAGTTTTTTCAATAATGATTCTTAATCTATTGTATACTAATTTAAAAAAGAAATTAAAATAATGTATTTTAAAATGATATGAAACAAGAAAATGTAAATATCTTGCAAAACATTAAAAAATAAGGGAGTTTAAGGGACAAAATGTCATCAATAATGACATTGTTTGTCTCACGTAGTGTCTTTAAAGAAAATTAGTTTTAATGACGATCTTTAGACCCATGCCAATAAACAGGTGAAGCACCCTAATCTTTTTAAAAGTTTGCCATAGAAGTTGTTAATAGCATCCCACCTAAAATTTTGGTAATCTATAAAAATGGTAGCAGATTTGAAGATGGTAAAACTGGGAGTATGGTTTTTGTTAGCATAATTGAGGATGATAGTACACTCAGTAACTCAAACATTGACCACTGTTCAGTCTTTAGATTGGTGATCATAAATATTGAAGCAGCTCTTAATTATGCCCTGACCATTGGCAAAAATAGAATTTGAATTTTGATTGATATCATTAATACAGTATTTTAAAAAATTTGCCAAAATTATTTGATATCTTATAACATTTGTGATTGGACATCTCTGTGAGATTGACCCCAAAATGCCTATAGTCTTCAGTAGATTCCATTGCATGTTGAGGTGTAATTGTAACAAGATAACAGGTATGCTCCTCAAGAATAGTTATGATCTTCCTATAAACAATTTAAATTGAGCTTATTTTCTTAAATATTCTCTTTCTAAACAAACAACAATTACTATCTGTATGGTGTCTTCCACCACTTCACCAGTGGTATTTTGTCAACAATCCTGGTCTATCCTTGTCACACAGTGGCCCTGGCCTCTTTAATCAGTCATGGTGAGATTTAGAAGTGGCCACCTTAAATGTCTGAGGTTCTTGAATGGGGAGAGGATTTTTCTCCTTGTTCCTGTTCCTTCTCTACTGCTCCTCCTTTTTTAATTGTTTTATCCCCTCCTGGAGATAGCTGTGGGATGAGCAGAATCTAATCTATGGGGATCTGTCATGTCAGGACTTTTTGGATGTGGAGTAATCTTTCTTGCATCAGGAGGATAAGTAACAACAACAGCATTGTGATAACTAATAATAAATTTTAAGATCATAAACCAAAAGGATTATAGTTGGTTAGCTTTATGCAATTGATTTGTTGAAACAGATATTCCAGAATGTATTCTTTTATGCTTTTTATTTTCTTTAGTATTTTTTTTATGAAAATTGACTTTTGCTTAGTATTTAAAATTGTTTGTTTGTTTTTGCTTTTACATATTTGTATTTCTAGTCTTAGTTATTATTTATCAACATTAAATGGAAGTCTATCATTAAATGTTAAGTTTTACAATGGGAAATTATTTCCATTATGAAAATAAAATTTATTTCTTGTCAAAGTTCTTATCACTATTGATTGTTCCTATCCACAATTCTTTTTTTTTTTTTCTTATAGCATTTTGAAATTGTAATTATAATCATCCTGTATGTAAAAACAGTTTTTTTAAATCTTCAATTGCATTACTAAAATAAATGTTACTAGTTAGTTTTATTTATTTAACACACATTCTATCACACATTTTTATTGTAGCTGGCAGAAATAAAATATTAGAAATAATGAGCAAAACAATATCAAAGCCTAGAGAGGAGAAGAAGAGCAACTGGCCAATATTAGGTATTTTTGTTTCTTTTTTTAAATTTAAGTTACTTTTATTAAATTTAAGTAACAGCCATATATATATATATATATATATATACTTATTTATTTTTTCAGAAACCCTTGAAGTACCAGTACATAAACTTTACCGCTTAATTGGATTTGGTGGAAAACATATTAAAAGAATTCGTTCTGAGACAGGTTTGCATTAAATTGATTCAGTTTTCCCAAAATATTTGTGATTTTTATATTTCACTTATTCAAGGTTTTATCTTTTGGGGGGGGGGGAATTTCTATGTTAAATAACTAGTGTTAAAAGCTAATATTCAATTATATCATTGCTATCACAAAGTATATATTTTTTGAATAAAGGAATGACAGAGTCTCCCACCAGTAGGAAGATGGATGCTATTTACTGTACTAGCACAAGGAAAAGAATTAAATTTATTGTTTATCATTGGATGATGAGATTAAATAAGTTGAAATAAAATGAGTTATCATATTCCTAATAAATTTTCAGCCTAAATTTTTAAATCTCTTTGGGAATGGTTTTGTATTTGTGGATCTAATCTGATTAAACTTCAAAAGCAGAGTTTCAGAAATTTAAAGAAGTATTAATATCTTCTCTGTATTGTTGCAAAGGGAGAAAAACTAAAAAAAAATAAAACTGCTTAGTGAAATCTCGTATTCTGTTGTATAATTAATTTCTTTATCAAAATATTGTTGCATGATCAGCAAGGAGATGCTTAAGCATCTAAGTATTCTGTATAAGTGCAAATTCTGACTGATGCAAATTCTGTGTAAGTGCATGAGGTTTGCAACTGAGATTTTAAGTGATTAAATAGTCTCATACTCAAATTCCAAAAAATATTTTTTAATTTTTAAGCTCTTACTTTCAATTTTCATGTATAAAAATATTTAAGTAATATATAATATATAAAATGTTTGTACATAAAAACTTTTTATACATGTAATATATAAAAAGTTAGTCCAATGATGGCATTTCTTTTAATGTCTTTTGTTACTGAAAATACTTATTTAAAACTTGGGTATCTAATATTATCTGAAACCATAAAATGATTTTTTAATCTTTAATTTTGTAATTGTGTAATATATAGTTCAAATTGTTTATAGGTGTTCAAGTGACACAGAAAGAAACTGGTGTTTTTTCAATATTTGCTCCTAATTCTGAAGCACTTGCAGAAGCAAAGGAAATGATTAATAAACTCTTAGAAGAAGTTAGTTATTTTATTTTTGAAAGAGTTGTATATATTTAAATAATTAACTTATATTTCAACTTTTTTACTAATTATTTATTAAATTAGCTGGCAAATTTTTTTTGAGAATAGTTTCTGTATAAATATATCTTTTCTGAATAGATATTTTAAGAAATGAATTTGCAGTACAATATATTTTTTTTAAGTTACATACTTATTAGATATAAAAAAGAAGCATTCACTTTACTTTAGTATTCATATAAAATAAACATGTTCCTGAATTATTAAATCATGTATAAGATTTGAAATTCCATAATTCATTTTGTGACTTTATCTTTAAATAAAATTTTCTAGATATTTCTTTAAAATATGTTAAATTGTTTTATTATATATTTCAAAAGCTTTATTTTTGTGGCCAGTAAAATTGTATGTTAAATCCAGACTGAATATTTTTAATGTAAATAATATTTACTTACCAAATTCACACTCATTATTTTTCTTTCTTTTATATAAAGTATTTGAAATATTCCACATACAATTTAATCACAATTTTTGATTTACATTACATTCTATTCTTTCATTTCCTTTGCAGAAATATTTTCATATGTGTATTCTTCTATTTGTATTATTTTATTAATGGAAATACTTTATATGCAGACATAATATGTTCAATAAAATAGTATGTAATTAATATTGAGGAAGTTGAATGAGATAAAATCTTTAGTTATTTAATCAAGTTTAATTAATCATACTTACCAGAATTTGAACATGAAAAGCTTCTTCTTTTACTGTGCAATATCTGTCTATTCTTTGTATGTAATTTTGTGTTTTCAATAGTTTTTATTACTAAATTTAACATTTTGTTGTGTATTTTTAATTGATATGTTGAATATCCTTTATTTTAGTATTGTAGGTTTGAATATTATTATGCTTAATAAAACTGGGGAATATAAAATTTTGTAATTGCTTTAAAAATATGAATAAACAATATAAATATGCATTCAAATGAATAAAACAATATAAATATGCATTCATTTTCATTTCCTAAATGAAATGAGTTACAGGTTTTGAGATGATGATTAACAGGAAAATTGAAAGAAAATCTGTGTACTGTAATTTGTGTGTGTGCACATTTACATTTTTAGATAAATAAGATTATATTTGTCAGCACATTTGTATACATATAAGATTTTACTTACATACATATTACTTGGAAATGTTTTATTTATAAGTAAAGTGATATCAGAGAAAATACACTTTTTATTTAAATTTTCTTTAAATATTTCTTTTAATTAAGTTGAAATACATTTTGATAATTGATCTTAATTCTAAATAAAAATATATGTCCTAAATATCGTAATATATCCACTGTAATTGAACTATTTAATTTGATTTTAGGGGCCTCCTGAATTAGAATATGGCACAATATATGCTGCTAAAATTGTGGAAATAAGGTTTGTTTTTATTATTCGAATGATAGTTATTAACTCATACATATAATGCGTATTATTTTAGCATGTTTATTTAAAATGTGGAATATTTTGCACTGGCATAAATTTTGTATTTCTAAATACCAAAAAGAATAGTGTGAGTTTTAAGTTATTTCTTAAGATGGTAATTTGAATTCACTATGATGTAATCTGATTGCTATGAATATTTTTCCTTTATTCTATATAATGCATTGATACATAAATATGTGTATTTGTATCACATTCATTTTAATTGAACTCGAATTTTATTTAAGTTACTCTTTTACTAATTACTTTTATGCTATATATTTATTTCTTAATTCTTAAATGATAACATATAATGATTTTTAGGGACAATGGTGTAATGGTAACTTTATATCCCAATATGATGCCTACTCTGATCAAAAATTCTATGTTGGACCATAAAAAAGTTTGTATTAATTTTTTATTAACATACATAGAAATAGTAATCAGAATAATGTATATTTTTAAAAATATTTGTAATTATTTATTTTTGATTGTTTAAAGTTAGTTTATATGTGTGAATTGTTTTATGTATAGATCAAATTCAGTTTATTTAAAAGTACTATGCTTTTTGTACTTATTAGTTATTAATTATTTAATGCATATTAGAAATTCATTATTACCTAATTACCTTATATTATTATAATAATGAATTGTATTAAATAACAATTCATTTTGATGCTGTATGAGTCCATTGTATCAAAAATTTTTGATATTAAATGTACATTACATTAAAATACATTAATGCATTAGAATATTATGAAATTATAGAATATATTTAATATGGAATGTGTGTTAAAATATAAAGTATTATAAGATGTAAAGTAAAATAAAGTGCTGTTGTGTTTAAATTATTGAAGTTAAATTGACAAATTCTTTATTAAATGATATATGAAAATTATATAATTACATTAAGTGGTATATAAAATTTATAATTGTTTTAAGAGAACAACATTTAATAAGCATGCATATTACAAAAATATTCTTTTCTGTAAGGAATTTATTTATTGAAATGGAGAGAATCTATTTAGCTTCTCTTCATCTTTAGCTTTTCAGATATCTATTAGATGAAGAGAATCTCTGACTTCTCTTCCCCTGATAGGTATCTAATGGATTACAGTTTTACCTTATATTTAAGTAAAACATTTTTTAGATTATGAAAATTTACTTCCAAATTAATATTTTAATAAATAAAATAAATATTTTAACATATACATTTTATAAGTTTTTTAAATATAGATTTTAAATGTATTTTGCAAATCTAATGCTTTTCTTATTAAATGAAATTTTGAATTTATAGTCATTAATATAAATTATTTAAATTTTTAACTTCCATCTTGAAAATTCATGTCTAATAAATATTGAAAAGCTAATAATCATCAAAATTAATGGATCGTTTAAAACTTTTTAAAAAATAGAATTACTTTTGTCACTGATAACATGATGCTATTTTTGTGTTAAATGAAAGTTGTATCATTTACTGACTTATTTTTAAGCACAAAAGTTCAATAGCAAATGCATGAAAAATATAATCGAAAAGTACAATGTAAGTGCATGATTTTAAATAACCCTTTAATTTCCTTTTATGTATGCAGAAAACTTTTACTAAATGTATAGTTTTTATGGAAACATAATATTATTTTTAATTATTTCGATTAAAATTAAGGTCAGATAATAATAATAAGAAATAATTTTGGTTTATTGGTTCTGATTTTTTCTCAAAAATTGGTTTGTTAATAATACTATATTCATTTATTAAAATAATACATAAATAAAACTCAGAATATGAAACATAATAATTGACAAATAAAAAAGTTCAACCATCTAACAATTATTAATTTTTGAAAGATGATATGTATAATTTTCAAGTCACCACATGTTAGTTATTTCAGCAATAATTTTATATATTTTTATACATCTAATTAGAAATATATAAAGTATTCTATTTAAAATGACATTTAATAATGTTTATAATGGAATGTGAACATATTAATATCTATAAAAAAAAAAAAAAAAACAAATTTAAAATGTTTAGTTAACTATTTAATATAATTTTGTTCAGTAATGTAATGTTTCTTTTTTGTAAATTTTTTCAAAAGGTTTGGTATAAATTTTAATAATTGAAAAAAATCATTTTTTTATAATACAATGTGCATTTGTTATTGAAATAATTTTTCAATTATATTGCAGTTTAAATAAATTTTAATGGAAATAAAGAAACATGGGAAATTTTGATCACACATTAAACCTAAACTCATTGGCACAACAGCCTGTCTGAGGGCCATGGCTTACAGCCGCCCATATCTGTTTTCTTGACTTAAGTCCCTGGGATGCAAAGCATATACCCTGGTAAGGTGGTCAGTTTAATGTAAAACTCCCAATGTTTAGTTCCCAATTATGATTGGTACTCAGTTTACTGATCCACTGAAAAGATGACAGATTGAGTCGACCTTCCCCCAGCCCGAGGATAGAACCTCAGAACTGTGTGTTGCTAGTACTAAGGTCTACTACAGTGCCACTGGTCTGATCTCACACACACATGAAATTAATTTTAGTTTAAAATATGTTCATAGGATAAGACATATTTTTGCAATTTAGTAGTTTTTTACTTTCAATACAATCAGTATTCATTAATTTTTTCCTCATTTGTAAGTTTTCTTTGCACTGAAAAATGAATTATTTTTATTTGATTCTGCTGTTTTTTAATTTAAAGAAATTTTAATCCCTTTGACATAAATTTATCACATTTATAAAGACTTTGCAGTTTATATGTTTGTAGTTGATGGTATAATTAAGTTGTGTGCGGGAAAATGACAAAATTTCATAAAGTTTTTTTATTTACTCATAATCTACATCTTCATGAATCATAATTTAGACTTTGTAAATAATTTCAGTTTGATATTACATTTTTGTTGCTTAACTTATTGTAATCAATTAATTTCAAGATGACTTTATTAACTACTTTGTTAGGCAGTTAGGCAAACCGAACATCAAAATTTATTTAGAGACATACTAGAATTATATATTTATTGCATTGTTTAAATACTTTTGGATAAAAATATTTTAATTCACAGATAGATAATATTTATTTGCTATTTGTGTGTTAAATATTGAAATATAATTGTCGCAGTATTTTATTTTATTCTAAATTGTGTTTAAAACTGCAAACATTTTAGTATTATTTATTAATATGAAGTTAAAAATAAGATATTTCTATTACTGACATATTGAATCAGTTTTGGTAATCCTAGATATTCAGCAACCCTAAATATATATATATATATATATATAATATATATATATATATATATATATATATTGAAAAAGAAATAGAAAGCAGATTTTTCAAGTATGCTGAATTTAAATTTTTAAAAAATATTTTTACAGGTTAAACATCCTTCTGCTTTGGGACTTGAAGTTGGACAAGAAATATATGTCAAATATTTTGGTAGAGATCCAGAAGATGGTAAAATGAGATTGTCACGAAGTGCTTTAAGAACTCCTTTATCCCAAGTTGTGAAAAATTACAATGCTGAAAATCTGTTTCCAAAGTCTAACAACCCTAGCTGACCATAGCAAATTATTGTAAATAGTTCTTAATAAATTACTTCAATTTTTTTTTAGCAGAAACTGTATTTTTTATTACAACATTTGTAATATTACTATTGTTTTTGAAAAATTCCTTGAACCCTGATGTTTTATTTCATGGAATTATAAGCAAGTTTTAAAAATAACTGCTGTGAACAATTTTCATTACCAAAATTGCTATTATTAAATTTATATAATTTGAAAAATTTATATTTCATTTAAATTTTTTAAGGATACGGGAAAATCTAATTTTGGGAATGTATGTAGTTTTAGTAATCAAAATTTAGGACTGTTGGATAAAAATTTGGAATATCTCAATAATTACTAATTTAACTATAATATGTATCATATATTTCAATCATAATTTATTTTTTTTTAAATAACATGAAATTTTAATTTTGGGATTTGTCTGAAAACAATGACATTCTTATACTGTATTCTTGACTATTATAAGTTTTTACAAATTCCTAAATATGATATTGAAATTTCATGTATCATTTAACATTAATTTTTTTTATTTTAAAAATATATGATGGTATCCCGCTAATCTGTATTTGTTTCATAATTTAGTTAAAAAGCAATTTAATTGTTTAAGTTTAAAAATATTTAGTCAAAGAGATTTGAAAATATTTGTCTTACATTACAAAACAGTTTCAAATCTTTACAATTAAGGATGAATGTTGCTTAAAAATGGAAGAAATGTGGGTTCTGATGTATTTCTTGTAAATATTCATGAGTAGGTTTGAAATCTTTTAAATTATTAAAATATGGAATAAATTGTAGTGTGGTTATTGGAAAACATATTTTTGCCTTTCTTCTATCTCATTCTAAAGTAATAATTAAATCAAACGGACATCATGCTGATGAGAATTTGGTGGGTTATACTAGCAGATCACATTTAGTCTGGGAACCATACATTGTGCACTCTTAATTCATGATCACTTTATGCCCAGGGTTTCCAATTTGTTCGTGGCAAGCAGTTAAGGTAATTTTTTCATAGTAACCAAATATTTTTTTTAAAATTCTTTATAAGCACATAGTGATTTACATATTTTAAATGGAAATTAAATCATGGTAACCTGAAAGGGAATCATGTTAACACTGTTTGTTAAAAATAATTTTGCATAAAACTTAGTTTTTTCCATGAAAAATTAAAATTTAACACTCTGAAACTAAAATTTAAACCATTTGATTGTGATCAAGTTTTGCCACTGGTAGAGTGTACTTGTGTTAATTTTTTAAAATTTTTTTTTAAATTTTATTTATTTATATATATATATATTTATTTTTTATATAAAATATTACATCCCAAATGTAATTTGTCATTACCGAAATTAATAGATCACCGCAACAAAAATGATAAACATCATGTTCTCTGAGACCAAGTGCCAGTCCATTGCTGAGTAATATATATAATATTTTGTACTATCTCTTCTCTTCTCTCTCCCTCTTTTTGTTAAATTCTTACTCTTCATTGTTAAATGAGTTATTAAATGGTTTATTTTCTTGATGGGTGAAGAATTGAATTGCTTATTTATCAAAGAAAATAGCAAGTATCAATATATCAATATTTAAAATGTAAGTCAGAACATTTAACAAATCAACAAAGATGATAAATTTATCGAAGAGTACGTCAATTTTGATGATAAACCCTTCTATTACTTGGTAATCATTTTCTTAGCTATAATTTTCACAAAACAATTCGACTGTTTCATAGGATGCCAGCCATACAAACCATCAGTTTATAATGTAACATCCCTATAATTACTATAGCCTAGCCAATGAAAAAAAAAATACTTAAGAAGAAGCAGTTCCCACATAATTTGTTATACACGTGGTCATCAAAATGAAAACACATTATGAACAAAAATGACTTTTTTGAATATGCTTTGTAAGCACGGTAGCTAACAGCTTTTTTTCTGTTAGAAATGTATATATTATGCTAGTATGTGTGTGTGTTTAAGTTTTCGAAATCTAGTATTGTTCTTCAAAAGTGTAAAATTATAAAACTGCTGATTTTCAAAAGGAAAAATAATAGAAGGAGACCATTTATTTGGAACAAGCGTGGTCAAATTATCTCTACTTTTAAACGTTTCTAGAGATACAGTGTCTCAATTCGTGACAGCATACATACAGCACAGCAAGTTAAGCGGCAAAATATAAAATAAAGTGGACAGAGCTTAGTTAAAGGATGACGAGTTTTGAAGTGAATTGTAATGTCTGAAAAGCGAATATGCAGTAAATGTAACGCAAAACTCAATCAGCATTTGGATTCTTCAATGTCAAAGATTATTGTTAGAAGGCATCTTTTCTAATAAATAGAACATTTATGGCAGAGCAGCTATTTCCTACCAACTTGTCAGATTTTATTACCAAAAATCTAGCGATCCCATATTCACAAAATCTGATCCATTGACGTGGTCTGATGAATCGTCTTCATACTTTTCCTTACAACAGAGTAGTTGCACATTTGTTGGACATCTTCATTAACGTATTTTCCTAACTGTCATTCATAAGGTGGATCTTTCATGATATGGGCACCATCTCGTAGCTGTCTGACGGATCAACCCTGAAAGGAAGGATTATTAGGTAGAAGTATAGAAAAATGTTAGCTGACCATATCCATCCTATAATGCAAACTTCGTATCCTGCTGGATAATAATCATTTATCCAAGCAGCGGAACTTACTCAGTCGTGTTTGACACACTTGCAGTTAAACATCTACCTTGGTTCTTAGAATCTCTTGATCTCAATGTAATCGAATTGTTATTATCGGTTTATTTTAGAGTGTTTTATACGCATTCGATATCATCCACCGGAAATATCTCCGAGAACTTTTCCAATTTATCCATGAAGAATTGTACAATATTCCTCTATTATTAATTACAATATTCCTCTAAATATAATTCCTTATGGCGAATCCATTCCAAGCTGTATACTTGTAGCCAAAGATGACTTTACAACATACTAATGAAGGTTTTTTGATATATTCTTTATAAAGACGTTTCTTTCATTTTAGTAATCAATTGTATATAATAATTTGTACTGTTAAACTTCAAAGTTACTACAAATGTATTGAAAATTTATTTAATGTGATATAATGACTTTTTTTTGATTGAATAATATTAAGTGACATTGCTTCATATTTAAATATTTCAGTTTATTATTTTCCATATTATATAAAAAAGTTATATTTCAGCAAATTAATTATTTCTTTTAAATATTTTTTAATTAACGTAATTTAGTAAATTATTCACGATTTTTTTTATTTACGAAATAAAGAGCAATAAAATGTAACATTAAAAACAATCACTATGGTGCATGGTTGTAATTCAATCAGTGGATAAAGTAATAAATTTATTTGGAATAATGCATTCTAAATCTCAAATTATTCCTCTATAAACGTTATGGATTTAAAACAACACCATTCCTAAAAAGAAAATTAATTTAAATCTTTTAAAAAGTTTTTTCATTTAAACGTCTCTTTACCGTTCACCCTTATAGCATGCATTCTGTATTCATGAATTTCTCACAGTTTTTTAATTAATCACTCTGGAAAATGAATTGGTATCTTACCGTTAAAGTAATATTCATAAAAGCAATAAAATGATAAGCTTCATTTTAAAATGATGAGGCAGTTTTTATCAGGAAAGAATTGATTACTATTAGTAAACATCTAAAAAAACAATTTTTTTTAAAAAAAAAAAAGGTTGGAAGAGGAGATTCTAAAAAATATTCTTTTCATAAAAATTATCATTTATTCAACTCAAAAAGTATTTAAGAAAAACTAAATTTCAAGTTATATTTTTAATGTAGAATAATGTTAATAATCTGAATAATATTAATGGCTGTGTTTAACTAAAAAAATGAAGAAATAAAGACTAATGATTTTTGGAAAAAAATATTCAAATTATTTCACTAAGTGAAAGATATTTAAATTGGCCTAAAAAATTTCATCAAAATTATTAATTATTTAAAATGATATAAAATCCTTTTGTAGTATTTAGTACACTTTTATTTCAAAATACATAAATTAAAAGTATATATTATCTATTAAAATTCTAACGTATTCTTTTGTATGTTGTTTAAAATTAGATTTTGCCACAATATTAAATCTGTTTTTAAGAAAGGTATAATTAAATGCTAGTAAAAGATAAATTTCCTTTTGATAATAATTTTTTAAATCTATATTCTCTGAGCAGAATTTCAATATTACAAATTATATCACATTTTAATAATAAATATTACTGGTTCCGCTAGTATATATAAATAAAAGGGGTTGATAAATACACAAATTCACAAAGTTTTAATTCGAGTTGTAACAAAAGTCTTGCATCACCCAAAAAAATCAAAATACCATTATAAAAAAATTTTAAAAAAACATAAAAGCAGTACTTTTACAGAGGGTAATAATCACCACAAACATCTATCATTTTCTGCCAACGTTTTAGAAGTTTTTCAAAGCCTTCGGAACAGAAAATTTATGGCCAGGAATCCAAAACAGTATAGCCTGATTAATTATGTCCTGTGCCGAATCGAATATAGCACTAACAAGATGTAAATGAAGGAAAGAAAAAAGCCCGAAAGAGCGATGTGTGGGCTATATGAACGGTGATTCAAAAAGATCCCATTCGAGTCCACTATATATATATATATATATATATATATATATATATATATATATTTAATAATAATGTTGATATTTATATTACAGTGCAAAAACGTTAATTAAAATAAAAGTCACGAACTTAATTATGATAAAACTGTATCTCAATATTTCTCTACCAGCATTAAGTAAAAATCACATCATGTAATTTTTAAAAACTGAAAGTCCTAAAAAAGTAAATAACATTTCTAAATATTAGGAAATCTTCAAAGGCGTAGTTGAATTTAGTCTATATGTATTGAAAAAAAAATAAATAAACATAAAACTTCACTTAAAAATTTTCATTAACTAGCAGTCTTGTGGGAATTTTTATGAATTGTAATCATTCCTTAAAAATAATTAATTACAAAATTAAATAGAAAATCCTCAGTTTGTCTGCTTTTGTGGATTGCAGCTATTATGTGGAAAACGAGTACGTAGCTTTCGTTGAAAACTGGCAACTTGGAAGAGTAATAATACTCACCATTCATTTAACTTTGTTGAAAACATACTGTTTTGCACCACAAAATGAGGACTTAAGTGTAAAACAGCAAAACATAAATTAAATATGATTTTAAACCTTACGACTTTTAGACTGAATCTATCCTGTGGAAAACAAGTGCATAGTTTTTATGGAAAACTTTTTTTCCTTCGTCAATGAGTTGACGACCACATCGACTATTTTACCTCTAGAAGCCCAGTACAAAATAGCCTTCATATGATAATTGTCAAATCTAAGAGAGTTGATGTTGCTCAGAGGTGGACAAATGGTCAAATGTCCAAAAATCGTAGCCTCTTCTGAGGATCACAGGGGGCAGTCAGGAGAGAAAAGAATTTCTGTATTGTGAAGACGATCTTGAAGTTATTCATGTCCATTTATAATTCTAAAATTTGCTCAAAAAATTTGTCGTGAAAGGTCCATAAGAAGAGGACTGTAAGATGTGGAAAACTGTCAATTTGGAAAATTAATAGTACTCCCTATTTACTTAACTTTGTTCAATACACTGCTTTGCACTACAAAATGAGGTCTTAAGTATAAATCAGCAAAAGTTAATTAAATGTAAATTTAAGCCTTAAGACTTTTCATAGAATGAATCTATCTTTTACATAACTTTCGTAGAAAACTGGCAATTGGGAAAAGTAATAGTACTCACTGTTTGCTTAACTTTGCTTGAAATACTGTTTTGTACTACATAATGAGGTCTTAGGTACAAATCAACAAAAACTAAATTAAACATGCTATTAAATCTTTTAACACAATTATCTTTAATTAAATATTACACATTAAATTTTAAATTCACTACACCCACATTTTAATACTTTTCTGTCTTCGGCGTATTGTATAACGACGTAAGCACATACCGCCTGTGGAGGAATACAATAATCAAAAATAATTAATATAATATTTTTACTCTATAAAAGAATGTAGATTGGAGAAGAGTAGATGACGTAAATACCTTTTCTTTATTCTCTATGTTTACGTGTAGGTTATAATTGAAAAAAAAGAACATACTTTTATTTCTTTAAGCAAAGAAAGTTCCTGAGAGGAATGTTATCCTTTTTAAAATTAAAATTTATAGCAGCATGCGCAGCATTTTAAGTAGTTCAAATCAGCACTAATTATATTTTGAAGTAATTACCATGTAATCAAAAATTTGGTGTGAAATAAAACATTAAAATATTCGTTCTTGTTATGAGATTCACTTCATTTCATACAACTGCTTTTAATCAACTGCTAACAAAAGTTTGGAGGACAAACAGAATAAGAACAGAAGCTGGAGATCTTTAAGTCTAGACAAAATTTTAATTACAGTATGATACAGTCCATAAATTTATGTTTTATTTATTTGATATTCCTTAAATTTGTGTTTTCGTTTGTGATATTATGTAAAAAAATAGAGCTCCAGTGGCTCAGTAACTTCATGCAACTTCTCGTTAAGATCAGCAAAGCATCATTTACTGTGAGTATCATTTGCTGTGGGCAGTTGTTGGGAGGGTGACCACGCCGTACCAAAGCCTCCTAGAAAGAGGTAGAAGCCGTACCCTCCTTTACTAGTTTGCTGTAGTACCATGGGTTTTGGACGTGCCCACGTTTATATGTGACGTCCAAGGTCTTTTTACTGGTGTGACGTGGATGTGGAGAGGAAGGTGCTAGCTCAGGTGCGACCTTGTCACCTGACCATGGTTCAAAATTATGAGACACTCGGTGATGGGCAAGTATTCCAAACCCATTAACCTAAAATTATAGTCCGGGGCTAGCCGGCACCGCTATGTATCTATATAAAATAATTAAGACAGATGCCATGAATAATTTTTTTTTTGTACAAAGTAATAAGCTTTTAACAACTAAATTTGAAACCTCTGTATTTTGTAGCAAAAATCATTCTTTAAAGAAAAAGAAAAATACTGAGGTAGGTTTATACTGAGGTAGAAAAATACTGAGGTAGCCAAATTTGTATATTCAATAACGTCATCGCGCATGTTACAACACGTCATTTTGGCAACATTTTTTCATAGTCAAAAAAATTCAAAATTTGGAATTCTGGATTATACGGCATTTGTGCCTATTTTTACTATAATGAAAATAGAAAACATGGTTATTATAATTTAAGTTTTAAAATTAAGTATGATAATAACAATAGAGGAAAACTCTATATCACTAAAAGTAGATACTTTGTTCAACCTTGTTTAAAATGATTTGAAAGCATTCTAGTTGCAATAATGTTGTACTTGTAGGATATTCCTTTCTTGTACACAAATGTTCTATTGGACCTCCTTTTACACAGATTACAGCTCCTGTTTGTTTAGGCAGTGATATTACATGCTTCTGGAGTACATTTTTGTTCAAATCCTAACATTGTTTTTATAGACCTTGTAAATTAGATGGAAGGTAAAGAGTAGAGTACTGTTCCATATATTCTTCCACCATATCACACGTATTTTCAATGAAGTTAAGCTTCGGATTCTTTGGTGGCCTGCGAATGGGAAGAATTCATACTAATGTTCAAAGAATTAATTTTGAAAAACTCTGGCACGATGAATCGTTCCATTATCGTCTATTAACTATTTGTCTTAATCAAAGTAAGAATGCAACCTTGCAGCTTACGCTTGATCTACCACTGTATCTAGTTATTTCATAGACTACTTATTTATCCTCTAGGAACACCAGGTTACTATTTCTAGGGCAAGAGAACGAGCTCTTTATCATGATATTCCCACCAGACCCACGAACTTTGCAAAATATGTAAGATAGATTCATGGTTTCATGGAGTTCCTATCAAATTCGACCACTTCTATCAGAGCAAACTAATATGTAGTGTGATACAACCGTCCAAATTACTTGTTTTCAATACTAAAATGTCCAGTATCTTCTTTCCCGATAGCACTTCAAATGAATTTTTCACTTTTTCGACAGAAATGAATGGTTTCATAAGGCACCTGACTATACATTTTTGTCCTCAGAAATTTTATGAAGTATAGTTCTATCTGAAATCTATTGGTGAGTGAAGATTTTTGTCACTGAAAGCAAATCAGAGTTATGTTATGCTGTATAATTCATCAGAAATATTGCCAATCATGCTGAAAGAAAACTACGAAAGAACTGCAGTTACATTTTCTAAACAAGGACTGATGGATCTAATTCCAACTTTTGATGGTTGCTTTTTGGAACTCAGTGAGGTTTTCTATCTTCAAAATTGTTGCTCCTTGCTAAATAAGTATCAACAATCAGCCGATTTTCAAATGTGTGAAGGTCTGTTTTATTTTCACTTTGATTTCATTTATCATAAAATGAACTCTTTCGCCTTACCATCATTCTAAAAATATGTAACGTCCTTCATAAAAAATTTCCACATTTCATCCTTAGTAGAGGATAAAATGAAACTTTCAAATATTTCTAATTAATTGGCCAGTGTGAGTAATTTTATGTTTATTTCTATTTCAATTTAAAAATTGTTCCGAATAATCTGTTCTCAATTTTGTTTCCAAAGAATTAAAAGAATCTGATTTCATTTTATCAAAGAACAATGACCCTTGCTGAAAAAATCTCATACCAGTCTTTTCATTTATTGTTTTCTACAAGAATACTGAATATTAAGTATAAATATTGTAGTATGATAAAAAAAAGCAATTATGAATTTTCATACCACTTGAAAATGAAATGGAAAAATATTCTAATGATTTTTTTTTCACGCTTCATTCTTCATTGACTGATTAAACATTGTCTTATGCACATATTTAGATAATGAGGATTCTGAAATTGAATATCCTTTTTTTTTGGTTATCAATTTTCAGACTGATTAGTATTTTTAAGCCGTTTCAAAATTTCCAGAATTAACAGATATTTTTTTAATTCCATGAAAATCAGATTTTTTAAACTTACTTAGAACTGCGCTTTTCATTTTTCAAAAGAAATAAAAACAAACTTCATAGTTTATAAGAAACTTTCTTCCAAGAACATTTTTCAAAAAATATTATTATACTTAATAAAATACTTTCTTAAATACTTAATGGAAACTACACGTTTAAATTTTTGAAAAATGCATCAACCTTGACCCAACACAAACTGGTAGCAGAAAATGTTAATTTTGACAGTTTTCTTTTCTAATTTTTTTCAGCTTGTCATAACGTAATTCATAAACTTTCTTATCCAATTACAAATGGAGCAATGATCGCATTAAAGGGAAGCGCTGCCACCCACGTAAAATTAATTTTCTTGATGAAACATTTGAATTTTTTTTTTTAAAAAGCAATCATCATGGGTGATAATAAAATAAATGAAGGTTAATTTAATTAAATATGGTGGTTAAAAATAGTTTCTTTACAGGAACAAAAATTTTTAGCTTATGAATTTTAAGTTGGGTGGTTTTCTAAGAAATTTGAATTTACTAAATATTTAATTTTTCATGTATTCATAACTAAATTTTCCATCTCATTTTTCAGCAAAATATTACCTTTCAAGTAATGCGTTAAATGCTTTTTTTTATTTTATTATTTTTTTTTATCTTCTAACTAAAATAAAGCAAATTAAAAATTTCTTCCTGTTTTGTCGTCAGTATTATCCAAGATAATAAATTTCGGAAAAATGTTTCAGAAGTTTTGAAATAGAATTGATTTTTTCCAACAGCTTTTATAATTACTATTTGAATATATTTGAGCTAATTCTTTTCTACTTTAATATTTGGAAAAGAATTTAAGAATAATTCAACTGT
Source organism: Latrodectus elegans (assembly GCA_030067965.1). Lineage (NCBI taxonomy): Eukaryota > Metazoa > Arthropoda > Arachnida > Araneae > Theridiidae > Latrodectus > Latrodectus elegans. Next base: position 41,373,760 of record CM057812.1, read on the forward strand.
GTTCTATTCAATATTATGGTATGAAAAATGTAAATGCTGTTACGTATTTATTGCTTTTTTTTAAATTATTTAAATTAAAATGTTCAATTGTCTAAGTAAGAAGTAATTATTTTCATTGAAAAGCAGTTTTTCTTTTTAATGCAACAGTTTTTATATGCATTATATTTTATTGATTTAAAATAATCTAATGAGAAGGAATTGCACTTGCATATTTTAAACAAAGGAAAAAAATTATCACTGAAATTAAGAGTTATTGAGAAGAATTAAAATAAACATCTCTCTCTCTCTCTTATATTTTTTGGACAAACAAATTAATGCGCGAAATCAAGTGAACTTTTTAAAAAATGAAAAATTCTTACTAATAAATTAAAAAGCATTTAAACTGTACAGTAATTTAATTTCGCTCTTTTCATTATAATATGAAACTTGTACTAATTTTACTTTTTCCTTACACGCAATGTATATATTATGATATATACGAAGCCCGGTAGCCTAATGGTAACGTTTCACCATCCAAAGGCACAGGTTCGATCCTTGAGCTGGGCAAGGTCAACTAGATCTTATATTTCTCCAGTAGGTCGATAAAATGAGTAACAAGGATGCTAAATGCAGGGAATTTCGCGTTAGGCTGCCTTCTTAACCAGGACATGTTTCTTGCCTCAGCGCCTATGATCAGGGAAATAAATATGAGCATGTAAGCTTTAATCCTTATATGGGATTGATATGCCAAAGGTTTAGTTTAGTTATGTTATATGAAGTGCATAAAAATTGTTAAAAATACATGTAAAATAGTATACTATGTGTTATTATTTAAAAAGTTACTTAATTTTATTTATTTTGAATTATATATCCTCCATTTCAATTCAGTATACGCTCTTAAGGCACAGGTCCGATGATTGATCCTAGGGCTGCGCAAGGTTGACTCAGCCTTTCATCACTTCAGTTGGTCAATAAACTGAGTAACAAACATGCTTGGGAACTAAACACTGAGGCATTCGCGTTAGGCTGACATCTAATCGAGACTTATGCTTCCCACCCCAGGGCCTTTTGGCCAGTGAAACAGATAAGGGCAGAGTAGGCCTTGACCCACATGGGCTGACGTGTTACAGAGTTTAGTTTAGTACTCAATTCAGTATGTTTGTATTGATATAATAATTTAATATAGGCACGTGAGAGATAAAATTTAGAAATCCATTATATATCTAAAATATTTGCATAATTATGTATTTTATTGTATTTTTTTTAACGCTGAAATATGACGTGTTTAATATTAATACTATATTAGGGTATGGCAAGAAACATTATGACAGAACTAAAAGAAACATTAACAGGTAGGAAAAGAACAAACAAGAAACATGTAACCTCTAGAAAGTACTTCCCCAAGGTGGTGGATAGGCGAACGCCTCCACTGGTCTTCCAGTGGATGGTAGAAGGGAAATAAAATACCCTCCGTGGATGAACACGCAGAAGTCCAACCTCCCGAGGCAATGACAAACCCCTTTATAAACATTGACAAGTGCAATAGAACTAATCTTAAAGCTACCACGTCCGGGACAGCCGACGCAATGCATCCTGCAGTTCGGGGTTGCATTGGGAAGTATGCTACGAAGACTTTGAATATTCTACAGTTCAACATCAACAGCACACACCTACGTAGAATGCAGGCACTGTACAGGACTTCCCCTGGAACCGAGTTATCTCTTCAACTGCATCCCTGTTGCCTTGAGCCTCTTCAGCAACGACCCCAACTGTTGCCATGACACCTTTTAAACGGAAAAAACTGAAGATGTGACCAGGGCAGTGCTCCATGCTCTTGGTCCCATATGACTTGTTTTTTTTTCTTTTCGTACTTGTTACACGACAATAACAACAAAAATCATTAAATGTTTCATCAGTTTAAACTCATATTAATTTAATGTCACCTAGAAACAGCATTTTTGAATTCATTTTAGAAAAGTTTGGGTCTATAATTCTGAGTAAATTATTTATTTTTTCATTACTTTCTTAATTATTTTTTATAATTTAAATGGAGTATAAAATGAAATTATTTTTAAAAATGTTACAAATTTCCTATCAGAAAATTGTATATTCCCTTTCACCATTCTTCTATTTGATATTTCTTAAAAAAAATAAGTTCAATACTTCAAAAAATTAGAGCGAATTTAATTTTCTAAAACGGACATCTATTTAATAGTAAATAGTGTCCATTATTTCATAATATAAATTTTTTAAATGTCGATCTACACTCGAATTTTGTAAATTTACACGATGTTTTTTTTAAATTTAAGGGTCCTATTACAGAAACCGTCTCTTCATAAACTTCATCAAATGTAATAGAAGTTTGCATATTTTGAATTGAAAAATTTACTTCCTCTACTTTTTGACTAGAATATGCTATATCTAAGTTAGTTTTTTGTAAAAATCAAACAGAACATCAGTATAACTAAACACTTTGGCAAAAATATTTACGAGAAAATTACCGTTAAATTCTTCAAAAAAACATATGGTAACTCTTTACAATATTTATTGTATCGTTCTCCCAATCTTGTGGATTCTAATATTTTCAAATAAAACAGATAGGCCTTGCGTTTCACTTTTTGGTGTTTACCAAATGAGATGAATAATTCCAACGTGTTGTGTGTAGCTAATTTCGGAAAATTTTTTGAATAATTTAATTTAAAACACGATTTCGTTATGCAGACACAAAAAAAAGGCTATGCTAAAATTGCAAAAATAAGTTATAATCTTTTATAAACAATATAGATTGCAACAGAACTAAATTAAGTACATATGCGCAACAATGAAGAAACATAACTCCTGGGAAAATGTCTTTTACTTTTTTCTGCGACCCATTCAACGCTCCTGCCATGAGTGCTGTCCCATCGTACGTTTGTGCAGTCAGTTTGTTCTCACACCCCGAACTCAAAATCGTTTCTTGCACAACTTTATACAAAGCTTCCACTAAAGGATTACCACTAACATCTTTGAAAAACAAAAATCTTCCCTTGTGCGCACTGCAATTATTAACATAGTGTAACACAACCAATAATTGCGATTTGTGAGATATGCCAGATATGTTTCATCCGGCTTAATAGCAACGAATGGCGTTTCTTTTATCTCATTTCACTACAACCGGTTAACCATTTCAATTTTTCATGCATAATTTTTTGAAAATTTGGTACACACTGTTGTCCTTTAATCTGAACGTTTTGAGATAGAATAATATCTGGCATCGGTTTACTTAATTTAACTGCATTGTTTTTTGTAGTAAAGTGTCTCGTCTCGAAAATGGAATTTCCAATAAATCTTTCATTATTATGAAATCAGAGTTTTCTATTCTGAAATGGGTTATTTATTATAAATATAGATTAAAATAATACAATAAATAAAATAATTACCTACGAGCAGTCGAGGAATAACTATAAGAACAGCTAAACTTATGAGAATTCTACTGCCACTGAAGCGAAAATCATGTCTTGTGTTGTATGGTGTCATATCGGTGTTGGCGAAAACGCAACGCTTCGGGTTTCCACACTAAACTTACTTTTTCAGCAAACGTAGCACCACACGGTGCCCACCGCTGCGGTGCCTCATCAGGATGCTCATTGGTGCCGAGAAACCGAACGTCAATTCCACGTGCAGAGGATTTTATTGCACGTTGGCACAATAGAACAAACTGTTTCTTGTTAGGTCAGTCGATTAAATTATATTTATTAAATTAATAAATATAATTTAATCCACTGATTAATCTACATCCACAATTAATAATATTTATTGCTTTTAACATTTGGAAATCATACATTCTGTGAAAAGCATCGTGATAATTTTTAAAATTAAAACCAGGGACATGATGTTACAGTTATAACTCATACTCTGTTTGTAAAACACAATGAATGGTAAAATTTAGACACTTCTGTTAAAATTCGTTTCTTTTTTTTTGTCTAACCAAACAAAATTGTTTTCCATCGAATTATATTTCTATAAATAAAATACATCACCGAAATTACTTTATATATATATATATATATATATATATATATATACCTCACTAAAACATTTCCTTTTATATATATTAATGTGAAATACTTCTTTTATATTTCCCCGAAAAAACAAAATGTTACATATATAAATTTAAACATTAACTGTTCCAATACAACGCTTAATAAACCCTACCTTCGGATGATTCGGAATGCCAAGTGCAGGAAAAATAGTTCCACTTATTTCAATGCTATAGTATGCTGTGCTTTTCCAGTAGCACCTCATACATAAAAAGCTTGATTTTCTATTAGTACGCAGTACATTCTATTTCCTATGTACAACATCAAAATTTCCTATGTTCGTTTTCTTTTGAACGCACTGCATGGTACAGCACCAAGTACAAACTGCGGGATTATAAGCAAGCAAATCTACATAACATTTGAATATATTATAACTAATATTTATTACATACCATATAAAGATTGACAGACATAGGTGCAGAAAATTATTCTCTCATAATTTTGCCAGGGTGTTCACTGCACACCTTACATATATGGACCACTGGTATGTATGCATATATATATATATATATTCATACACACACACACACACACACACATATATATATATATAAATAATTGAGCATTTAGGCAATATTATTGTTGTAGATTCTACAGTTAAAACATTAAAAGTTTTTATAAAAATTTACATTAAATTGTAAGAGCACAAAATAAAATAATTTATCTGTGTAGTCACATGGGTCACACATTTCAGAAAATTTATATAAGATAAAACAATATTATATAATTTTAATTAATTGGATTACGTCAGTAAATAAACTAATTTTTGTTTCCTTACGAATTAAGTGTGTTTCTCTCTTTAACAAAAACCGTTTGAAGAGAGAGAGAGAGAGAGAGAGAGAGAGAGTTTTCAGATATATATATTTTCTCTTATCCTTAGCTTTTTTTCTATTTCATTTTAACGTCTTTCAAATACACATAAACAATGGTGAAATTCCTAGTATCTATTGTCCTATGGGATTCCTTTCTTACTTCATTTTATTTATTTGTAATGAAATTGTTTTATTTGGTTGTAAATCATATGTAATCTGGCTCCGGATTTCTTAATTTAATAATATTTCTTAAAATAATATTTTTGTACTATCTGAGAAGAAAAAAAATTTTCCCCTCATATTATGGAGGGTTTTTGTTCTTTTGAATAAAATAAGAAAGTATTTGAATGCACGTTTAAATGAATTGAAAGTATATTTATCAAATCGCTATCAGGTGAGAGGAAATTCTATTTTAGTTTTGTATTTCTTAAATAAATTAGATTATATGAGATAAATAATATGGTATATACAAACGTATAGTTAGCCTTGGAATTATTTAAATCTTGAAAACTTAAAACACTTTACCTATAAATAAATGAAACTTAATGATAATATAATTTTGTATTTAATGAAAGTAATTTAATACTATGAGCACCGAAGGTATATATATGAAAATAAACTCAAAGAGAGATTTGTTATTTACATATTTTAAATATTTACATGGAAATCTTAAACGAAATATTAACTTGATATATAGCATATATTAAACAGCGATTCTTTAATGTTGAACATGTTATGCGCAGACACAGTGCTCCTGCATCGGGAATTATTTACTTAAGAAATATATTACGTTTTCGGAATTTCATTAACATTTTTGAAGCAAAGAAAATCCATTATTTTTACCTAAATAAGCCCAGAAAAAGGTAAATTTACAAATGAAACAGTTAGAAAAAGATATATTGAATGGATAATGTAATATTCAACGAATGTATATTTTTAGAGCACATATGTTTCTTAAAATAACTAAAGAGTTTATTAATTTAAACTCACTAATAATGGATGCAAGTTTTTGACATTTACCTAAGCCATTTACTGCATGCATTATTAAATTTAAAATTCGGCAAAAAGCCCACAATATAATAAAACTACAGCATAGCGTTGTTGTACGATGAAAATTGCAATCTACAATTTCAACCGGATTTAACATGTCATTGGTTGAAGACAGACACGTACATGATGGCTTCCCTACTCAAGCAAAAGCATGACTCACCTGAAAACTGTACAAAATGCAATTCCAAAGGCCACGTAGCTTTACCTCGACTACGTTACAAAAAGATATCTATGTGTTTTAGTGAGTTATAACCATAGTAACAAACTCTATGAAAGCAAGTTCTGTAATAATAATCAGGAATAATTGTCCTTTTCTTTATAATATAAAAAGTTTCCTACACCTAGAGGGAATGGAAAAAGAAAATGATATGTGTGTACAGAGGGTTAGCAAGAATATTCCATTCTTCTTTATCTGGCTGGCAAAAGGATAAAAAAAAAATGTTAGATGAAGGACTTGATGTTGGTTGGGATTCCAGTCCGGTATCTACAGTGAAAGGACAACACTAATAGGGTGTCCATAAAGCTTGCTGTCGGTTCGGCCTATTCATGCTGATATCATTCTGGTAGTACCACCACCCTTGGAATGTATTATACTTTCTTCGTCAACCATCTTTTCTACAGTCGATGTACAGAAGAGAAGCGTAGGCTTATTCTATTTCATTGTGATTCAGTGCTTAAACCAACCTCTTCTTGTGATCCTCAATGTGATCACCATATTTTTGGTGTTTTTTTCTGTTTTCTGAAAATTAGTGAGTTGATATAACACAGAATTTATTAAACATTTATTATTAATGATCAGTCAATCAAAGGAATTATGAATTCAAAATTTATGAAGTTACTTACCTATTAAACTACTTAAGCAGTTGAAATTCTTCTTAAAATCGCAAATCTTACAGAGATGAATATTGGGAAGAATCTATAGCATCTTTTATTTTTTTATAATACATGCATTCAATTTATAGTTGTACAAATCGTAATTATACGTAAACTTGAAAAAATATTCTTCGATTTCTCTTTTAAAATTTAAAAGAAATGAAACTAAAACTGTGGCATGACAGTCCATATGTAGGTCAAGGCCTACAGTGCCCGTATTTGTTTTCCTAACCAAGGGCAGCCTGGGGGCGAAGCATATGTCCCGGTTAAACACATCCCTACGCAAAACCTCAGTGTTTTTCCCCAAGCATACATTTTTCTCAGTTTATCAACCCACTGAAGGGTTAAACGGTTCTATCAACCTTGCCCAGCCCGAGGATCAAACCTTGGATATGTATTTTGGGAGAAATAAGCACTATCACTAAGCCACCAAAATTCTTAAGAGGAAAAACTAATATATTTATTTCCGAACATGATAAATATTTTCCACAGTACGCGAGTCGAATTTTTCTGCTATGAACATTAATTATTACTTAGCTCGTTTTATTGAATCAGTATTTAATATTTTAGTTTTGGAACTCAAGAACTACCTTTTCACAGTACATTTATTTTTTCAGGATTTCTATATCTTTTTAAATAATTGGCATCAGTGTACACGAAAAATTTAGTGAAACCTTTTTTAAATGCTTTTAAATATATATTTACATTAAAACATAAAGTATTGGAAAGGAATATTTTGAAAAATTGCTTAAAATTATGGAACAATAAACTATGAAACTTGCACTAATTAATTAATTTTTGATTATAATAAAATTTATGCGCATAAAATATAATAATTGTGAATATATATAGTGGAAATTCTCAAGTTAAACTTTTGCCGTGCTGGTAGCCGAATGGTTAGCGCGCTTGCCTTCGGTTCAACAGATCTTGGGATCGAATCCCACCTTGGGCATCGATGTTTGTAGTGGTTCGGAATCTACTTTAAGCCGTAGGTCACGGTCTAATTAGCCCTCGTGTGCAAAAAATTACCGTTGAGTGACAAACAAGTTAAACTTTTCAAATATTTTTCCAAGGTTTTTAGCAACAATTGATAAATTAAGGATAACTAAAAATAATTTCATGTTAAGCAAATCTTGCTATCTGATTACAATACCTGTAAGTCAAAATTTTCGATAGATATGTGAATTTTAGATTTTGTATTACTATCTATCTCTATCTCTATATATATATTGCAATTTCTTGTTGATTAAATTTTTAACATAAATAAGTTTCATCTGAAGTTAATTAATTTCATTCAAACTGACATACTGTACAATATTCACATTGTACTAGAATAATAATCCTCATACTAGAATAATTACATTGTACTAGAATAATTAATCCCAATGTGAATAACACTATGGATAGTTTAATATTATTTCTATATTAAATTGAAAAGAAATGTGTTTCCTGTCGTAAGAAAAATTATTCATGCAAAACATTTCGGATTATTACTTGTGAATAATATTCATTTCGCTCATAAATTAAAGTTAATAAATACATGTAGTTTTATTTTCATAGTTTTACTAAATAGATTAGCTTATTTCTTTTCTTATAAAATACAACAAATTACATTATTAATTAAAGTTTAATTAAAATATATTTTTCTTATAATTCACAAGAGTAAATATTTGTAAAGTCTAAGGTATTTAATATTATTTTTTTACACTTGAATTTAATAATTCAATATAATTTTAATATTGCGAATTTATATTAAAAACATTTTTTATTTTTCTTATTTCATTTAAGATATATTGATTTCAGTGTAAAATAAAATTTTATTTCTGATTTTATTTTAGATTATCATCATTTTGAAGTAAATTCAATGGGATGAATTCAGTAGAAATTTTCAATTTAAATCCTTATCGTTACATATATTGTGATTAAGGAAATTAAAATCTAAACAAAGGATTGAGAATAAAGTTGTTAATTCTAATTGAAAAAGTGGATATTATTTTAATTTTGTCGTTATACTTTCCGTGTGGGGTAATTATTTTCAAGAACTGTGTCTCTCTCGGCCTTTCTTTTCCAAACAATATCGCTACTAAAAATTACTTCCTTTATAATGAAATTTACTTAACAACTGATATGAGTATATAAACTGATAAATTGAGGTTATATTAATTAAAATGAATAATCTTTTTGAATTTACAAAACATATCAAATGGAATTTAATATTATGTCGTAGAACTAACTGTAAGATAATTTGATTGAATAATCCTTTTGAACTTTCAAATATAGAACAAATAATGTCATAAATATTTTGTTTTTTTTCTTCGCATTTCAACTAGGGTATCATTCAGGAGTGAAAATAAGAGCTGGCAATGAAGTCGTTGCTGATCAGCATAAACATCTCTGTATAGCTTAGAACTAGTCACTATCAATTAAATTAAAGCAGCAGGGTGAGACTCTTCGTAATTTAGAAGCAAGAATAAAGTAGAACCTCATAAATGCTTAAATTAGACCCCCAGAAATATTATTTTAGTTAAAGGACATAGCGACTTATTTAACGTAGCCCAGCTACCTTCAATGAACGCGATGAATATTCAATTGAAACGGGATTCAAACCGTCCAACTTGACACTTATATGCGAGGAAACTGGCCAAGCTGGCACACGAATGGTTAGTGCTCTTGCCTTCGGTTAAACAGTTCGTGGGTTCAAATCCAAGCTTGGGCATGGATGTTTATAGTGGTTCGGAATCCACGTTAAACCGTAGGTCTTGTTCTAATTAGCCCTCGTGTGCAAAAAATGACAGTTGAGCGACAAACAAACCAAACCGAGAGAAAACTGATTATACAATCGTAATCTAATCCTGTATAATTAGAAAAGTATTTGTTGCAGTTAAGAAATTTTCTAAGCATCATGTAAAAATAAACATTATGTCAATTTAAATTTACCTAGTTTTATATTTCCAAAAATAGCAAATAAAACTGTCCACATTTGTTTATTTTTATTTTACCTGTTTTTTGGAGTATCCATTCAGAAACAAAAGTAGGAAAAACTGGGAACATTCAAAGTTTGCGATACAGACTTCAGTTCTATAGCTACTTGTTTTGAGTCTTATTTTGAGTTTGGATTTTTTAAAGATAGCTTGGAATACAGTTTGAAACCAGTTTTTTAACTGATTTAGCAACTGCGAACAAAAATCGAGTACTCATTGACAAACCTGAATCGACACTATGCGCATAATACTAAAAAGAGAGAGAGAGAGAGAGAGAAAATAAATCTCTTAATTAATGTTATTTCATAATTGCTACATTTATAGAATACTGAATTTTGTTCCTACAATCACTGTTTTGTAACACGATATTTTTTTATTTACTCTTAATTTAATTTCTGGTAAAAGTTAACTATCGGGTAACCCGTCATTTTTCGGCAATTTTTTTTACGCTTAGATTTGAATAACAAGATGGGCCCACACAAAGGTTATACAAAGATAAGATTCTCATGGTTATAGAAATTAAATTTTATCGCCAAATTAAGGGGTATCCAATTCTAAACCGAACTCTAATCTCTTAGTTTAATATCAATTAAATTTTTTAATTGTTTTAATAATTTTACTTTTAAATTTTTTTTAAAATTAATTTACGTTTAAATTTTTATTATTATTCTTGTTACATTGAGAAGGAAAAATGCATGACTAATTTAACCTTTCTAAATGAAAGATAGTGTCAGAAATTGTGTGGAAAATCTAAGCATCAGTTTTAGAGTGTATGCTATGTATAGTTTGGCTCAAATAGTTTGGAAATTTTACCCTTGAATACACACTTGCAAATACTCATTTGGTTTTCCTTATTAATATATTGTATTAAATTTATTTCATATTGAACCTAATTATTTCACATGATTTATTTCAATTTTGAAATACACAATAACTGAGAAAAACGGACTTCAGTTCTTACAAAGAGGTTATTTTTCTAAGCAAAATTAATTATTTAAAATAATTAAATAATTAATTTTGCTTAGAACAATTGCAACTATTATTAATATATTACTTATTGCAAGTATAATTAATTATTTAATTATTTAAAATAATTAATTATACTTGCAATAAGAGGAATTTCATAAAATAATTCATTATTGAGTTTTTAAATGGATAAATTTTTTTAGTTATTTATATAAAATTTTTTATTGTTATTAGTTATTTTAAAATCAATCAAAACTGAATTTTTAAAGTATATTTTCTTATCCAATAGACACACCCTTTATGTGTTTTTTAATAAAAACAGTCATTTATTAAAAAACATATAAAGGCAAACTATTGGAGTTTAAAAAACAATAATCATAAAGAATTAATTTTCGAAATATACAATTATTTAATTATTCTTTGCTTAAATACTTAAATGGTAAATACTCGTTGAAATTTTCGAAAAATGAATCATCCTTGACCTCTACTTAAGTGAAAAGAGTAGATTTGGTTTTTTATTTTTATTTCTCTTCTTGTTAACATAACTCAAACTCTTATCCAATTACAAATGAAGCATTGATTGCATTAAAGGGAAAGTCTTGCGCACATAATTAATTCTCCTAGAAGTACTCTTTAAAATTTCTTTAAAGAAGTATTTCATCAGGGGTGATAATGAAGTAAATGAAGGTTAATTCAATAAAGTCCTATGATTAGAAGTAGTTTCTGCTTTCGAATGAATAAATATTAGCTTATGAGTTTCAAGTAAGTAAAAAAAAAGAAAAAAAATCGAAACTGTTATTTAATTTTTATTTATACATTACTTTTTTGAAATATTTTCATCACACTTTTTTCACAGTAATATTTGGAAAATAATAAAAAATTTTGTAATTTAATATTTAATAAAATGTAAATATATGTATGAAATACAGAAAACAATTTAGTTTTTAATACGAAATGAAACTCAAAATTTAATATTCAAGTGCGCATAATGCTTACTGCCATTTTTTATATGAGAACAAATTTAGTCTTTTAATGATAAAATGTTGAGAAATATAAATCACATATTAACGATTTAAAACAATCTAAGAATCAGAAAGTTATTCTAATTATTTTTCAAAAGCAATAAACTGAATTTTTCTTCACTTAAAAAGAACATCCCCGAAAAAAAAATGAATAATTTAATACGATAACAAATGAGTTAAAAAACGTATTATTTTGAAGATAATGAATACAATAATAAGAAAATATTACACAACATTGCAAATTTTTCACCTCTTTTCTTAAAGTATGAATTTTTAATAATTTCTTTCAATGGCTAATATATCTTTAAACTACGCCATTCATACAACATCTTAAATATGTACCTGAAAACTGAGAAGCCACGTCTTACATACGTATATAAATTAAATTATATATATATATATATATATATATATATATAATTTATAATTTAATTTATAATATATATATATATATATACCTGTCTATCTGTATCTATTTATCTATATATACATAAATTTTCATAAAAAATTTCTGTTCATATTGTTACTTATAACACTTGGACAAACCAAGTTCGCTATGCCGTCGGCTATGAGAATTTAAGCTAATAGGGTGTTTCTGTTGTTTAACCAGAGCACCACAAAGGTAAAAGTACGATTTTGTTCTAAACTCCTCCGATAGATGGCACCACCAGAAAATCCATGACTTTAATTATGGTGATGATCTGGAGGGAAAAAATTCTATTTTTATCAATAAATCATTTGTGCTTGAAAAAAGGGTAGCTTTTGCAATATTTTCAAATTTGTTAATTCCCTTGCTTGCAACTTCAGATTGAAATAAATTTTGTTTTTTGAGATTTTTTCTCTTTATTGTTTGAGATTTTTATATTCCGATTCAATAAATACGCCAAAACAAAAACTTTTCTTGTAGTCTAATATTTGAAAATTCTATTATTATAATGTCATTAAGGATAGATATATTTGAGAGTATGTCTAATCGCTCAATTTCTGAAAATTCCATAATCCAATCATGGGATATATTTAATAGGAATGTAATATTCAGGTCAATAAGTCTATCAAAAATTTGAATTGTTTTATCATACTACATATTAATTTTGCTAAATCACTTTCTACAATTGTTTACATTTCCGAAATTTTGCAGGGAAAGATAACTTTATTTATTATTATTTAGAGATTTTTTTGTCTTTTTAGAATACACCACATTTAGTTTTATTATTTTAAATGGAGACGAAGAAATTATGTTATATATATATATATATATATATATATATATATATATATATATATATATATATATATATATATATATATATATATATATATATATATATATATATATATATATATATATATAGCACAGCGGATGCAGCAGAAACGAGTTTTGAAAACTGAAGAAAGAAAGGGTGCTGTTCGGCTACATTCTAGAAAAAAGGAAGTAGAACGAGACTGTTGAGAATGTTATTGTGTGTTTTCGCTTATAAAATTTTCCAGTAAGTTTAACTTGGATTATGTGCAATCATTGAAGATGATAAATATCTGATTATTAGAATTATGCGTGTTAAAATTTTTATTATTATTTTTATTAAATAATTTCGCAGGTTGGTAAAGTTTCATAAATATCTAAATAGATAAATACTTTAAATATCTAAATAAACAGTGAAAATTATTAATATAAATAATTTATATAATATAAATTATTAATTAATTCATTAATAATATAAATTATTAATGAATTTCAAATAATAATTCTTGGTAGTGGAAATTATTCACTAAAATAGACTTAAATTATCAAATATATAAAATTACCACCGTTTAGTAATACTGCACCTTGTCAACATGGAATTAGAATTAGTGAAGACGAGATTTCCCTCCTCTAATTGGTGCTCTCTTAGATGAATTTAAAATAGGTACTTAAATTTCCCTATTTATAAATATTCTGCAACTAAATATAGTCCAAGTATTTCTCTTCGTTTCAACAGGTATTAAATTTGAAACTTATTGCTATGTCGAAATCACTATATTTTGAATTTATAAAACCTAATATAATTTATAGAGTTTTACGTTTCTCCAAATTTTATTCATATATAAATTTAAAACAATTAAGCCGAATATGTTTCTCAATGTACATATTGTATCAAAAAGCAATTATTTTTTTATATTTTACTTTCTGAAAATGCATATTTATCGTTTTATTTCTTACAAACATTATATACCACATGTAAGTCATAGTCATTAAGACCACGGAATGGATAGGCTTACAGCCAAATGTTGAACTAAGACATTTCAATATCAATTGCATAAACAGAGTAGCAGTATAATTTTGTTGGGGAAGTTATCTTCACGTGTTTCGAAGGAGAAAACCCAGAAAAGTTCCAAGCAACCAACCCGACAAACGTTCATGCAGAAGACAGAAGTAAAATCCTTCTTTCGTTGTACAGCAGTGACTTGAATTGAACCTGAGATTTTTATCACCATCATGAGAATCCAATCACAAGGATTTAACAAAATATTTTAGGATCGAATTTTCAGGTTTTGAATATGTATTCACGAGCCATGCTTTAAATGTTTGCAAAAAGGATTATTGAATTCTACTTGTGCCAAAAGCATCATCTAATCCAGTCATGATAACAACAAGATTTTAATGTTTATACCGACGGGTCTCATTTAGATAATCAAACAGGAGCAACATTTGTAGTTTTTAAAGATTCCAATGTACTGCATCAACATCTCATAAAACTACCCAAGTATAATTCAGTCTTTCAGCCAGAAGCCCTAGCAATAAAAGAATCACTGCTTTATTTCATCCAGTACAAACTAAAAAGTGTCACAATTTGGACAGATAGTTTATCTTCCCTAATGGCTTTAAATAACCCGTTACACAAATCCCCAATAATAAGATCCGTTTAAAATTTACTTTTTCACAACCAGAATATGAACATCCAACTAAGTTGGTTAAGAGCACATACTGAAATCACGGGGAATGAGGCAGCTGATCAAGCGGCAAAACAATCAGCAACCCATTCAACTCTTCCGTTGACACCTTTAAAGTGGTCCAGAGCCAATCTAAAATTAAAAATTATATAGAGCAAAGCTGGCAACCTCTATGGAATAACTCGCCAAATGGTCACCATTCAATAAGACTAATACCAAAAGTTTCATCAGATGTTCTATATTCCAATCCCTATTTAAATTGTATCTTAACAAACCATGCGCCCTGTCCCAGATACTTCCACAGAATTAACAAATCTAGATCTTCATCTTGCATCTGTGGCCAAATTGGTACACTACTGCATTATATCACTGAATGTCCTCAAATCAAAGATCTACATCTCAAAAAATCATCTATTCAAACCAACTACCAGTTACTAAAATTCTGCACAACGAACAAGTTCAGAACACAAAAATTAATATAACCAATTACATTCCTCCATGAAAATGTGTAAAAACCTGGCTGTCCACCAACAGGAATCTTATAACTCAGAACAGAGTCAACAGATCTCGAAAATTAACTAAATTCTTCAATTCAAGTAACAAACAAACAAACAAATTAATCACAAGTTTTTCAATTTCCAAAATTACTAGTACTTAGTACATATCTAAACTTCAAGACATGTAAAGAAATAATTGCATTTTATTCCTATAAACTTCTAAATTGCCTTAACTATAATTAAAAAAACTCTGTTCGTAAATTATGTAAATATTTCAGCCATCCTTACTTAAATTTATTTAGATCCTGTTAACATTTGTTTTTCTGTTTCACTTGATCCTATCCCATTGTGTTATATCAAATTTGTATTCCGAATTGTGATACAGTGATCTTCTGCGTAGATCACTGTAGGTTTGAAAGTCCCACTTATGTAAAGCAGTCGTCTCCCAAAAATGTGACACTGGCCGTGCTATCTGGGGAACCTCTTAAGGCTCGCGCTCCCAGATTATAATTCCCAGCGGGCACCTGGCACTCCATGCAAGGTGCCCGACATTCCAGACTGAAGCAGAGGGACAACTTGATAGCCAATAGGAATAGAACAGGGAACTTGATAGCCAATAGGAATAGAACAGGGAACTTGATAGCCAATAGGAATACGGCCTCTTCTTCTCGTTGTCTGTCTGTCTGAATTCTACTTCATGATTGGTTTAGAAATCGTGAAGAAAAGTCCGTTGGCTTATTGTTTATTATAGTTCTAAATTGAGTTTGAATGACTAATGAAAAGGTCGTTTGCCCAATTAATGACTCGGTTAAATCTATTTTGTCTACTATCATTTCCTAAGAAGATATTGGTTTTGATATTACTAACTGTGGACTTGAGACAAAAGTGTAGAATTAAGAAGTCTTTCTTTCTTCAAAACTTTAAAAAATGTGTACCTGAAAATTAATTACATTTCGCATGCATTATTTTTGTACCTCATTTAATGTGGAATTTTCTTTTCTTTTGGCTGCAGTTTTAAATAAATAATTAAAAAATGGACTTTAAGGTAAAAGTTATGAATCTTCCTACCCTTTGTTATTATTTTTGACTTTGTAATACATTCAATGAAAAAAATATTTTTCTGAAAAAAAATTCTCTGAAAAAATATTTTTTTATGAACGACAGACTTTTTTAATATTTTACAATCGAAATAGTCATAAATGCTGTTAATATTGTTAATAATTTAGGGTGTTAACGAAATTGAGAAACGAAATAAAATTGAGTTAATTAATTACTGTTGACTAAGAAACTAAAACGAGTTTTCATGCATACACAAATTGTATGAAGAATCAAGTACTTTTTTGTCTTTTACATGCAACACTATATTGTTGAGTCCTTTGATGACAACTCTAATTTACGCTTTGATTGTAAATCTATAAAATCTTTAAATGTTAAGATATAATATTATCACTGTAAACTGCTTAAATATTAGCTTACAAAAACTGAAGTTTTTTTGAAAGAAAAATACATTTTATTCCAATTTTAAAGCAAATAGGTTATCTTTTGTATGGGTCTTGAAATGTAGTTGCAAAAGTGTTTTAATTTAGGATATTTTACTTAAGGTATAAATGACTTACGATATTGTAATGATATATAGTTGTTCTCATTTCCGATTATATAAATTATTTTGCGTTATAAAAGATTTAGTGACTAATTCCTTAGCATAGAAAATATCATATTAATTTTAAATAAAATAATACTATTTTTACTGTTATATATTTTGCAAGCGAATCACGATTTTTATACGATTTTTCAGACCAATTCTTCCTATAGAAATGACATTTATATCTTTAAATAGTCATCATAAAAGGAATATTTAGACGTATATGAAAATCGATATCGTTAGGTGGAGAAAAAAATAAGTTCAGATGGATTTTGGGATTCCATAGAAGATATTTTCCAAAAGATATTTTCAGAAAAAAAAAAAAGAATGTGTCATTATTTTATCTCAGGTTACCGAAATATGTGTAAAATCTTAAGGAATAGGAAAGAAGCATTTTTTCTATGGTTGATCAATTCGAAAACAGGATTTGAAATTTTTTTTTCCTGATAATATGAAAACGATTTTTGTTGCTATTTTGTCTTCGATATTCTTTGAGATAAGATTTGAAAAAATATTATATTTAGAAAGAATCAACTTTGTTGTAATTTGTAACTTTTTTTTCATAAATGTTGAAAAAAAATTAACTTTTACGCAAAAAATATACTATGCATATTACCTTTAAAATTTTCGTATCAATTTAAATAAATCTACTTTGAAATGGATTAAGAAATTCCATCTGTTTCATTTGTCATATTATGTGATATTCAAATAAAAAGAATAATTTTAACTAAAAATATGAAATTCCTATTATCATCATAACAAAAAAACAATCAGTATAATATTTTGTTTGGATGTCTTTTTATGAAATACCTTAAAAATGATTTAAAACATTCGCGCATCTTAGTATTTATTAGCTCTTATTTTCCTTTCATTTCTTGGAAATACTAAGAACCATAAAATTAACTTGAGATAAAATTATATTGAAATTCTGTAAATAAACTAGGTGTATGCATATCAAATGAGATGATTTTTAACAGATGTCGCCACGCATATATGCAAACATTATGAAGCCATTGACACGTGATTTTTTTTATAGTTTGACCATTGATACTCACGTTTAGTTTACATTTGGACGAGTTTCAGAATGCAATGTTTTTTTTTACTGTGTTGAAAAAGTCCAATTTTATTCCTTCCTATCACGATTTGCACACAGCATTAATGTTTTATTATCATCTGAAGACAAATGCTGCCAAATTGCACTAGATGCTTGTAGAAGCATACGGTGGCAATGCTTTGAGCCATGCGCAGTGCTACAGGTGATTTGAAAAGTTTCAAATTGGTGATTTCGATGTGAGGAATGAGGAGGGTGGCAGACGAGCAAAAAAATTTAAAGATGCTGAATTGCAAGCATTCCCCGATGAAGATGATGGCCAAACACAAGAACATATTACAGAACAATTGAATATTGACCACAGCACTGTTTCTCGTCGTCTCAAAGCAATGGGAAAGATAATAAAAGTCAGTAGATGGGTACAACACGAGCTAAAGGACCGTTAGCAGGGAAATCGAAAAATCCTGTGTGTGAAATGTAGCTTGTCCGTAACAAACGCAAATCATATCTCCATCGTATTATGACTGGTGATTAAAAATGTATTTATTTTGAGAATCCCAAGAGTAATCGATCATATGTTGACTCCAGGCAGCTGTCCAAATTGTCTGCAAGGCCGAACAGGTTCGGTTGCAACACAATGCTGTGCATTTTATAGGATCAGTAGTGGCCAATCTATTATGAACTTCCTGAACATGGCGAAACCGTTAATACTGATCGCTACAAGCAACAATTACTTCATTTGAACAATGTTATACTCGAAAAACGCGATAAATATAAGAAATGGCAGCAAAAGTGATTTTCCATGATGACAACGCACCTAGTAACCGTGCAAAACCGACCTAGAACATCATTATGGAGCTCGGCTGGTAGTCCTTAACACATGCGGCTTATTCTCCAGATTTGTCTCCTTTCGATTACCAACTATTTGTATCATTGGGACACACATTGGCTGACTAGTGCTTCACTTCTTACGAAAACGGCAAATCTTGGCTTGATGACTGGCTGACTGGCCAAAAACCGATTTTTTTTCACCGATTTCGATAATTTTTTTTTTGGCGTGGTTTTCACAAAATGCCCGAAAGATGGTAAAAATATGCTGTAGCGATGAATATTATTTCAAATAAAGAAATATTAACAATTTTCGCAAATTTATTGTGTTTTTTTTTAAAAAAAATATTGTTACATTTCATTTGCATACATCTGGTATATTGAAAATGCTTCTTATAATACAATTCTAACAAAAATAATTGATCCATCTTCGAAACATAGAATTAGGGACATCTATAAAAATTTTACAGTCATGAAAATTTATGAGAATAAAATGTTTCTAAAAATTTCAATACTCTTTTAGAAGATTCAAATTCTTGGAAACGTTTTTTAAATTTAACGCACATGAATGTTAGCTTCTGAAATTTATCTGATGTATTTCTAATAGGATATATATCAATGTAATTATTTAAATAAGAAATGTTTTGCTTCTTCTCAAATCTAAAGTGTTTCATTCTAATTTACTCTTAATAAATGAATTTTTAAATTTATTTCCTAAGCAAATTAGAATTAAAAACATGATTTTTCATTCATAAATTCTCTTTTCATTTTACATGAGTATCCTACTTGAATAAATAACAAGTAAGCATTATTTCATTGAAATTAATCGTATTCATTTATAAATGCATTTTCCCATATAACTTATGTCGTATTTTATTGATATTTTTGTATTTTTAAACAAAACATTAAAAGTCATATATTTTAGATATAATTTTTTATTGCTCTTACAGTTTTATGAAAACAAAAATTTTCAGTGCAAATACTAGGCCAAATTTAACAGCGTTTAAAGCATTAACAGTCAATGGAAAATGTGTATCTGGATTTAAAGCAAATTGATATTTAGATTTATGGTGATAGAAAAATAAAACCATATTTATGTATACTATTTTTTAAGATATTCATTATTGACTTAAGTTTGTATTTAAAATGTTGTTTTACATTACAAAATGAGATTGCGCAAATAAATGAGAAAAATAAATCGAATGATCTGTGTAATATTTAAACATTTTCTTTTCTTATCATATTATTAAATATTGAAGTCGGACATCTTTTAATCATATTCCAGTGAGTTGAATATCGGCAAAATATTGGAAAAAGCGTAAGCACTTGTAAAGCTCAAAAACAAAATTGTCATTTTTATAAAAAGTTACAGAAAATATTGCCTTTTCTGAAAATAATATTGTAATTACTTTGTGGGAATATATATAAATGATGACCCGACACAGTAAATAATATTTTCTCCAGTGAATATGGATAAATGATATTATGAAAATAAAAAACCCTATATAATTAAAAGAAACTTCCTAGTCACTGAAGCAAAAATATTAATAGTTCAGAAGGCTACATCCTTTAAATAGTTTTGACAAAAGCGTAAGAAAATTTACACGAAGTTAAAATTAGTTATATATGACTATTGATAAATTATAAAATCTGTAGTCAAAATTTTAAAATGGAGCATAGTTTGTGCTTAAAGTTAACAGAGACAAAAGCTTTGGAATAAATTTCCACCGTTCCCTCCACACGTTATCTAGTTAATCCTGGACAAAATTTTATGGGCAGGCAGAATAAAGATTTTATTTATGCACACAGATGAAAAAGCGTTTTACTTCACCATGAGTAAGGCCGCTGTAGTGTGGTTGATTTGAGAGTTCATTCTCATTATCGAAAGGCAGTGAGTCCGAATTCCAATCCCACCGAAGATCCGTCGTGACTGCTAATTTCCGCTGAGACTTGTTAAATATGTCACCGGTTGCAATGTTCTCCATTTGATGCCTATAGAAATAGGAGGCCAAGTATGAGGTTTTCTTTTTTGCTTGGTCTCTGCTTCTAAATTACGAAGACTTCCACCTAGCTGTTTCTGTCTGGCTGGTAGATCTCAACTCAGAGGGAGACTTGCCAATGCAACAACTACACATATGGCGGCAAGAACAATTTTTGATGTTATGTATGCATAATATCATGAGAGAGAATTCAGTGGTCTCTGATTGGTTTTTTCCAAATAAATTCTTTTAAACTAATGACTAAACAATCTAATCTTGCTCTATACCTATACAATTCGTATATCCATACTTACATTCATCAGTGTTTTTAAAAAGCCGATTCAATTGATAGCACTCATATTTGTTTTTGTATATGTAGTTGAATTATTTTTTACAAGCCAGAGAAATTTTTAGAATGATAAATTTGCGGAATTTTTATTTTGCTTTCATCAAAATTACAAATCTTAATGCAAAAAAAAGTTTAATATATTTTGGATGCTTAATATACTTGTTAGCGGTCGGAGATAAATAAGTGAATATATAAATCAAATAAAAATGAATGTAAATAAATAAATTACCGAATTTACTTATCCGTTTATCGGTGTAGCAGTTAGTTTAAAGACTTTTATTTTATGTATTTCCATTATTTTTCATTTGAGATATAAAATATTGTTGAGTATAATGTAAACATATATCCAATATATGTTTACATTATACTCATTGTACAATTTTTTTTCTTAATAGCTCTTCTTACAATAAATTTGCAATTATAGAGAAAATTTTAAGATAGATCGTAAAGACAAGTTTTTAACAACTGTAAATATTGTTCATGAAATGAAATAAACTCCGGCTTATAAAGGAATCACCAAAAGTTGTTGATTTCTTTTTTCTCATTTGAAAAAATTTTTTTTTCAGGAACTTCATTAATATATTTTTTGAGTAAAATCTTTTACATTATTTTTAATGAAATTCTAGTAATAGAACTTGGAGCAAAATAAAAATCTTCCGAAATGAATTTTCCATAATTAGACTTTAATAACCTGCCGGGAATTATTAAACTAAATTCAAGTTATCAAAGAAAGTATGTGAATTCGTTAGAGTATAATATTTACAAATGAAAAAAAATCTCCTTAATTTTGTTTCCTGATGTTTTTAAATTGTAAAATACTTTATTAAAATTCATCATCATAAAATATTTACCAAGAAAAAAAATTCTTATATGCAGTATATACGTAATGATATGTATTTTTCAATTCAATAAATTAACTACACTTTCCAGGACCTAATTAAAGCAATTTATTTTTAAGATAATTGCATATTTTTTATTTTTAACATTTACAAAAATTTCTTACTAGCTTTTATCAACAGAGGAATGTAAATAATACTCAGTTTCGGGTTCGGTGTAAAATTGGATACCCCTTATATGTGTTTTTTAACGATATATTTCACAGTAAATGTTGGCCATAAAATTAAATTTCTGATAGTTCTTGTAAACATATCTCAATTTAGCTTTTGGGTAGCGGTAATTTTGTTTGTCACATCTTTGTGAACGTCTCGGCTTGAACAATTCGCCAATAAATCAAGGGGTACCCGACTGTGAACTTTTGGCTCATTTTTAATTCATACTATATTTAATACATATACAATAAAATCCTTAAGATTATTCGAAAATTGTTTTGGTCTATTTCACTATACGAGAAGGCGAAAGATATTATAATTCTTTAATTATCATATGCAACGGAAAACCTAAAAAAGCATAACATTGTCACCAATTAACAAATATGTTAAAAACATTTTTGCTCATTTACTATTGGAGAAAGAAAATGATTCAATTCACTATTCATAACATATCTTTTTGAATTATAAATGCAAAATAATAGAGAAATAGCTTAAAATATGCTGACAATATTCGATAATACCTTATCGGAAAGAATATCGCAAATATCCTTAGGAAACAAGATTTGAGCTCCATAAAAGAGAGAGATTTTTTCCCAGTAAAATTCCTACCTTACTCTTATCATAGACAATCGTTAACAACACACATTAGTTTGTCTAAAGAATGCGACTATGAATTCTGCAATATCATGATTTTAAGAGCCATAAGATTTATACTTCAATGTTTTGTCAACAAGCTAATAGAGTTATTCGTAAGATATTCCGCAGCAAAATGCGATGAAGATGGGAAATTTATATTCCGTAATGAACTGAAGTGAAAGCATCTTCATGACTGCTTATCGTAAAAAGAAAGGGGCACAGTTTGACTTTTATGCGAGCAAATGATAAATGGCGCAATAATGAAGGTGATTGCAGAAGAGCCCAGGCTGTAAACGGTCAGTTTACAGAAGATAGAAGAGATCGACGAAATCGAATTTTATCATGAATCAAGAATCATAAATCATGATTTATTTTTCTTTACTTCGATTTTTTTAAATTTTCTTTTTCAATGTCTTAGTTGAAATGTACCTCAACATTTTGCATTAAAGTAGTGTTTGTGAGATACGCTGATTACGCCCTGTTTTACCTTTAGCTCGAAATTTACTAAAAAATGACGTTAATAATTGAAAATGGCAAAATTACAGAGAATTTTAGAATCTGATGCACAAAAAGTTTACCAATAAAGTCCTCTCAGTTTTCTTTTATGAATGCTAACAAATTTTAAAGATAATTGTTTTCTTTTTGATAGGGTGAGATTAGGAAAATTTATAAAAAATATGCACTTGAGAATTTTTAAATTATTAAAAAATACACTTGAGTATCTGTATTTTTTTTATTCTTTTAGTGACTCAAGATTGAAATCTTATAATAAAACTGTTATTTTCATCACGCTTTAACAAAAAGTTTTTCCTGAAAATTTTAGGAGAGTAAAGTGACCACTTATAAGAAAGGGTATATTTTTTGAGTTAATTTTGAAAGTTTATTTTTTTAAAAGAATACCTTACTTCAATTACATCACTAGGAATATCTTACCGTTTTTTTTCACGTAAAATAAAAGAAAAGTGTAGTTATTTTTGTATAAATATAAAATCTCAGCAATTAAAAAAAATGTGCATAAACTTATAAGAAAAACACAATTTTACCATTAAAAACTTATTGAGTTTTCTGAAATTGAAATTTTAGTAAAATACTCATTATAGTTTGAACAATAGGATTTATTATAGATTGAAATGATCTTTATATAACAATTTATTTTAATATAAAAATGTTAAAAAAAAGAGAGAGAGAGAGAAAAAAAAAAGAGAAAAGAAATTATTGCAATGTATACAGTCTTAGAACATTTTAAATTTCAATCTCATTCTTTACATTTAATTCTTAGATTGCTTATTTATGAATGAATGTGATGAAAAAGAAGACTATATTTTAAAATAGCTTAAAGTTTTTGAAGCACTTATAGTAAAATTTCAATACAAGTATGACAAGAAATAATGAAATTCATGAAGACACAGGAGTTCTCATTCAATTTCAATTTTTCTTCAATATTTTTATTGTATTTTTAGAAATTAATATTAAAAGTTTTCTTAATTTTTCAAAGTAGAATATGCTGTCAAATATAGGTAGTAACATTTAACAACCAAAATAATAAATGATATAAGCAAAGAAAAACTGGAAATTTTAAGATTCACTGTTAAACAAGAACCACCAAATGAATCATTTGTTGATTGCCTAGTTCCCTAAAGCTGTATTAAGTAATTTTAAAGTTCACAGTGTAACTGCCTTATTACACGAGGATTACTTTTCACAGTTAGTGGGTCAAATTTGAGTATCTCAAGGAAGAACACCTGGAAAACTTTCAGGTACTCACCATAACAGCCGTGGTAGCCTGGGTGGTAAGGTCGTCGTTCTTACCATCAGAAGGTAAGGAGCTCGATTCCGATTTAACTGGATCCGCCGAGTTCCCCAAAGGTGGCTGGGACACGTTAAATATGTCATGCTCGCAATGTTCTTCGAGTGAAATGACACCTATAGGGTGGCAGTCTGTGTATTGGAGGTCTTTTATTCGGTCCGTGCTTCAAAACCATGAAGTCTCCACCCAGCTGATTGTAATTGGTAGAACCCAATTCAAAGATAAGAACACGGGAGCTTATACAAGTGCAACAAAAACGACCGCAACAGACGTGATTATGTGAAGCAAAAACGAACATTTCTCTTCCGTTATTCAATATATGCTGTAATCGAACCTGAGACTTTTTGTTCTAAAAAGCAATGCCTAACCACTTGGTCTTAAGCTACACATCATTTAAAAATACTATTACTTTAAGTAAAATGTACCAAAATATATTTTTATAATGCATGGTTTATTAGAAAGAACAAATCGTTAGATTTTTCATTGTGGAATAAAAAGCACTAATTCGATCCCCTTAACGACTTATTATTCAAAATTGCAGATGGTGCTAGGAAGGATTTCCTAATACAATTGAATATTACCTAACATTTAAGATAAGACTAGGAAAAAGATAATACGGTATGAATTTCTGAGAAATTCTTAAGTTAAAAAGAGTTCTTTTAGGTTATTCACTCTTAATACTTATGATCATAACTCATGCTTAGAGTTACGTCGAATGACCAATAATAATGGGGCTATTCAAAATATAACTGCATATTTTTAGAATCGCGTATAGAAGACAATAAGATAGAGAGAAGAAATCCAATATATGAGAGACGGCGAAAATTAGAAAAAAAATTAAAAATAAAATTAAAAACAAAATAGATGTTTAAATCATCCTTGCTGATTTAAGCTAACGATAAAATGCGTGTTATGTCTTTTTTTTTTCACTCTGATTTTTCGCCTCTTCGATTTTCAACATGTTCAATTTTAGAGCCGATATCACTAAATTGAAAATTTGAAAATTAATTATTTAGAACAACATGTAATTTTGATGAGTGTGAAAACCTTCACATCCGAAAAAATTTAAATTAATTTTAAAATTAAAATTAAAATTGGTCTCATCGCCGACGATACCAGACATTTGTTGGTGAATTTCGCCTTGTTTACTGCCGTTTGAGAATGCAATGTGAAGGCAGGTGGAAAATTCATTGACAAGTCGGATTTAGGAAACCATTTCAATACGATTTGTGACGTAGATGAAATGATATTTGATGGAATGGATATTTTAAACCGATGACAATTGCTATAAAATAGTGCACTCATGATCTCGAACAGAACAAAAGAAACAACAATTTTTTGTTAAAAATAATTTAAATGAAAATGAATATTGAAATTATTAGAAATTTATATAGATAAAACCTTTCAATTATTAGAATTTCAATCTGTAAGAGTGGAGGATTAATATAACATAGATGAAAAATAACCAAAAAATATGTGATTAGGATAAAAAAGAGAAAATGATTTTCTTTAGATTAAGCTGAGATTTCTAAAAAATAAAGCATATTTTTCTTTTTTAATAAATTTGTTATAAAATTATTCAAAAATTTTTATTTTATGTATAGCTATTGAATTTTAAATCAATTTCACAAATTAAATTTTGTTTAAAAAATAATTTGCCTGTCAAAGAAATGAAGAATAATTTTAAGTATATTCTTTATATAGTATATATTTA
This sequence comes from Latrodectus elegans, assembly GCA_030067965.1. Lineage (NCBI taxonomy): Eukaryota > Metazoa > Arthropoda > Arachnida > Araneae > Theridiidae > Latrodectus > Latrodectus elegans. Next base: position 41,400,002 of record CM057812.1, read on the forward strand.
TATAAAAAGTATGTTAAGTGTTGTCCATTAAAAAATAATATCAATTTATGATACTTTATGCTTCTAGAAATGTTTGAATAGGGAATATTTATTGATGAATATTTTTAAAAATTAATTTACCTTAATAAAATGGTTAAAAGCAATAAAAATGTTTTTACTTTCAACCTTTTTTTTCATGTGAACAGTCATTATTTCGTGTCAAATTACATTTCATTGCATAAAAAATTATAGACTGCTCAGAATATTTTAATTTTGAATGAGAATAAGTATTTCATGAAATTCCTGCAAAATATAGTATAAAACTCTGAAATGTAAAAAAAAGTAAAAGTGATTTGTATTAAAAAAAATCATAGTATTGCAGCAGTACTGTTACTCCTTTTCAGTGAAACCCAGTATTTCTCCTTTTGTTGTGTTTGGCGACGAATTTATGTTATTTTAAAAGTTCAATTTAGTAACAAATTGACTATAAAAATAACATCCTCGGAAGACGACAAAAGTGAACACCTCTGTACTGCTCTTCAAAGAAATTCTACCACTTTGACACCCCTAACTTCAACCGTGAAAGCTTCGTATATACGAAATTTAACTTATGAAATATAAAATAGAGCAGATTTAATCTCATATGTCGTAGTTATATAATTGTTTAATTAATTTAAATATAATTATATTTATGCTTTTAATTCATTATAAATATTATGAATAAAAGTATTGTACTATACTCAAATTACATCATAATAAAATAATTAACTATGCATAATTAATTAAAACATACTTTTATTATTACAATTTAAACTAATTTTTTCAAATGTTGAATATTTTAATTAAATAAAATAATTTATTCTTTACTATTTGTGTGTACAGCTATTTCGTAATATATGTCCTAATTACGGATAATTTTGTTTATTATTTTTCATCTGCTTAATGTCTATCGTTTTTCTCCGTCTCATTTAATTACAATTTGTTTGAAGTAGTAAATTAACATTTCAAAAGCGAAATTTTATATTATTAATAATTAATAGTCACGAAGACAGAAAAACAATCATTAATTTTAACTGAACATAATAATTTAAATATAGAAATAGAATAAAAATAGTGATCTATTTCAAATGATCGAAGAAACAAAATGTGAAGTTTTAAAAAATTGCAAGAAATAGTATGATTAATTTGAAAGAAAGGAAAAAAAAATAATTAAAAGAAAATTTTGTATTTCGTTCATGTAGTTGGTAATTTTTACATAAACGTTAAAATGATTATGTTTATTTGAGGCACTTATTGTTCCTAAATAATCATAGTCATGATAAAGAACAGATCATTATAAAGATAATTAATGTGATGAAAATCAGTTCAATGATTAAAATAAAATTAAGGAAAGTTCTTATTTAGTTTTTATTATAACTTTATAAATAGTTTGGTCACTTTAATGTGACAACCACGTACTTTCGATGTCGTCGTTATATAACTAATAACAGAAATAAGGAGGCATCACAGTGCTGTTGAGCTTATGTAAAGATTGTGAGAGGGTTTCGGGAAACATTAAATAGTCCGGATAGATATTATAAATAGTCCGGGCACTTTAATGTGACAACCACGTACTTTCGATGTCGTCGTTATATAACTAATAATAGAAAATAGGAGTCAGCACAGTGCCGTTGAGCTTATGTAAAGATTGTGAGAGAAGGCTTCGGAAAACATTAAATATTCCGGGCTCTTTAATGTGACAACCACGTACTTTCGATGTCGTCGTTATATAACTAATAACAGAAAGTAGGAGGCAGCACAGTGCTGTTGAGCTTATATAAAGATTGTGAGAGGGTTTCGAAAAACATTGCAATCATTGGTGTAATGTAGAAATGGAATGATTTATCCTACATACAAAATTGTATGATCACTGTTTTTCGGGCCAAGGGTCGAAGCATTTCCGAAACTAATAAATTTGCGAACTCTTCATGTGTTGCCGTGCCAAAAGTATTCAGGATATGGCAAAATGGGACTGTCCAAAATGAGCGACGAGGCAAATGTATTTCGCCATGGACCATATATGACAAAGGTGAACGATGGCTAAAGATAATCATTTGGGTGTAGTGGAAGTGCTGCCTAAAGCAACTGCCCACCAAGATGAACCAAGGGGCTGCCAGTAGTGTCTTCACAACTATTGTTCAAAGAATGTTGCTGCGTCTTGACCTCCGATGCTGACGCTTGGTTATGTTGTCGCATCTATGTGTTAACTGCTGATTATTTGCGACGAAGGCTGAAATTTGTACCCACATACCGCAACGTGATATCCACTAAGCGATTACAGGTAGCATTCTTCGTTAAAGTATTCTTTCAGCTCCATTGGACAGATGGACATTGGCTTATGGCGTGAAACCCCTGAAAGCAAATATCCTGCAACAAATTCCATATTGGTTTATCTGGAGTCAAGAAAATAATAGTGTGGATAATGTTTTCCTCGAATTGTTGTGTTCACTCATTGTGGAAGGCATGATGGATTAATATAAGAACATTTCTATCCTTGGGGTCTATGTCCACCCTTATATGCTCATTGTTCTTCTCAGGATGATGGCATCTATCAGAAGGACAATGTGAAGTATTATACAGTTGATAGTGTAACTACATGGTTAGAAGAGCACCAGGATGAGTTTACCTTGACCAACAAATTCACTTGACTTAAGACCAATAGAGAATCCTTGGGAACATCTCGATCGGATTGTTAGCGGCATGCATCCAGGGTAACTGGTCATAGTAATGGAGTCGACATGTCTCATCCTCTCAGTGAACACCTTTAGGCATCTAATTCACTATCTTCTCGTCAGCAGTCACTCTGTGAAAGGTTGTTGTTCTGGATTGTGACGGGTAGTCACATTAATGTGAATGGAATGTGTATGTATAATGGAATGTGTATGTGTATATGTATTATGTGAATGGAATGTGTATTAATGTGAATGAAATGTGAAGTATTAATTAAGTTCTTACATGAACTGTTAATTTGTTAATCAATATTACTTTTTAACACATTTTATTCACACGAATAAGTTGTTGCAAAAATCAAAGGGGCGAAAAGACAGCAACACGCTTGATTCTCAATGTAAGTAAATTACCATTTTCTAAAGAGTAATTTTTGATAGTAATAAGATTAAAGAGGTTTATTGAAGGATAACTTTTACCTAAAACGTTAATGACGCTATAAGAAATGGAATAATGCAATTTCAATCTTAGGTGTAATTCTTAACACTAAAGAAAAATCAGCAAAAAGAAATTTTAATTTTCTGTTTACTTTTTATTAAGATAATGAGACCGGTGGTTTTAGAATTTTATCACTTCAAACAATTTAGTACTATTCACTACCAATAAAGAGTACACCTAGATGGATTTCTTGAAAGAAAGAACAATGGATCGTTGTTGAAAAAAAGATTCTTTGTTATCCACGATAGCCATTATTTGGACATTAGAACAATTCAGATTTCGGTTTATAATTAAAAGTAAATTCTGAACCACTAAATTTCTTAACTCGAGGTGCGATTCGGACCGTCTATCCGAAATCCAGACCGCACGAGGAAGGCTGAAATAAACATCAGAAGTTACACCAGATTTTGAAACTAAAGAGATAGAAAAAAAATATTGTGTCTTCAAGAATTAACATAAATGTCACAATAATTGCGTTAAAAAGAAATAAACTTATTTAATAAAAATGTATGCAATAAAATAAGCTGCATTTATATGAAATAATTTCGATCAAGCAAGAAAAGAGATTAATTTCATACAGATGTTATTCATACAAATTTCAAAGTAAATAATGTTAGATTGAAGGACTATAATTAGTTTTCCAAGAGAGAGAGTGTTTGCTTTTCTTTCAAAATTTCATTTACGTTTTTTGTTTATTTTACTTGCATAGTATTTAAATACACATTTTTCAAAAGTTTTAAAAAATAAATATATTAATATCCAGTTTTTTTATTTCTTATAAGACTGATTGTATATTTCGTAACTTCTAAGCTCTTTATTGAAATGAATCTGTAAATGTAAAAATATATTTTAGCTAGAACTCTTTTTTAATTTGTGCTTTAAAAATAACATTTCTGTCTTCAATCATTTCATTGTTATTCATAATATAACAAAAATGTGAAGAGATATATTAATATTTAAATTTATAAAACACTTGTACATTAAAATTCAAATTAAGATTATTCTGCAAGGAATGATTCTATTTATAAGTAATTTATTCTACTTTTATAAATAATAAAAATAGCAGATTTTACGATGCATGATATATTACAAATACTTTTATACTTTAAATTGATACTACATAGAGTTAATTTAATAACATATGGGACTGTTTATCATTTTAATTTAAATATTGAATAGGTAGTCAAGTGAAGAAATTTCTTATTTGATATTTGAAAAGGAATTTTTTCTATAAAAAGTAATAAATTATTGCTTATACGATTTATAGAAAAGTAAATTATTACTGACAGTTAAATCAGAATCTTTAAGTGAAAATTTCTTATTTGTTTTACTACGCAGAAATTTCTAATTTCGTAGGTGATCTTTTTTATCGTATGAAATTAATGTAATGATTTTAGGAATCGAATGATTATTATTTATATTTGAAAATTTAAATGCATGATTTGTAATTTACAATGCAAAATTAAGCGACAAATGACATTTTATCATTTGTGTTTATATGAATACAAACTTAATAATTATTTTCGTCCATAAGAATATAATTTTAAGTAAAATAAATAATGCATTTTTGAATTAAAATTTGTAGTTGTTGATTGGGTGAAGAAAAAAAAATTTTTTTCTTCCTTTTTACCAGAATCTAATATTTAATATTAGTAAATCTATTAAGCTAAGAGCCATTCACAAGAAAATGTATGAACAATTATAAATCTTCTAAATTGTTTGATAGAAATGCTTATAGGAGTTTTGTATTTTAGGGTACTTTTTAGTTGAAAATAAGATTTCAGTAATGATTTAAGCACATTTATTTAATAAAACAGTTTTGTTTCTTCATAAAATACATTGCTTAAAATTCAAATATTTTCAGTTTAAAAAGTTGAAAATTACAGAAAAATTACATAAAAAATATTTCATATATTATAAAATCAATATTTTTTTATTATGAATTTATTATTATGAGTGAATAGGAATATTTTTTATTTTTATTATTAAATTGTGTGATTTTTCAATTATAATATTAATTTATAATAATTTAACTAGCATAATGATTAACAAAATAATTTTAAACTCATAGTGAAATTGAAGCTATTGATATGGCAATTCTACAACTGTTGAAACACAGCCATTCTTTTGTAACAGCTTTTATATTATCAGATTCTAAAACTGCGTTTTAGACCCATTTGAATAATCAAAATAGGTTCCAGAGAATTTTAAAATGCAGAATTTTGCTTAAGGCACTAATAAACAGAAATACATTCCAATGAATTCTTCTGCCCATTGTGGAATTATGGGAAATTGAAAAGCTCATACACTGGCTATTAGAATGGAGCTTTGATAGAATTACGCATTAATCGCATTTTCTTTCTTTTCACATGAATAAATTGTTTATTAATTTGATTGAACCCATAAGGGATAAGACATGGAAGATTCTGGTTGAGAAGAGAATTGTTATCAATTTTCTAAAAACGACGCTGTATTTAGAAAAGTGGTTAGACAAGACTGCTTGAAGAGCCATCGCTTTATAATTAGAGAGTGGTGGATTCTCTAAACTGTGTTCTGTGTGAATCTAATCAACCGATGTTTTTTGAACATTTAAATAATTGTTCCATGCTTTCTCAGTATGAGAACAATGTTAAGAAATATTGGAAGGCAGGAGAACTAATTAAAAAACCCATTAAATAGATATAGCTCCATATTAATTAAAATAACTTAATGAATCTGGAAAAATTGAAAGTTTTAAATAACGAATCAGTCTATCTTAGCTTCTGGTGGTAGCTAAGACTATTCTTCTTATGAATCCAACGATTTGTTGATAATGTGACAGCAAGTAGTGTTAATCTAAATTGATATAGTGACATCTTATATGCTGAACCAGAAAGAAGAGTTGTATTTTCAAGCTTTTACGTTGTACTTTGTTTTCGTCACATGTTCAATAGAATTGATGATGGGTGATTTATATAGTTGACTGTTAAAATAACCTACAAACTGTGCAAAAAATTAGAGTAGTTTTCTTCGTTAATTGGTCCGTCTAAAGTTCTAGTCCCAGTCAATTCTTTCCTTGATAAAAACGAATTGACTTCTGATATCATTTATTTCTGAAGAGTATTAGCTTATACTTACTATAGTTGGGTATTTGATTAGAGAGACTGAATTACATTATAATGTTTGAAGTTATATTTCAATTTTGTCAGCAAACTGTTGATTAGGATTGAGGACAGGAAAACAAGTAAACAGTTAAATCATCTTAAATTCTGACAGTTGTCTGCTAAACCAATCAACGATCATCAAAAATTAAAATTATTCAACCTGAAGTGTATGAAATATTTTTTAAAATAATGAATTATAGCTTTTTTTTTATTATGGAGTTATGCTTCCACACCGGACACAAAAAAGAATCATACTCAATTTTGATTCAGACTAAAACTATAGAAAGGTTCAAATAATCAGTGATCAAAGATTATATGCAGATAGAAAATATAAATTCTTAGAAGAAAATACTACCTTAGATGCTAATTTTATTCATCACAACTATATTCCATAATTTGTAAATTATTGGCTTCGAATTCTTAGGACATTTGTAACATGAACTCGCAATTTATGTAGGTTGTAATCACCATAATTTTTTTCTTTAAATTTCCACGCAATCCACCGAAATTTTGTTACTTATAATATTCTTTTAAAATAAATTATACAAAAGCCTTATTTTCAGAATTGGTATTCTAGAAAATATCCTGCTGGCATTTTCTAGGGATATAGATTTGTATTTCATTCTTTGCCAGTTTTCACTCAAGGGGTCTCAAACATGTGCAGGGTCAAAAGACTTTTAATCTGTGCACAAAATGTAAAGCTGAACAGGCATCCACTGAGAATATCTTCAATTGCTTGAATTTGGACTTGGAGGAGGCTTTTTTTGAAACCCCATTATGTTTTTGAATTTCCTGTCTGTTTATAGACTCGTGGAGTTGGTCTAGTATTAGAATTGGACCATCTGGGACGAGTGAAACCAAAAAAACAACAACAGCTACAAAGCTTATTTAGATTTCGTATCAAATTAATCATTCATGTTATAAATTAGTTTTATTTTCTTTTTTTAAATTTAGTTTCATTTCTAATTGCATATTAAATGATTTTACTTCAAAAGGAAATATATTTCAGTTACATTTATTGCATTCTTAAATATATAGATGAAGGAATAGTTTATATAGGTTCAATAGTATATAAAAATTTCTTTCCGAAACCTTATTGACGGACAAAATATAATGAACTGAAAATTAATCTTCTAATACATAATTTCAATCCAATCAATTGATTCGACTGTAAATATCATTCAACATTCTGCTTTTGAATGATAAAATTATTCAGTAATAAACTTCTCAGATTAAGAATATATATTTTTGAAAAGAAAATTAATTTATTTCGTATAGTTAAAAAAAAGCTTTATTTCTTTTTTTATATATCAACTTATTACTAGCTGTTATTACACATTCGGCAATTAAAATAAAACATTTCCTTTTGTGCATTTAATTAAGTACTCTAGAAAATACAAATTAGTACCCTTCAATAAAAAGAAGATATGTAAAAAAAAAGAATAATGGAAAGATCTTTTAATAATTCTTTCTTTTAAAATGATGAGTTAATTTTTATTGTAAACGAGTTGATTATTCTTTTCAAATAATGTAGTAAAATTCTAAAAAAATGAATTAATTCACAAAGATTGCAATTTATTTAAATTGATTTAAAATTTTTAGATTGATAAAAAATTTTAATTTAAAATAATTTTCAATATTAGACTTTAACGATATTAAAAGCTGCGAATATCTTGAATACAGAACAAAAGAGGACATTCTGATTATTATAAATATTTATTTTTTTATTATAATATGTAAATCTAATATAATTACTATATACTCAAGAAACTTCGTCAATTATATATTATTTATATGAAAATTGTACTTCAATTACTGATATCTAATATAAATCAAGATTAACATAAGAAAATTAAACTGATAAGATGTAAGAATATTAAAAATTACAATATTCATTTATAAGCATTATATTTCACATTTGTTGATTTGCATTTTTGAATCCCGATTTCAAATTAGTACCATTAAAAAACATAATTCATATAAATTTTAAATTTGTCGTAATATTTGTTTTTGTTCACGTTGTGAACAAAATTTTAATTGAAAACTTCAGTGATTTATCCAAGAAAAAATAATATTTGCGGTCACATAAGCATAATGAAACTTAAACAGCTGCTGCTTAAGTGTTTTGCTTAAACAACTGCTGTGATTCACAAACCCTTTTGTTTAATATATTTCATCATCATATTATATTTCCCTTTCTCCTAAATTCAGAATCGAATATGTTGAATAAGAAAATAAAATCTAGGTTTCAGTGTAGATTCGAGTACCCTTTGGTTTGGCGAAAAATTTAGTGATACATTTTTTCGATAAAATTCAATTTCTGGTAACCCTATCTTTGTGTAGGTTTTGTGTAGCGACCGTCTAGTTAGTCAAATCTTGGCGTCAAAAAAACGATATGGAATCAAGGGGTACCCAATTGCAAACTTTTACCAAATCTTCAAAACTCAGATGTTATTTTCAGTTAATTTGAAGTAAATTTACCATTAAGGTAATTAAAAAATGGAATATTCACATTATTCTTGATTGTGAGCAAGTTTTTCGTTACTTGAAAGAGAATTAATTAAATTCTCTTTCAAGTTGCTTCAGCGGTTGCTTCTCCCTACAAGATATGGAACCAAATTCTCGTTCTGAATTGATGTATGTATCAATACTTCCGCACACAAGTTTGAATTGGTGTTTTTGTCACTTAACCATAGATTTTCACATTCGAATCCTAAGTAAGCTTTTCCCTATCTGAATTGTTCTGATTTATTCAAATGTTTGAATAAATACATGTACTGTGGTAATATGAATGGCAGAACGTTCGCCATTTGGTAACCATCCTGATGTTTCACAATAAGGAAGACATCAATTCAACTATTGGTATCAATAACTAGTAGTGAAATTTAAAAAAAAAACAGAATTTTTAATTATAAAATGATATGAATATCACCTTTGTGAACCTCATTTTCTAATCAGGTCTAGAAAAGTGAAAAGGGAAGCTATAATACTTGCACCACATGGCCAGTAATAGATTGGTTTAAATTTAAAACGTTCCACACTTTGACCTAAATATTTTTCAAGCTGCATACTTTAAGCTGATTATTCACAAAGAATTATTTTTCCCCCAGTTGGCACAATGAAGTAAATCATATATCAAATATCTGTATCATTCCTACATCTGTCGTATAACTATCTTGTCTTTTATATACATTATGCAGTTTGTAGGTATATAATCCTATATATTTTTATTGTTACCAATTTAAAGATTACTAAAGGTAGAAAACAGAAAGTTCTTCATCGCCTTCTAAAAATTATAAAAATAGGAATCATAAGACTTGATTGAATACGATCCAAGAATGTAATGTTAATAACAAAATTCAAGATATACTCAAAATTATTAAATATTGTCAAAAGAAATTCGATATGTACCATAGAAATATGGACATAACTAATAATTGATATTCAACAATTTTCAACTTCTATAAGATAATCTATCAAAATACGAGCTCACAGGAAGAACATGATCATCATATTTCTCGTAAGTCCTGAAAGAATGCTAGCCCAAATTTGTATAAAGCCTAAAGCATCGCTGAATTCCACCTTGCTACTGGACATGACTGTCTGAAATTTTCTTTATACATTCAAATTTGCTTCTCCTTCTCCAATATGTATTTTGAGCAGCTCTGGAGAGTGGGAGGATTCCGTGCACTGTCCTGCTCCGAGCAAGACTTTTCTTGCCGCGATTATAGGGAGGCGAGAGACATATTAGATTAATGAACCCTATTACAGCTGTTTTTGTTTGTTGTATTATGTGATCTTTGATTTTTATTCTTTTTTTCTAATTTTTCTGCCTTAACTGTTCATAATCTACCATTAGAAATAAAAATTGTTTTCTATAAGGTGAAAGTGTTTTTACCCACAGAACGAAGTCTTCCCCACCGTGATTGATAAAGAATCCAATTCAATGTTGAATCACTCAAGGACAGTAGCAAGAAATGTGGTACCAAAACTTGATGAATTTTTACAGTTTGTTGGTGGTAAATCAGTGAAACATGCCAATCGGAAAGGAATTATGATTAAAAGATGAATATGTCAACTCAGCAATTAACTTCTTTTCTTGAGAAGGAATTATGCCTATTAAAACAGTGATCAATTGCTTCTTAGCGTATCAGGTTAGTGCAAGTTCGCAATCTTAGGCATTTTCAAGAAAAAATGCAATGAATCAGTAATACTAGGTTGTCTCTGTTATTAAACTTCACATATTTCATAAATTAACTTTGCCAGAGATAGTATTAATTTATTTTTATTTCTATATGCATAATACAAAGGAATTAATTATTTTATATATATAAAAATTAAATTATTTTATAAAATACATTTTCTGTGAATTTGCTTAAAGATTTTATCGATAGATAAGAAAAATATTTGAATATTTCCGTAACGTTCTTTTTATGATTCACAATCACAGACCGAAATTAATATTACAAATATAAAAACAAATAATATGATTCACGGTTACGATTCAACGTATTGCTTTAGAGTTGGATTCAAATTTGTCATTTGGAAACAGCAAATGATACCACAAAAAACATCATCAATATAAAATAGGAAACTATTTTATATAAAGAAAATTAATTAATCTTTAGTAAGAAAAAACTTAGTTTCTTTTTTATAATTCAATTTATCGTCTCTTTTTATTGCATATTCTTTATCAAGAATATAAAATTCTGACATTTTAATTAATCATTCCAGAAAATGAATTGATGTTTTTCAATGAAAATTATATTCATAAAAGCAATAGAATGATAATTTTCCTTTTAAAATGATGAGACAGCTCTTATCATAAAAGAAATGATTATTCTTTACAAACAATTGAAGACAAACTATATAAAAATGATTTATTCACAAAAATTGCCATTTAGTTGACAAATTAAAAGCATATATGGATAAAAATTTTTTAAATAATTAAGATAAGTCTTAACGAATATTAATAGCTTTGAATAACTAAAGAAACCAAAATAAAAATTTATTCTTATATTTATAAATAAATATTTTTTAAATTTATATATTACAATAAATATTTAGATTAGCTTACTACACACACAGAATGAACTTATGGAAATTATGTATTCAGTATAAAGAAGTTTATTTCAGTTATTAAAATTTAACGCATTAAAATTAACCAAAGAAATGCAAATCGTAATTTTATCCAATACGAATATAATTTACAATAAAAATTAAACAAAATCTGTTAAATTTTGGATTTGACATTTAATTTTCTCACCCATAAAAATGAGATTTTAAAGCGGAAGCGTATGAAAATTAATAGCAAGAAATTGAGAAGGAACGACTTTAAAAATTAAGAATATTTCGTTAAATTTCATAGGATATAGAAGATGTTTGTAGAAATCATAATGTGTCTAATTTAATATTTTTAAAATAACTAAATATTAATTTTTTAGCCAATAATATTAAAAAATAATTTATAATTTTTACTCTTATTAAATGACATTTCTTAAAGTAAATTTAAATGAATTCCACAAAATTATCGTTGCTTAATTTCGATAAAGAATTTTATAAAAGCGGTAAAAAATAAAAAAAATTGTTTAAAAAAATAGAACGATCCATCAAGATTACAAACTGATAGTTATAAAATATTCTTAAGTTATTCTAAAGCGTAAATAATTGTAAATATTTAGTTTTAAAACTATATATATATATATATATATATATATATATATATATATATATATATATATATATATATATATATATATATATATATATATATATATATATATATATATATATATATATATATATATATATATATCGCAGTTATTATTTTGTTGGTGTCCATAAAACTAGTGACCAGGTAAATGCAAAGAAATGTCGAGAACAAAAATACCTGACAACATAACACTAGATTCGCTGGGTTGGTTTGGTTTCTTTGTCTCTCAATGGTCATTTTTTTTCAGACGAGGGCTAATTAGATCTATGGTTTTAAATGAATTATGAACCACTACAAACATTCATACTTAGGTAAACATTTCACTTAAACCTAAGTAAACAAACCAAACATTCAAAGCTGGGATTTGAATCCATGAATTGTTGAACCGAAGGCAAGACAGATGCCACTTGATATCAACAAATTAATCCCTAAGATTCTACGTTTCTGGATATAAAAACCAAAAACTTGTTTTTTTTCAAGTTGAAACTTAAAATATCAAGAATAAAACATCGGAAGAATCTAAAGTCAATTATTTTTTTCCTAAATTAGAGCCGAAATATGTGAAAACATTTGGAACAATGTGACTGGCGATTTATTAAACAAATTCATAAATGTCAAAAATAGATTTTTAAATCTATTAAAAAAAAGGGAAACTCTAAGTGAAAAAGCTAATTACCAGTATTGAGTTGGGTAGCATGAAACATTGCCAACGTTTGCAAACATTATGATCTGTTGTTACAACTGATATTCCAGAAAATCTAATTTAAACTTTGTAACTTGGAGTACCAGAAACTATGAAAAATATATTATCACACACACAGTAAGTAAAGGAGGTGTTTAAAAGTTTGCTGTAATGGCAGATATAATATTATTGATATAAATTCTCGTTCATAAGTGTATGTTGCACTTAAAGCTTTAGAAGCAACATTCCACATAAGCATATCAACACATGATAAATTGTTTTACAGCATTTTTTAACAACAAATAGCAATGCTTAATGTACAAAACAACTCAAAGGTCAAGAACGCACTATCGTACCTCTCGCCTACTCTCACGTAGCCAATCGAAAGTTCACTCTGATGCTAATGGAAAATATTTTTATTTCCGTTTTAAATTTAGAAATAAATACCAGCAAGAAAAATGCGAAACATCATGCCAGTGGAAAAAAAAGAGTCATGAGAACTAACTGTGGCAGTAAATATGGTGACAACGCCTCCTACAAGCATGAATGATTGTAGAAAATTTCGTTGATTCTTAAATGAAAAAGAAAACATTGACATTTATCATTGATAGTAGGGCTCATACAAGGATAAATCAAGCATAACCTTCAGACAAAACCTTTTCCGATTTTAAATTGTGTGCAGCCAATTGTTTAGAAATCGAAACATCAGGAAAATTAAATTCTTAATCTAGGTAATATACGCAGACTTTTAGTTTCCATTTATAAAAGAAAGGTAGCTAAAGGACTATTAGAATCTGACTTTTTAATGAAGTTTAACTTAATTATTGGTCTTAAAGTCAATAACTGATTGCTTTAGAAACTAAACTTTGTGTTAAATGTAAAGTTTCTTCAATTTTCTTTCAAGTAATCATTTAAGCACATTAAATAAGTATTCAAATTTTGTTTTCTGAATATACTGTTATTATGCGAACTTGTTAATTTTAAATAAGTAACGTGATGAAAGCAGTATACAGTAACTGAAGGACACCCTATATATATTTATCTCACCAATTTAACCCAAAACACTTAACAATTGCTATGGAGAAATTTAAATTCATGTTAGAATATTGTATAATCTGATCTTCAAAATCCCAATGGTTAAGTCCATTACACATGTAATGATAAATGATGATTCGTCCGTGTGGTGATTAAAGGTAGTTAAATTCTCAAGAAATGCCTGATAGATACTTAATATTAAGAATTAAGGATTTCCATCCCTTTTTAAAAGATACCATATCTTTTCCTAAATTGGATCTGTTTTAAGCATACTATCAACAACTTACACTGTGTGAACGAAGATAAATGCAAAACCGCCATAATAATTCCATTTGGCCTGTATGAATTTAATATTATGAGTTTCAGTTTAAAAAAATGCACTTGCCTATTTCCAAATATTTATTCATGAAGTTTTTAGAAACTTTATTTTAGTTGAGATGACCTTCAGTGAAACAGTTTGTAGCTTCAAATCCTTCCTTAAAGCATGGATGTTTGTAGTGTTCAGAGTTAAATTTAAATTACAGGTTCAGCTCTAATTAGTCTTCAAGTACAAAATAAACTAAAATGCACTTACGTGACAAACTAATTAAACCAAACCTTACGAGTATAATCCACCAGAATTTGGTGACACTTCTAAAAGTTAAAATAGTAGATTTTGAAAGTTATTTCACGTGTATTAAAAATAACTATTGACCGATATTATGTGTATTCATCGGATTCACATCAGGTATTGTGATTATTACAGAGAAGTATATGAGCACCATATCCACATGTCTACTTCTCTGGCATTTCTCTTTTTAAAACGGTAATAAGATAATTATCATATGTAGATCTTTTCAATTAAAAAATAATGCTCCAATTTTCAAGAAAGCTAAATGAGAAAAATAATTATTGAAGCGTATAGCTAAACTGTAAATGATAACTGGTGTCATTTTTGATATTTGCATGTTACAGATAAATATTATCATAATATGAGGAGTTTAAAAGTTGGTCAAATGTTTGGGTTGTTGATTCATGGGACAAAAGGAAAATTATCAGAGCAGCAGAGAATACAATGCACTAAGCAATTGAAATGATGAGGAATATAAATTGAAAATCTCATTAGGGATCGTCTATCATTTGCTCATTCCTCATATTGCTCTAGAAATATTTGAAATAGCACCTTAAATGAAACATATGCGCAGCCAAGAAAATGTCATAGTTAAGGTCAAAAACAGCGCTAAATAGAATCATAACTTTATTTCTGTAATGACTTACGGGAATCTAAGAATACAAGTCTTAAAATAAATTTTTATTCTGAAGAATCAGTTGAAATTTTAAGATCTTTTCCAAATTACTTATTTTTCTCAAGATGTTCCCTCCTCCACTTTAAGTTAGCTTTTCCTGCTTGTATAGGTAATATAAGTTATGAAAAAGCTTAAAGTGTCTAAAATTAGCAGAAAGCATGAAGTTTTAAAGAATCAGCTTCTGTTATGTGAATGGTAGCCATAAAAACATTCCATTCAAAATTTTGTTTCAATTCAAAATACACATTAATTTTGATTTAATACATACTTTTTGAAATTATTTGCACCATTTAATTTATAATCAGTATCTTATTATGTTTGAGGGACGACAATATTTTCTTTTGCAAAAGGAAACAGTCCTTATCATGTCAAAATTTCGTATTCAAATTACAGTGTACGTCTTACGCAAATAATTAAATTTTGAAAACCAGACTGAAAAAAGTTTGGTGATAATGCAGTTTTCTATCACACAACGCACTTCGTATATTACAAAATATTTAAAAATAGCTCGATTGTTATCTTTTCTTATATTTCCCTGAGAGACAGTAGAAATACTTCATAGAGCCTGCTAATACATAGTAATTATGACAACAACAAACAACCTACACCATACAAAAAGGCTTCTGCGTAAGTGCTGATAGCAGAGGTGTCTGCTTGAAATTATCATCACAATAAAGACTGAAATGGAAGAGCTTAAAGGCATAAAGCAAGCAATTTGGCTGTTTGGATTTGGTGATAATTGTCCACTATTCTCAAGTGATACAACCTCTTCCATAATATCAGGGATTTCTTCTATCATCTCAAAGAATTCAGTGATAATTTAGCATATACTCATGGCGCAAATGTACACTTCATAGAAATTAGTCTTATAATGTGGTTCTATCCTGGGACTGGTTAACAACGAAATTCATGTATGGTGGATTAGATGCAGCTGTCTAAATTGACCTTTGTTATACAGAAACATACAGCTATTACGCATGCTGTTATGATGACGCATACTATCTACTAAGACAGTAATTCAAATCTAAGTAAGCTGCGCACCACTTTAACAACAAAATTCATGTATGGTGGATTAGATGCAGCTGTCTAAATTAACCTATGTTATACAGAGACATACAGCTATTACGCATGCTGTTATGATGACGTATACTATCTGCTAAGACTATTCTACTCTAAGCAAGCTGCGCATCACTTTAACAGCGAAATGATGAATTGATTTTATTCAATGGTTGGTGAAATTGTCAATGGTCTGTGAAGAAACTCTTCTTCTTCACAGGTCAGAATGAGACTAGTTAGCAATAAGACAATGCCAGTATCCATGAGGCTTCCACACAAATAGGCTACTTCTTTGACATCAAAACTTTTCTTTGAATAACACAGTTTTCAGACGTTTCGCTAATCGAAAATGTCTAGAACATAATATGTGACTATATTCGGACTGTTAAAAATGTTACAGATTTCATGGAACAATTGATTAAATCTTGACACAATACGTCGCATTATGCCGTCAGCTCTGTTGCTGATTTTATGATGATCGTGGCCTCCTTTATACTTACATTTTCAGAGAACAATTTATGCTTTGAAGAGCTGGATACTCTGATGAATTATGAAATGTGATTTATTGAAGTGATTGAAGGAAATATTGATTGAACTATCTTTCTAAGCAGTTTTCTCTTAATTTGGCTAATTTATCAACTGGGATAACCGCACAAGTTTTTTAAATTTATCTGCACCTATATTGTTGTTGTTCTCGTGGGCCAGCTAGGCTGGCAAATTGGGTTGCGCTGCTCCACTTTTCCAACTGAAAACTTATTTGGTGTGGATTTCAACTTCTTCAGTACACACACACGCCATAGGGACCCATTTATAGGGTAGGCTACAATTCACACACAAGGAAAGGGCAAAGACAGGAAAGAGAGAGAAAAAGTACATCCATGCCTGAACCGGGATTCGAACCCAGGACCCCCTATCCGTAGTGAGGAACCCTGACCGCTAGACAATTTTGCCGGCCTTAACCTATATTAAATATCATTTATAATTTATTAGGAAGACATTGTAGCATATAATTCTAAAAAGTTATTAATTGTATGGTTTGTTTTATAGCTCACTCGATTTCAATAATATATAAAAGTATTTATCAAGATAGAATTTTTGAATTAACTTTAGTATTTGGTAAATACAAAAGGCTAAATATACTTTTATAAACATATTATTTTAAAGCATATATTTATTAGGAACATTAAAAATATATAAGATTTCAAACTTTAAGTGTTCTATAATAGTAATTATTGAGTATAAAATAATTAAGATGAAATGTTATCCTAGAAATTTTAAAATGTTTTTTGCTTCCATAAACGCTTATTTAATACTTATTTTAAGAAGTGGTTTCTGATTTTGAAGAATTTCAGAAATTTGAAAACTTATTATGTTTATTTCGATTTGGTAATCAGATTTAATCAATCGAAAAACCTAAATTTAAAACATAGGAATTAAAATATTCTCATAGAATAGAAATAGAAGAACAAATTCGAATATTTTACATATTTATGTTGTTCTCTAATGAAATGTTTTAAATGTGTTTGAAGGAAAAATCATTTTATTAAAAACCAAAACTTTTGTATAAAATTTATTTCATAAAAAATGGTTACACTATATTTTTTCCATACATTATAATAATTTTTTTCCTGTGTGTAAAATGATATATATATATATATATATATATATATATATATATATATATATATATATATATATATATATATATATATATATATATATATATATATATATATATATTATATATGTATATATTTATATTTATATATATATATATATATATATATATATATATATATATATACACACACACATATATATATATATATATATTAATATTTTATATCATAGATATATAGTATGAGAAGAATTAGACGAGCAGTTTTTATGTATGAGTTATGTATATATAAGTTAATATTATATAAGCAGATTTTGTCTTCATATCTTTTATGCAGAAGAATCGAATGTGATCAATGGATTATATTGTATTATAATAATAGAGATTATTTTACTCCCATCCTGTTCTACTTCAGATGTTATTATTTGGAAAATCTAATTTGTGGAAATTAGCGTACCAAATACTACACTTTTTGCAAAAAGTATAGAGTTTCAAAGAAAGCAATTTCATTGATAGTTTAAAAGTACTTTACTTTATGAATGATTCATTCTTTGCTTCTCTTTTCCCATTTATTATTTACATAACATGACATGTCTTCTAAGTCGATCCAATGGAAAAAAAAAGGCATAATTGTTTATAAATTCCTCTTGCTTGTCTTTCTTTTAATTAAATATGATATCTTCACGATTAGAAATACAAATATGCTTAATGTCACAGTACTCACTTGACTAATCTAGCAGTCAACTCCAAAAATGCGGGTAAATACCTCAGAAAAAGCACAGTCTATGTAAAAGTAAGTAATTTAAGAGCAAGTAGCCAAAAAATTACAATCAAAATAAAAATATGTATATAAAGAAGGAACGAAATATGAAGACTCAATTAAGGAAATTTATAGGCGTTTTATCATAGTAAACGATAAAAAGATAAAAATGAGTCCCTTCACAAGAGAATTTAAAAATAAAAATTTAAATCAATAAAGAGAATTTTGGTGAACTTGATAAAGAAGCTTATCAGACTATAATTAGGGATACGTTTTCAAATTTTTCTGTCACTAGTAACCCATTCACAAAATTTCGATTTTTAAGTCAGACAAATTGAAATAGACATGCATTTCATTTTTTAATCACCGTTAGAAAACATTTTAGTAAAGGGTGTGGAATTTTATAAAGTGAAATAACATATTAAAAGTAGTATTTTTTTTTTATAAAGTATCATTTCTAAACAAATTTTCATAAATATGTCAATTAAAGGAGAATTGCTTTAATTTAAAAGGAGAGAAGGAAATATTGCTGTATTTTTCAACACTTGAGAATCAAGTTTCACAGTCAAAATTTGAAACATCTAATTATTAGCTATGAAATAAAAGCTAAAATTCTGCAATCATTGGTCAAAATAATTAAATGACCAATAAAATAAAAAAGAAATGACTGTTTCTTCAAAATATTTGGAAAATCAAAGCATTAAATCAGCTTTTAGATGAAATGTGGAAAATATATTTCATTTCGTATAGGTGTCCCTTCAGATCCAAAATGTCAGAATCAAGGAAAAAACACTTAAATTTGGAAATCATTACTTACAGCATCTTCTGTCTATGATAACAATTTCAAGAAATCAAAATAGATGGTGATAATACTCGTAACTGATGATTAAGTGATAAAATCCCTATTTGTTCAGAAAATGAAAAAGTCTCATAATTTATGGACATCATACCGAAAAAGAAATGTGATTCTAAGTGATGTATGTAATGTGGCGAATTTTGTTTTGTAAATAATTATGCACGTGACTACTATTAAGAAATACCATTTATTTCCGACGAATCAAAAATGTGTAATAATTATCCCTACAATTGAATTAACTTATGCTCTGTATTGTGCATTGTTTTTCATGTAATATGTATCATTATGTACATGTATATTACTTGTACATAATGATACATATTACATCATCATCATATAATATATTATAACCATTAATGAATCTGAAAAATATTTTATATTTTGTTAAAATTTAAAAATAATCTTATTTTTTGTAAAATTAAAATTAATATAATTTTGTTATAAAAAGAGCACATTCAATTATTTCGCATTTTATCGCTAATGCGCTAATTCTAGTTTAGGAAATGAAATTTCATTTAAAATATTTTATATTGCATAAATTGTATCTTGATTTAAAATATTTTAATAATGCATAAAGGTTTTTCTAAATTATAAATTTACACTGAGACAATCTTTTCTTATCAAATACTATTCGAGTTTAAAAACTAGCAAAAAAACTTTAAATAAAAATTATATGTAACTGTATTGTAAAATACTGAAAGAATTATATTTTTAGTTTTATTTTATGAATTTTTATTATTAATTTCCATGGAATTTTTGTATGTTAGAAACTATACCATATAATACGGACTATAACCACAAACTGAGATTACTCTAATTTTTTTATTTAAAAATCGATAAAATTTTATGATTAATGGCTTGTAAAATATTACATAGTTTGTGTTAAGTTTCATCAAATTTTATAACATTTCAAAAAGAAATGATTCTAAAAAAGTATGTTACATTAATCTTCTCCATAAATCAATTCCTTTGACTGTTTTCAACTGTGGCAAATTTTATTATTTAAAAACTTTCATAAATTTATTTATTAATGGATAAGAATGCTATGAAATTAAAAAAAAAATATTTTATTTATCTAAAATGTTAAATGATGATGCTTAAAATTTAAATTTAAGCAATTTTTCATTAATAGAAATAAGCTTAAATTGAGGTAATACCTAGCAATGTCACTTTTTAATGGTCATACGGCCTGGACAAAAATAGATAAAATTGGATTCAAATCACAGAATATAAATAACTGATTAATACATTTTATAAAAGAAGTGGAAATTGATTGCTTTTAATATTCTGTTATTTAAACAATTTTTGGGAAAGTTGATAATTTTGTAGTACTTTTCAAGATAATTGCAATTTTCTACTGAAATTAAAAATTAAACATTTTATAAATTACTATATAAACAAACGGGTGTATAAAACTTTCACAATCCGTTAAACTTCCCTGCTTTACATCCCATTTTTTCTTGTTCCTTAAACCGTTGCTTTAACTCCCTATAACTTCCCCTGTAAACATCTTAGCTTTGCAGATTACTGTAATATCTGATTGTAAAGGAAAAATAAATTTTAATAAAATAAAATTGTTTCAAGGCACACATATATCGAAATTTTATAGGAAAAAAATGAGTAAAATTGCAGTCTGTAGTTTTATTATTCCTCAATTTTTAAATATTTTAATATTAATTGTTTCCATGGTACAAATGCGGGCCGACCTGTCTAGCGGTCAGAGTACCCGACTGCGAATAGGGAGGTCCTGGGTTTGAATCCCGGTTCGGGGATGGATGTACTTTCTCTCTCTATCTATCTTGTCTTTGTCCTTTCTGTGTGTGAATGAGGTGTAAATGGTTACCTACCCTATAAACGAGTCCCTATTGTGGCATGTGTGTATTCAAGCAGTCGGAATCCACACTAAATATGGTTCAGTATGAAAAAAATTAGCAGCGCACCCCATATTGTCAGCCTTGTTAGCACAAGACAAAAAAAAATAGTATAAATGCATATCTTTGTTGATTTCTTAGGTTTTTTTCTCTCGTATTTTCCCGGATTCTTTGCAAATTATTCAATTTGGATAATCACAAGCCCCTGAGTTCTTTCGATAATCGAGTGTCCACTGCATTATATAAAAGTTAAACATGATGCATAAAAAATATGCAATGCATTGTAATGTTTTAGTGTTTAATTGCAACTGTTTCCTAATAGATTAATGGAAGCTAAAATTCATTAAAACATATGCTATTTATTTGCTTTTTAAAAATAGCTTATAATCAAAGAAAATGATAAAAAAAATATTTTGTTACATGGTCTTAGCACAGAGAGATAATAAATTTCTATTTTTAGAAAAAAATTTAGACAAAATTTATTTTTTGAAATGGTATCCAAAATTTCATAAACAGTTAAGATGAAATAATGAATAATCTATACTGTTCTCTCTTAACTCTTTCATTAGAATTGATTTATATCTGCTGAGCAGTATTTGGTAACATTCAATGGAATTTTTTCTCGAAAGTCAGCAAAGTTTTTTTTTTAACCTCAGCAATTACGAGAAAAGCTTAGAGCAGTGTCGATATCATCTGATGAGCATCAGTAAAAGTTTCCAGTTTTGTGTCCCGTTTTTCCTGTTATTGGTCAATTATAAAAAATTATCCTAAATGTAATTTTGTTATATATTTTGATTGGCGCTAGTTGTCTTTTTTGCTTTCAAGTATGTTGCTTATCCAACATTTCTATTGAATCTTCTTTCGTTTACTCTTCATATATTAACGCAAGCAACTGTTTGAATTCTGAGGTTTTTCATGAAAAACCAACGAGGATTCTGCCAATATTTCTTTTGCTTTCGTTTTTTACTGAAGCCCTCCAATTTTATCTCAAATTAGGGACAAAAAATAGCCATATTCTAAAATGAAAATTATACTTTTTATATTTCTAAAATCAATTTTGAATTATATGCATGCATGGAAGTTAGATGATAAACGCACTAAAAGTAATGGTTTTGCCTACGGTGCATCTTTTCACATGTAGCATTGCGTCTATAACTCAGTTCGAGGACGATTTTGTAAGATGTAATAAAAATAACTAAAAGCTTTACAGGCAAAAAGAGACTAATAGAAAACAGTAAAAGTGAATAAGGGTGCAGAGGAAACTGGTGCCCTAGTAAGATACCTATTTTGCATCCTCCACCACAAAAAATAGTAATATAGTATTCAAAACGAACTCACTATACGAATATAACATAAATAACAATAAAAAAGTATCTACTTTAAAATATCGAAAAACTGTAGATAATTTTAAAGGCTCAGGTTGTATTTTTAAATGTGTTAGATAAAAAATATAGTAAAAAAATGAAAATAAGAATTGGATTCAGAAATGCGTCAGTGGAATAATCGAAATATCGGTAATTTAGAATTAATTAAAGAGATACTTTATTTAAAATATTACTCAACTGTTTTAAAAATATATACATAAATAATTTTTGAGCAATGAAAACATGCTAATATTTATTACAGGTATATGTAGAAATGTACTTATTAGCAATAATACTCTAAAATAATAGTTGCAGGGACAAATAAACCAAACCAAAAATTACAAGTATCCAGATAGAAAAAGGATATTTTTATATGCATGACTCATGATTTAATTTTGAGAAGATTTTTCAGTAGGTTATTTTAACAATGAAAATATTCTACTTATTTTCATTATGTTTAATTTTGAAATGTATTTCTTTTATTAAAATAAGACCTTATTTCTATTCTAAATTATTGTGAAGGTACTGCTTTAGGTAATAGTGTGTTTTCACATTCCAAGATAATAATTATATGTCTGATTTTGTTATATTTATCTACAATGATTTTAAGTGAAAAAGTATTTTTATTACATAAATTGAAATAAATAGTTAAAAAATGTATACTCAAATATATATATATATATATATATATATATATATATATATATATATAAAAAACATCTAATACATTTCCTCTTTTAAATTAATCTAAATAAAATTTTTCAGTAGAAAATATTAAAATAAAGGCAAGGAAATTACAAGTCTTATAAAAATTATTTCAAATAAGTTAAATAATTTGATTTCAAATAAATTATTTTAAATAATAAGCAGTTTGATTTTAATTTTCAAAACTATACACGCACATTAATACATTTTTATCTTAGCTAAAATTGGTGTTAAATAAACAAAATGTAAAGAATACGTGGTAGACAGAAAATAAAACATTTGATAATTTTTAAGGACAAAATTTTGGAACGAAGTTCATAACTTTTTGCAAAATAATGCTATTTGTTAAAAAACGAAAATTTCTGAGATATAAAGAAGCTATGTGTGGGAAGTAATGATATACTAACATTGTAAGCAGTAACAAGAAAAATAAACTAAGTATTTTCCTAGAATTTGGAGGTAATTTCTTTTCGAGCCCTATCTTTGTATCTTATTTCGATTCTAAGAAGACAGTCTTCTGTCCTGGAAGTTCCAACGCTATTTTGTGAAAAATTGTCCCTTTTCTTTGGAGCTCGATCTGCTGCTGGATACAAATATTTTGCGGAAAGGAAACTGTCAATGAGAAACCAGTTTCGGCGGAAATTTTCACACGTTAGAGTAAGTGGCTTTAGTACACGTTAGAGTAAGATTTAGACTTCTGAATCCATAAGCTATCGAGTAATTATATATATTTATATAGATTTTAGTACCTTATTTATTTTTTTGATTGAATTGAATAGGTACTATATCGTAGTTGAAGAAGATAATAATCTCGGTGTTCTGCAAAAGGATAAACCTTGAGATATAGTTTATTTATCTGAGAAAATTCACGATACAATAACTGAATTCTCATATTTTTATGTTATATAATCTATTGCAATGAGAAAAATATATCATGACTTATATATTTATTATAGTAAGTGTAATTTTATAGTTAAACTAGTAATAAATGGGTCAGGAAATTATATTTTACAAATTCATTAATTTTATTTGAAACAAAATTATTTGCAGACGTTTCCTACTAATTATTAAAAATGCAAATATTTAGACCTCTAAAGAAATTTTTTATTTGTGTTTTAATTATAATCTGATAAGTTTTCATTAATAATATTAATATTTTATGAAATTTCCTTACATTGCTGTGTGAAATTTTATTTAATTTGAATGAAAATGGGAGCAAAATTTCTCATTTTTTTATTCATAAAAGAAATTATAAATTAACAAAATATTGTTTGTTAATTAAAGTGATTTATAATCCGTATTAGAAAACGAATATCATATCAAATAATATTTCAAAACATTAAAATTTCTACAAAATTATTTTCGTTAAATAATTTCATACAGTGAGTTTCTCATGAGGTATTTATGAGCCAAAGAAATATTAATTACATATTAATTGCTTTTACTTATATAACATGTAATTAATATTTAAAATAAAAGTTTAATCAGTTAATCAATTTTAAATATTTCATTGGCATGTAACTTGACTTAGTAGGCATGTAATGTGATATTTTTCTTCCTGTAAAAAGTGAGAAAGTAGCAAGCGCTACAAAAAATTTACTTTTTGCTTTAAAGAGACAGTAAATTGTTTTTACAAAAGGTTTCAACAAGTTCGTTTGTAACAAAATGTTACTATCCTTATATATATAATGTAAAATTAGGTAATGTAAAACATTCAGTGAATGATATGTTTTTCATGTATAGTTTACAATTATATATATAAAATTACATCCTTCGCTATAATAAACTGCTTAACTTTATTGATCTGCATAAAAATATAAAAATTCTATTCTAATATGCAATTTTCATTTAGCTTTGCATTATAAATTATTAATGCATGCTTACTTACACATATGTTCATAATTTATAATACAAATCAATTAATGATATACAATACAAAATTTACAATGTAAGTCAATGAAACAACATCGTATGAATCTTACATAAAAATAAAGTTTGTAAAACTGCAACGGTTTGATTAGAGAAAGCATCGCTCTTGTTATCGTCAGCTAGAAGGTTCTGGACCGCTTATGCTTTGCCGAACATCCACTGTCGGTGGCTGTCACACTGTCTTCCAAGTGAAATGATTACTGAAAGGTTATCAGGATGAATTTGGAGATTTGCAGCTAGGTTCCCTTTTTAAAGTTATGAAAATTCAGATGCTTACTTTGCTGCTGTTCTTTTCTCTGGCCATAGAGATGAAGTTTGTCTGTTTTACAGAATAATCAAAACAATAGCCTTAATAGCAAAACTAGGTTTTCTGCATTTTATTACAATGTGAAGTTTTAGCATCTTTCTTTTTGGAATTAATCATTGAATGATGTAATTTCTGCATGTATTTTTATTATAAAACTTACATTCTCAAATTTAAAAGGACAGTATGGGACTACATTTATTTTACTTTCTTAAGTTCCACAAACATACGAAATTTGATAACAGACTGGATTTATTTTTTTAAACACATTCTAAAATTAGTCACTTCCCCATCCTCCAAGCTTAGCAGTCTTTTTTGGATGCAATATATCACTTCTTCTGAATAGAAGAGAGGTAAATGTGGATGTCATAAATTGTTTAAAAAATAATGTTTTCACCAGTAAGTTACGAAGAATTCTTTTTTAATTCCTAGAGTTATATTTCTTACCCATATTTTAATTTGATTATTTTGTATTTTGATATTATGTATTTAAGTATTCGGTGACCGATTTGAAGAGTAAATTTTTAATTTAAATATTTAAGTTTTATTAATTGTCTTTGAATAATATTTTATATTTAATATTAATTGTATAGTAAATGGCAAAAGGAATCTAGCAGTTTTTATTGCAGTAAAATACAGAGTAATGGTTAGCATACAGATACACAATGGATAGGAGAAACTCTTTAACAGAATTATTATTTAAAAAATTAAAAAAAAACATCAGTTTAGAAATTGTTCTTATTTATTGTAAGACAGTGATTGGGTTTAATTTTTTTGTATTCACAGAAAAAGAAGGACAAAGAGAACAATAGAATTTACTAAACAACGAAACGAATAGTCGTTTTTTTTTAGTTCCGATGCGATGGATGGTCTCATTTCAAGGAATTTACTTAATTAAAAAATTAGAAATTAATAAAAACAATTAGGAGAAAGCATTAGTTTAGTTAATGTTCTTATTTATTTTAAGACAATGATTGCGTTTAGTTTCTTTTGAGTTGATAGAAACAGAAGACCAAAAACAGCAATAAAATTTACTAAACAATGAAACGAATAGTCGTTCTTCAGTTCCGATGTAATGAATGTTGTTGTTGCACCAGCATACTTCCCTGTACCTAGCCCTGAGATGGACTTTACCGATTAGATAGAAGTAGCCGGATGGAGTCTTCGTGATTTTGAAGCAGGGAGCAAGCAGAGGATTCCCAAGACTTGACCTGCCACCTACAGATGAGTCACCTCACCTGGAGGACATTGCGGTCAGATTTAATGTCTCAACTCAAGGAATTTTTTTACTTAAGCTTAATCAAAAATGATATCATTTTCACTTTGGTACTAAATGAGTGTTAATTGGAAACTGCAGATTAAAGTAGTTGTAGTTGCACTAACATGCTTCCCTGCACTTAGCCTTGAATTGGCCTCCAGCAGTTAGATAGAAGCTGCTGGGTGGGGTCTTGGAGATTTTGAAATAGGAAATAACCCGAAGATCCCCAATACTTGGCCTGTTACAGCAGAGGTATCGTTTCACTAGAAGGACATTGCGACCATGACAAGCTTAAAGAGCCCTAGCAGCCTTTAGCGAACATGACGGATCTTCGGTAAGGCTGGAATTGAACTCGCTACTTTCTGTTAATGAGAAACTAACTAACCAGGTCACTGCGCCCAGCTTAGTGTAGAAATCACTACAAATATCCATGACCTCCTGTATAAAATCTGCACCCAGAAAGTATTGAACACAAAAGTCAGAATGATAAAATTTCATTCACCAGCTTGACCAAAGATGTCACACTCTTTTGAAATCTGGTATTGCATGAAATGTTTTACCTTCCCTTTTCTTTTAAGCAATTTCTGAAATAAAGAAAATGATTATTACTGTGAATTGAGGGGTAAATAAGGAGACTCAAAGAAATTCTATAGTAGGAAAGATTATTTTAATATATATTTATTTATATTATATAGCCCGTAAATATATGTTGTTGTTCCTATTTTTGACAGTTTTACGAGCCCAGCTTGCTCTGACGACGTCTGTGCCAATTTAAGTCAGTAGGGTACGTGTTTCGTTTAACCAGAACACTATGAAGGAGAAAGTACGACTTTGTACTAAGACTCCGTCAATAGATGGCATCACTAGGGTATCCACTCTCTCAATTTTGACATCAATCTGGAGGGGGAGGAAATTTTTTCCAAATCATTACACTCATGGTAACTGCTCAACTGTTCTGAAATAAAGAAAATGATTACTTTTAAATTATTGTATACAAAGATTTATTAGAATTATAGGAATATTTTTATTAAAAGTTTTCAGTCTATGAATAATTAATTACCTGGTAAAATTTAGATTTTGAACAACAAAGTTCAGAGCCGTTAAATTCTCTTCCAGTTTAATTATAGCAAAATGCTACTAAAAATTTAGTACTAGGTTGTAATACGAACATTTAAAATTATGAGAATAAGAAAAATTGTAGTAAAAAATATGAATTTTTAACATAGGAATCGTAGTTTGAAATATGAATTTTTTAGATAAAAATTGAAATTAGAAATATCGATCTTTCTGATAAGAACTGCTGTAAAAATATCAATATTTTGGATAAGAACTTTTGTAAGGTAAATAAATCTTTATAATGAGAAACAGCATAAAATTTTTTTTGAATGTAAATTGCCAAAACTGACTGCTGCTCGAAACTCTTGATCAATTGTTATTCAGAATTCAAAGTATTCTGGATCAACAAAACAAGAAAATTACATTAAGGAAAAGAAATCAAATAATGAATAAGACATATTTAATATCGAAAGCCCTTTTTCCTATTGACTAATAATTTTATTTCCCTTTGTTCGATTATAAGCAATTGATTTGAAATCCTTAAGTATAGAAGCTAGCCTTGCCCTAGTTGTAGGACAACGAACTTTGGAGCATAAGGTCTCGAGTTTAATTCTCGCCACTGATGAACAATGGGAGATGGATGTTACAATTTGGCACGCTTTTTAGATGGAGTGAGTGCTTGGAGTGTTCTGGATTTACTCTCTTGCAGCACATCAATACTGCTCCCTAAAAATGAAATGATTTCTTGGTAGATAATTCATGCAATGGGTATTAAGATGCCTTTCAAAGCATATATATATTTGATGAAAGTCATGATTCATTTAAATTTTTATTTTAATTATTATTTATTCATTATTTTTGTATTGCAAAAATTAAAATATTAATTTTAGTAAAATATATTACTATATTCATGCGTTATAAAATATTTTCCTCCTTAGCATTTTTTTCTTCAATTGTCTTTTTCCAGAATTTATTGGCCTATATTTTCCATTTATTTATATTTTCATTATATATACCTCATTCCATTTCATAAAAGATGCTACTAAAATATGTTCACTTTCACTAATAAGCATGATTAAAAATCTGAAAGCATTTTAAAATTCATTAATAAATATAATACTATTATTGTTCTATTGCAAAAAAATTTTAATTTAATTTTGCCTATCGAGAAATTAGAATTTTTAAATAACTTTTCTATTTTATAATGTTTACTCATTCAATTAACTTCAAAAAGTTTAAATTGGATCCGAAACAAATATATTTAAAAATATAAATTTAAAGAAAGCAATAAAAATTGCAAATTCAATATTTATTTTGTTTGATAAAACTATATGCTCGTTTCTACAACTTTAAAGTACCATATTAAAAAAACGTAATGATTTCGACGAGTAAATATTTAACTTAGTCATTACTATTTTTTTTACTCAAAAATAAATTTTAGTTGAATAATTAATTTCTTGAGGACTGTAACGTTGATGTACATTATTCATATCATTACATACATAAAACTTAAATTAAATATTTATGACAAACTTTAAATGTAAAATATATGGATGATTTCTAATAATAATTAAAAAAAGTTCAGATTGATGAAAATAAATTATTTATTTAAATCAAAATATTATTTTTAAAATAACTAAATAAGATTCTCAAGTACAAAAATTGAACCAAAGGCCATATGTAACCACAATAAAATCTTAAAGTTCTCTTCCTTAAATTTTGCCATTTTTTAATCCCTGTATTAAAGTGGATTCAATTATAATTTCTTTTAATGATTTTTATAAATTAAATTCTAAAAAATAATTAAAATAATAGACATTTAATTTTGAAAAATATATTTAAAATATATATCTTTTTCAATGACTCTTAATTTTCAATATGTGTTCATAAAAAGGAATTATGTTTTTCATGTAAGCTTTTGTTAATAAAATTTAGTTAAGAGATGTATACAGTTTAACACGCGCGCATTTTCTTCCGAAAAACAAAATACTTTATACTACCAACGAATAGAAAAGCGCCTTTTGTTAAGGCCTTAAAATTCTTTTTAGTGAATCGAAAAATATATTTTTATGTTTTTCTTAACGGTTACTAACAGATGCTACCTTATATAATTTTTTTTTGAATTTAATATGATTTTCTTCCTAATTTATTGGATTCAAACAATTTAAAATGACATCAAACATCAAATTACAATACAAACGATGAAAAGTCAATTATAAAAAATTCTTGTTACCTACTTTCATAATTTTTTATTTGAAGGCTTTATGGTTTTTTAAACCATTAAGCCTTCGAATAAAAAATTATGACAGTAGTTACAAATTTCAAGATCACCAAATATTTTATTGTAAAAATGAAAGCATTTGAACTAAAAATTAAATTATTGAAGCATTTTAATTAATCAAATGAAATTTACTAAATATAAAATTAACTTTCACAAAAGAAAATTTACTACAGGTTATGGCTGTATCTACAACGTTGCACGGGACATATAGAAATTGTTATTAAAATCAAAAGTTAGTAACACGTGCTTGTGTTAAAACTTATAATTTATTTTTGTACCAAAGAGCGTTCTGTAAAACAATAACGTTTTATTAGAAAAGTAATTTACTATGCACGAAATAAAAAATGCAAATAAAATAAAAATTCCAACTTGGAACAATATATATATATATATATATATATATATATATATATATATATATATATATATATATATATATATATATATATATATATATATATATATATATATATATATATATATATATATATATATATATGAGTTTAAAAATTTGGATCATCATGTTAATTATATAATAACCAAAATATATTAATTTATCAATATAACCAATATTAATCGGGAAGTTTAAGTTAAATTCGGAAAATGTAGTGGAATTTAATCCCGGATAAAATTTAGTGAAGAACAAAATATAGTAAAACAACTAATAAATTTAAAAAAATTTTTAATCTAAATATATTTCCTTTATTAAAATAGAAATTTCGTATAATGCTTGTGTATTTATGTTACATTAATTATTCTTTAACATATGGAAATACTTAGGGAAAAATACCATTTTTTATTCGCATTTGTTTGATATGTAAGATTTCCCATGTGTTAAACATTCATTTCTGTAAGCCATAATATCAGTTCAAACATTGATATCTGTTCACAATATTATATATATAGAATTTCATATGTGTTCACAATGGGATGAGATCCAGAAACATTTATTTTTCAGGCATTCATTTTTTTTTGCGGCGTATCAAGTGCGTGAATTTATTATTTAATCTGAAAATGCCGATTTGTGATGTGAGTTAAATTTTGTTAACAAATGATTGTTTCGAATTTCTATTCTTATTATTAAATGTAAAATGAGAGGAATAGCTAACGAATCCAGCACCCCTCTTAATGGTCTCAAGTGATCAAGGTTACTACTACCTAGAAAAAGGCCTTTTGGTTCACTAAACCTATCTACAGCATGCAAAACTTATCTCAGCCATTTAAAATCTAATTTTTATCATTAAATCTATTTAATGCTTATAAGTAACTATAGTAAATTTAGAATAATCACTTTTTTCTATTACAATTAAGTATTTTTTCAGTGGCAACAGAATTAAGATATTTCTCTTAATTAAGTTAATATTTTTTTAACATTTTTTTTACAAATATATTTTCTTTTACTTTGAAAAATGTGGGAATAAAGCTTATAATCTGCAAATAATAAAAATTTCTTTGATGAAAATGTAAATTTGCATAATTAAATTTCTGCTACCACAAATTGTTTAATGCTAATTTTTCTATTATAATCTAGTTAAAATAAAATGTTTTAGTTAACTAGTTTTAATGTTTTAGTTAACTATGTTTTAGTTAAACTGTTTTAGTTAACTTGGAACAATATGTATATATATATATATATATATATATATATATATATATATATATATATATATATATATATATATATATATACATATATATATATATATGAGTTTAAAAATTTGTTAATTAAATTAGTTTTACTAAGTCAGTAACAAAATCAATTAACACATCGTCATTGAATAAAGTAAGGCATTTTTCAAAATAAAATATTTTTTGATATAACAGGTGTGCTCAAAAACTTGTTCTGAAAAAGTTATACAACGTATATAATTAATGGTTAACAAAAATATACATATAAAATGTGTATGTAAAAAGAAACAGATATTTCTATCAAAAATGAATGTCTTATAAGTTTAAATAAAAGTTCAATGCTTGGCAAATTTTAATTGCCAAGATATAATGAACAGAGTGAAATGTAAAATTCATTCATTTCTTTAAATTGCATTAAATTTAACAAGACTTTCTTGTCAGCTAATGGTATTTTCTGAAACTAAAATTAAAAAAAATAAATGTTTGAAAGATTTATAGACATAGAGGTACTTTAAAGTGGAATAACTAGAAATTATAGGTTTTTAAATAAAATATTGATTACTACATTTAGTAATGAATAAGTTGTTTTTAAAGAACTTTAAAAAAATACAGTTTCTATTAAGTATATTTTAGAAAATAATCGTGGTTTTGCTACTGAGTATTTCAACTAATACAGTTTAGGGAAAGTAAAATGTTAACAGCCTGATAATTAATAAAACATACTCCCTGAATATCACATATCAAGTAACAGTTTCTGCGAATTTAATAAAAAATCTTGTTTAGAGGTTTGCTAAAGAACCATTAAACTTTCACAGCAGGAACAAACTGACTAATGTGTGTTCTTATGAATTTTGGATTCATAAGACAGATATCTGAAGTGAGAAAATCAGTAGATTTTAAAGAAATCTTTAATACTAAATTTTGAAAACTTTTAGATCAAATTAGTTTTTCATCATTGAAATATGCTTACAATCATTATGATTTAGCTTTCTTTCAGCAAAAATCACAATGAGTGCATAAATCAAGGATAACAAATTTCTTTGGGTACAAATATCCTTAGCAGTGTTATTTCTTCGGGCACAAATATCAAAGAGTGTGACTCTGTTACTCTTAAATATCACTGAAAATAGATATCAATGAGCTTAGATTTACTTGAGGACAAATATTGTTTCATTAAAACATCAATTAACCCAAATACTCTTTAGGATATGCATCAATGAATGCATATTTCTTTGGACATAAATATCCTTTACAGAGATATCGCCTCGACCACAGATATCAATGAAACCAAATATTTTGATATTTATATATATCACTAAAAACAGTTACCAATGAATGTAGATTTACCTGTGAATATAGATATTAGTTAGCACAAACATCAATCAACAAAAATATCCTTTAGGATAGTTATCAATGCGTACAGATTTCATTGGGTACAGATATCTTTTAATAGGGATAATATGATAATGAATGCAAATTTTTTTTAAATGCAAATATGAAGGAGCATAGATATCAATGAACACAGACACCCTTGATGATAGATATCAATGAGCTAAGAATTCCTTGAGCATAAATAACAGTGAGCACAAATTTCCTTGAGCATAGATATCAATGAGCACAGATTTACTTGAATATAGATATTACTTAGAAGAAATATCAATAAACTCACATATCCTTAAGAATAGACATCAATGGGTACAGATTTCTTTCAGTACAGGTATCAATGAGTACAAATTTCCAAGGGTACAAATATCAATAAGTATGGATTTCTTCGAGTTCGAATATGTCATTTTTTATCTTAAGCAATTAAAAATATTAAATTATGTTTCTCTGTTGGTAGTTCTAAGAATACTAAAAAAGTTTTCAAAATTATTATACAAAACATTTACCAACATGTTAAATGTGAAAGTTTTGCTTTCCAAAAATATGTTTACAAAATAAACTGGATGCTAATAAAGGCTATAGTGCTCTTAAATAATTGGAAACATTAAATAATTTTTTTTTAATTTACAAGAAAATTAGAATGAAAGTACCAAAATAAAACTAAGGCTCAAAAAGTATGAATCTCCTTTTCTTGTTCATCTTTGAAAATTCAATGAATTATGTTACTAGTATGAAATGTTTTAAGATTACAATCTGAATTTGAAATTTCTTTGAGTAAAAACTCAATAGCATTTTAAATGATCAATTTAAAATAAATTTCACACTTTTTTAATTAAATATTATTAAGCCATTATAAAGAAAACGATGGTGAAACTACATTTCATAAAGCAAAATGTGATATGTAAAACATCTAAACTAATGAAATACATTACAATAAATTGAGTGTAGAAATATTTTAATGGAAGAAATATTTCTTATTAAGAAAAATGCAAATATAAAAAGGAGTCTTAAGAAGTTCCACTAACCTTACACAATTTATGGATAAGTTAGGCAAAGTGTTCCAGAATTAGAATGATATAGAATCAATACTTAACTATTTTAATTCCTTAAAATATATGACACGAAATCAGTATTTCGGATAAATAATCATATTAAATAAAATACAATAACTTGTGCAATAGAAATGAAAGGAAAAAGTTGATGATACGAAGTTTCATTAGTTGTTTATTTTGATTAATTTAAATTCCCTTAAATATTACATTTTCAGTACTTCATTAAATATATTAAATTTAAGCTTCTAAAAAGGGGAGTTTATAAGAAAAGCTTTAAATTATTAATCTAGAATTTTTTTCTATTTTCCTAATAAAGAAAATCTCTGAAAACATAATTTAAAATAAATTTTCAATTACATGCTAGAAAATATAATAAAATATAATTAATGATTTCTTAAATAGTAGCCAAAAACATCTTAAAAATAAAATAAAATTTTCCAAATATCTAAAAAAAGCATATTATTTAAATGTTACTTGTAATATAATTAGTTTTTTCAATTTTCGTTTCAGTAAACAAATTTTAAAAACTAAATAAAATAAAATTAAAATAATAAAAAATGGTAAGCATTACCATAATATAAGAAATTTGCTACCATTTTTACAATGCAATGATGGAAATATTAAATTTATTAATTATTTAAAATAATATATTTTGTAAATGTATTTTGCAAGTCTATTTTATCACTTGTGAGGACAAAAGGTATTTTAGAAGAAAAATAGTTTACAAGACTTTTTAGTCAATATTAATTACAGGAAATAAATGTTTATTTTCTTTAATAATCCATATCAAAAATTTTCTAAAGGCTGAAGATAAAGGCTGTTTACATAATTATGGGACTTTGAGGAAAAATTTGACTTATTATGTAAACAAATCCAAATTAAATATGATTTTACAATTGCGAAAAATATAATTTATTATAAAACTGCAACTAATGAACTTTTTTTTAAAATGAACATTTACTTGTATTTATTATTCAGTACAGTAAAAAATGTAGAATTATAAGTTAATCATCATTGTTATCATTGACAAGATTCTTGAATCAAATAAGAAATTGTATTTTAATTTTTCTTATGTTGCAGTTAATCAAATTTTATTTTAATTTATAAGTATTTTATATTTAAATTTTAATTATGTGAAATAAGCACGTGTTTACAAAGTCATAGGTATTAATTGTGAGAGTAATATTGAAATATATTAGATATATTTTGATAGATATATAAGGCACTGAAATTTTTTTCCCATTCATTTTTTAAACACAGATATTAATGACGACTTAGAAAAGAAAATTCATGTTGATCTCACATTAACTATCAAAAATAGCATCTTTAGTTAAATAATTCATTGCTTATTCATTACTTTTTATTCATATAATATTTACTTTATTTCACTTTATGTATTTCAACTGAATCTCTTAGTTTCAAAATCCGTATGTGTGTTACCTTTTTTATTATTTTTCCACTTCTCAATAAATCTTTGGTCACTCATAAATTTCCTAAGTGGTTAAAGCAATTATAAGGAATTTTTAATTATCTTAAATGTATCATCATATTAATAAGGTTTTCTGCAAATATTATAATTTTATCACACACACACAATTATACCTGAGGAAGAAAATATAAATTATTTTCCCGATAAAATTTCCAACCAGAAAAAACATATTTAATTGTTCATCTTTCTTGTTCTATTGTTGATAAGTTCCAAATTTATACTCTGCAAAATACCAGTGTGAATTATGCTGTTTTATAACTGATATCTATTTACCAAATCATTTCTGTTTTAAATAATTACTATTTTTAAAGGTTAACTTTTCTTTCAAAGGCAACAATTCAAACCAAGCTAAGAAACATTTATTTGCATTTCTAAACTTTGATTTTGTACACCACTGAATTTCGAAACATACACAAGAATTTTTTTTAATTAAAAATATAAATAGAAATTTTAACTATAATAACACATTTTTTATGATACTTTAAGCTAAACAAATTGTCTCATTTTGTTTCCAAGTGCATGTTTAATAATTATTTTTACTTTACAGTTATTCGTCTATAATATTCATATTAAGTAAATAGATAAGAAATTATTGAAATATGTAAAAGACATTATCATAAATTTCCAAAAAATTTTCTTATTAGTGTCTTGTAACATATCTTATTTAAATGACTTTTCAATCTAAGATAAATATTTTAGTTCATATAAGATAAATAAAATATTTAAAATTTCAGAAGGATTAATAACTTTAATAGATTTTTACTGGTGATATTGCCTTATTGTTAATGTTGAATTATTTTTTAAAATTTTTCTCAGTGAAATACTTTTTACCTTTGATTTAATACGGCGTGATAAATCTTTAACCCACCATGTTATTTTTTAAATCTATTTAAATAAAAAATATTTAGTATTTCTCTGTTTGAAATACTTGAATTAAATATTTTTCAAAACAAAAAGTAAAACTGAAATATCGTTAAAATATGCTAAAATTATAAATTTGTTTTAAGTAAACAGTTTCCCTTAAGCATATTAAAATTCGTTAATAGAACTTGTTGTTTGAATGTCTGGAAAAACGGTTGAGTATAGTAGCTTTAAGGAATCTTTAGTCTTTCTTTTGAAAAACATAAATTTAAGCACATTTTTTACTTAAATGTTTCTGATTACTTGCCATCAAAAGAAAAAAAAATCTTTCGTCTAGTGTCTATCAGAAATAAAGCATAGAGACAGGAAATTATTTGTTAACTCTACATTGTTTATCATTAAAAATTCTTCCCGATTTCCATAACTTTTAGCAAATATTAAAAACGACATTTAAAAAATTTATTGCATCTAAATGCACCGTAAAAAGCAAGAAGGAATCAACCATTGTGAACAACACCCAATACTGCTTTAAGCAAAATACTCAGATTTAGTTGAAACATTCTTTCTTTAAAATTCAAGTACACAAAAATGTATTGATTCAAGTATTTTGCATAAAATTGAATTTAAATGGTTTCTTCTGCCTATAAATTGATCACTTATAGCTTTGAATCTTCGGAATGTCTTCATTATTGCATCATTTATCCTTAAATAATATAAAAGTCAAATTATGGCACTTTCTTTCCCTGATAAGAGATCTTAAATATGATTTCTATTCAGTTCATTTTGCAGTATCAATTTATGGTCTCTAATGTCCCTTGTTGTTGAATTTTATGAACAATTCTATTTACCTGTTAACCAAACTAAAAATTATAAATCTTATGAATATTAAAATTAAGAGATATTAGTTTGTATTCCCTACACAAAGTGATATACGTTATTTGAGATTATTTGGGATAGATAAGGTTATTGGAATATTGCAAAAGAAAAGTAAATTTTATGGAGTATAAATTGTGAGTGTCCTGTTCTAGTCAGGCTTATTTGCAATATTTATTGCCATTAGATGAATGCAAATATTATCAGCAAAAGGAATGATGGATGTTTTAATTATTTTTATGTTTTAGCTGAAATGTTATTAATGTTAAATAAAATTAATTTCTAACATGTTTTTTATCACAAAGACAAAAACGAAAAAACTTATTGAATATTTTAAGAAATTTGAAAAGAAATTATATCTTATTAAATAATCCAATGCACAAAATTACTATGCATTTAATTTTTTCGCATTTTCACCGTGATAACTTAATTTGACCACGTTATGCACGCATAAAAAGTGTTCTTGGAAAATATTTTTTAACTACAAATTGGTAAAAATTTTATTTGTATTGTTAAAACTGTAACGTCTATTATAAGAAAAATATATGTGATGTATATAATCAGAAGATTCAAATATCACACACACATCTAAGGAAATTGAGAAAAATA
Source organism: Latrodectus elegans (assembly GCA_030067965.1). Lineage (NCBI taxonomy): Eukaryota > Metazoa > Arthropoda > Arachnida > Araneae > Theridiidae > Latrodectus > Latrodectus elegans. The sequence continues at coordinate 41,437,998 of CM057812.1, forward strand.
TTCTCGAGAGCTTAATTTGAGGAATTAGTAAATTGTGAAATTTTTATTCTTGACTTCAAAATGATATTTAATAAAGGAACTTGTGGTTAGGGCATTACAACAGACAGTTTTACCATTAGTATTACAAAATTATTCTTTTAAATTAACTTTTAACAAGTATAAAAAATACCTTATTTTCCATTTTTCTGAATGTATTACTTGTGATTCTGATTGGAAAATTATGATCGCTGAGTGGAAAAATTGCTTCTCTGACTTGAAATCGATTTAGGTATTTAAAAAATTCAGCATATATTAAATGATGAAATTATTTATTAAAAATTAATAAAAAAAGATATTCAACATAACTTTGCAATATATAGTGCAAACAAATATACTCATTTATCTTTCAAAAATGAAAAGCTTTGGTTCTCAATATAAATGTTCATAAAAATCTGTACTTCCAGCATTTAGATAATTATCTATATCAAATGTAATCATTATAAGAAATCTGAACATTACTAGTTCCTTCGTATTATTTTACTCTTCTTTGGAACCAAGTAATGAGATAAAGAATTCTCTGAATGGATTTCGTGTGAAGCATGCTGTTGGATAATACTTCACAGATATGAGTTCATATAAAGTATAAAGTTCCCCTTATTGTATTTATTTCTTAAACGCGCGAGAACTGCTTGCCTTAAAAAATAATTTGAGTCAGTGCTTAAATTTTAAGGAAGTTCGAAATATTATATGTTTTATAAATATTTCGGACATAGAAAATACATAGAATGAAATTAAATATACATAAAAAATTGTGCTATTGCCTCAGTAGTATTAAATATTTCTCTTTCAGATATAAAGTAGAACAAATGTAAGCTTAAGTTCCTCATTTAACTCTATTTTTGTTCGTATACTAACCATAAAATCTTTTCTTTAACACTTATGTTGCTGTTACTTGTGACACTTGGACAAGCCAAGCTCGCTATACCGTTGTCTATGCGAATTTAAGTCAGTAGGGTTCGTCTTTCTTTTAATCAGAGCACCACGAACGTGAAAATACGACTTTGCTCTAAGCTCTTCCGATAGATGGCACCACCAGAAGAAACACTTTCTCATTTTAGACATTGATCTGGAGGGGGAGAAAATTATTTCCAGATCATTGCACTCATAGTGACTGTGGAATGACTAATCAAAGGACTTTTGATTCCACAGTTTAACGAGCACGTATGTTAAAATTTATGATTTATAAATCTTTTGACTGCTCTTTGATTCTAAACCAGTATTGTAGACACTATTACAGAATTATCATCGTGATTCGAAGAGCGTTCTGAAAAGAATTTCTGTAAAAATTGTTTCCTGTAGAAACAGGCATACTGTGGATCTGTGGGAAACAGACAAGCAGATTTTCATGCTAAAACAAGAGCTTCGTTATCCTAACTACTAGGAAAAAGTTAATCTATTAATTAACCTTAAAAGTTAAAAAAAACATATTTTCAAGTAAATTTTTAAAGGTGACGTTAGAGTTAGAAATGCAATAAAGGATACTATTCTCAGTGATATCACATTCTGTATTCCTGAATTTCCAAAGATGGAAGTTGTGGCATATTTTATAATTTTAACTGGACATATGTTTGAGGTTCCACCTTTTCCGAGATGATGCTGCTGATTACTCTAACAGTATTATTTTTGACACTGGTTATCCTATGGTAGCTGGACACTTCGATGAGTACTCTTCACAAATTGGTTTTAATTGTGCTGTCGAGAGGTGCTGGAGAGCTTAAGAACCGCTTTTGTCAGAGATTCTTGTTGTGAGATAACTATTTGTTATACAGATATATTTCATATGTAAATTGAATTATATATGTTTAAAGTAATATAAAATAAGGTTTCGGTATGACTAATTTAATCGGCATAATATAGAGAGTTACTATTATTGTATATACTACTTTTCATGCAAAAGTATTAACATTTTATATCTCGATGTATGTCACAAATTCAAAGTTTATGCAACGGATAAGGTATTTATAGTTTATGTAAGTTAATAGCACTTACAGAGTTTCTCAAGATAATATCTTCAATGCTTAGTTTTTTTTGTTTTAGCTAAAAATAATAAAAAAAATATATGCTAAATCTAAGGAAAAAAATTAATTTAAAGCAGATTGAGCATGCAAAATGTGTTGTGGTTGCAATGTTTTCTGTAAGCAACGTATTTTTGGGCAGTGGGCCAAGTCTGGATGCATTCTGCCTGAACCCTACATCTAAATTAAGAACACCTACTTTCGCGGATATTATGGCGCACCCATTAGGGGCTCCACTATATAAGGGACCCTCATTTTATAAGGGATCCCCACAATATAAGTGACTCTTAAAAAATAACATGTTTTAAACAATCCCAAGTTCCGTTATAGAAATATTCAGATATTAGATGCTAATTCGAATTACTAAATATTTTAAAAGTGCGTAGTTAATTAAATAAAAATTATAAAATACTATACATTTTTGATAATATTAAATTAAAAATAACAAGGAAACATTGCCGTTGTTTTTCATTTTTCGGGAAAAAAAATCAAAATAAAATAATAAAATTTATTTGAATATGAAAAGTTGAATAATCTTTAATATTTTCATTTTTCCAGTATATGCATATATATATATATATATATATATATATATATATATATATATATATATATATATATATATATATATATATATATATATATATATATATATATATATATATATATCGAACTTAAAATTCATTTTTAACTTTTCTCAGTCTAGAATTAAAACTGTTTACTTTATTCAATTAAGTTTCCATTATTGTGTACTGTGTAAGTATGTCTGATAAAAACTTTTTCTAAAGAAGTTTTCATAAAAACGTACTGACAGAAGAATTAATTTTAAGAGAAAGACCATTCATTTTTAATGGATAAGGAACTTCATTTGTAATTGGATAAGGCGGTCTTTGAGTAAAGTTATGGCAGGCGAGAGAAGAAAAATAAATTACAATTATCAAAATTATCTCTCTCTATTTTAATCGAAAGATAAGGTTGGCTCTTTCTTCAAAAATGTAAATATTATAACTTTTTAAATACTTTAAATTCAGGATTGTGTTAATAGTATTTTCAAAAGAAATCTTGGAAATAATTTCTTCAAACTTTAATATTTGACCCTATTTCTAATGGATAATTCTACGTATTTAAATGATAAGCGGACTTAAAGAATCTGATTTTGATGAAATTTAAAGTAACTTTAAACATGAAAAGTTTGGAATAATCTTAAATATTATAAAATTTGTAAATTCAAACATAAAAAATAACACAATAAAAAATCGTATTTAGCTGTCATATTATTTGAATAATCTTAGATATTATATGCATTAAAACTATATCAACGCGGTCTTAAACACTGAGAAACATCATTAACAATATTCTCAACTTATTTTTAGATGGAATAAAAATATATACTTTTTTCTACTAAATCACATTGTTATTATCTATTTTTATAATTTATTGCTATTTATTTCAATATTTTATTTCAATCATTTTAATTCTATGATTGCGTTACTACTGTTTCAATCATTATGTGTGTTTATCTTTGAAGGGCTGTTCAGTCTTACATATCAGCAATTATAAGCAAACTTCGTAAAAAAAAACGGAAAGTTAAAACTTTCTAGGAAAATGAATATTTTTTTATTGCTTTGACTTTATCTGTTACACTGCTGGCCACTGTAAATGCAACACCCTGAAGGAAGCCCGCAAATAACATGAAATTTACAACATGCATTAGTGGAAGTGAGATATGCAAATGATTAGAATTTCAGCTCTGACCCACATGACGTTCGTTTGTGGTGCCATATCACAGCGCTATTTAATTATTTCAGATTTCGGAGATTTCAAGTTTAGTAATTTTTTTTTAAAGAACAATTATGCCTCTTAGAAAACAGCAATTATTTTTTGATCGAGTATCTGAATTCAACAGAAGCACAGTGACCTACCTAGTTTGTGGATTATATTTCAGGGAAATCGGTAGTTGTGTTGGATGAAACCAAACAACTGTAATGTGGATATGAGATCTTTGAATGCTGAGGGTATGGTTGACCTATGTATTCGATCGCATCCACCTCAGTGCACTACTTCACGTGATAATAGGTAAATTGTACTCATGACTGAAACGGATTGCTTAGCCACATCAAGAACCATTAAACAGCACATTCAATCTTTAACGCATCATCCCGTGTCTTCGCGTATCATTCCACGTCGCTTACAGCAGAATAGCCTGTCCACAAGACGTCCATTGCTTCGTCCATCCTTGACTCAGAACTACAGATGTTTCTATCGCCAATGGTGCGATGAAAGAAGGATGTGGATGTTAAAATTTAATTAATTGTTTTACTGATGAGTCGTGTTTCTTTCTGCAATACTAAGATGGTCGCATTCAAGCCCAGAGTTATCGTGAAGAGAGGATGTTGAGCAGCTGTGCTATGCCCAGCCACACTGGTCGTGCATCGGGTTATATAATATAGGGTGGTTTTGGATATCGCTTTTGCTCTGCTCTAGTACGCAATGCCGGTACTTTAAACTGCCAACACTACATCTCCCAGGTGGAGCCTGTTTTCTTTCCTGAACTTCAGAGCTTGTTCACAGCCTTATCGTAATACTGAACCACACGTGACATGAATTGTCTATACGATTTTCAATTGCCAGATTAAATTGCTTCTATGGCCTGACTGCTCTCCATATCTTTCACCAATAGAAAACATGTGGTCCATTGTTGCTCAACGATTGACTGAGATTATATCCTCAACTGCCACACCAGATAAATTTTGGCAACGTGTGGAAGCTGCTTGATCTCCTGTACCCCAAGAACACATCCAAAGTTTCTTTAAATCAATGCCGAACCATGTGATCGTGGCATCTCGAACAATGTCTGATGTCTGCTACACTGGTTATTGATTTTGGCAGGAACAAATCTTCAGAGAAGTCTATAAATTTCATCATTTGATGCTTGATCAATTTGTTATCTACAAAATAAATTTTGCTGTGATATCTTTTGTTTTCCTTGGTGCTGCAATTTGGGTGGCTAGCAGCATAGAAAATGACATAATAAAATTGTTATACACTTAATATTGTAATAATAGCTTTAGTTAGTTTTTTATTTGAATAATATAATTAATTGGTTATATACAAAAAATATTCATTTGAAATAAACAATAATTAGTTAAAATAAAACATCTATTTCTTTTAGACTTAAATTTGTCTTGTATCATTGTCTTACTTTTAAAAACCATGCTAATATTTAATAATGTTTGTTCATGTTAACGGATAAGTTCCACATTTTGTTATTTATTTTGAATTAAAATTTGTAGTAAATATTCTTGATGTTATTGCACATTATTTCAGCCCTTCCTTTTTAATTATCGCCCATTTGCTTACTTACTTTTTCTGGTGACTTTCCAAATCTCTTAAATTAACTGTCAGGCTTATTAACTGCAATTAAATACTGTGACATTAGGCATATTTGCATTTCAAATCAGGATGATTTCATACTTAATTAAAAGCCAAATAAGCTATCCAAATCTGTGACACCTTTTGATTTTGCTGCATCGGATTTATCTTGAAATTTTTTTCTTTTATTCCCCGGAAAAATTGAGAAATAAAACAATAGAGGGATATGAATACATAAAATATTTTAAAATCGCTAAGAAAAAGAAGTTTACGTAAAGATTTTCCTTCTGTAAAAAAATTTTTATATTCCTTTTTCGTATTTTAACAAGGATAAACTCCAAAACAGTGTAATACCTATAGTGATAAATCTTACATGAATACGCTCCATTCTTTTATAAAAAATATATCAATACAAAAAATGCTCGCATTTTATTCTATGACTTGTAATATAGAGATTAATAGATATTCTATTTCATAGCATATACAATTTATTAAGAAGTGGAATATAGTAGTATATGCAATTTACTACGAATTAATTATATTCAATTTACTACTTAATTTACTACTAAATGGATTAATTCTACTCTCTGAAATAAAACACAATATGCTCTTTTGATTTAAGATAAGTTTTTTGGCTTAATTTTATTGTTTAATGAACTAATATTTTCTTGAAATGATTGCAGGTTTTTAATATGGAAGAGTATAAATTGTATTGCTCACGAAACTGCAATGCTTGGAAGGCTAAAGCATACACAAACACGTTCAATTCTTCTGTAAAGAACACATAAAAGCAAAAAAAAATGCACATATCTTATTCTATGAAATGTGCGTGGAATACATATTGATAGACACTCCATTTCAGAGAATAGAAAATTTAATCTATTCAATGGAATGAAATGAGTGTAATTTTCTTGTTGTGGAATGCATTTTTATGTGATTTTATCATTTGATTAACTAATATTTTATTCAAATAATTAAAGCAGCATAAATGTATTAAAAATTAATTTTTTAAAACATCACACTTTTTTGGACATCTTCTGGACGACTACAGTCTTTAACTGCAGATATAATTTCAGGATCTTTTCTTACACCTTCAGCAGAGATAATGTGTCCCAGATAGTTTACTTAACATCGAAATCAATTACATTTGCAAGAATTCAGATTCAGGTTGACCATTTTTAATTTTTCCAACACCTTTCGGATGTTTCTTAAATGGTCTTCGAATGTGCGCCCTACAATGGACATCGTCAAATATACCAAACAGGATTCGTAGGAAAGTCCTCGTATTACTGTCTTTATCAGGCGCTCAAACGTTTCTGGTGCATTGCAAAGCCCAAATGGCACAACCTTGAACTGCCAAGTCCTTGACCTGTGGTGAACGCAGTCTTTTCTCGATCCTCAGGGTGTATCTCTACTTCCCAATAACGAAGCGTTTCGAAGATGTCGGCTGCGTCTCCTCTTAAAGAAGTCGCTAGGTGAAAAGCTTGGGTTCGGGCATTCCATCCATTAGCTTCCGCTATCATCATAAAGTGGGTCTTGTGTACTTGGCAGGATGATTTTCCATCGGATGTTGAGAGTTTAATCGTGGCTAGTCATAAATGCCACGTTGGGTTCCTCATGTCTCTGTTTGACATTTGTTTCTTCAAGATTTCAATCTCCTTATTCATATTGTCTAATGCTTCTTCAACGTTTTCTTCGATCACCAAAACTTAAGTTTCGACTATCTTATCTTCCATTGCATTCATCTTCTCCTGAATGACGTTGGAGAATTTTTCTTTAAGGCTTACAATGTCCTTCTTAAGTTTCTTTTTAAGCTCCTCCTGTCCTGATTTTATCTCTTTCATCATCTCGGTTGTAATCTCTTCTTGCCCAGCTTTCATCTCAGTTATCTGCTCCACTAATTTTTCGAGAAGACTTTAAATTAAATCCATATCCATTTTGCTTGTGGCATGCTGCATCAACTCTTCAATTCCGCTTCTGACACCAGTTGTACCACGCTTCGGGGTTCGTGTTGATTGAGAGTTGAATAAAGCAACCACTTAATGAGCACAAGACTTTTATTCGTAAAAATTCCACTAGATATACCAGCTAACAAGCACAATTATACAGCTGCAACTCGTCAGATACAATAAGAAACAGCTTCCAATCACAGGTTTCAAATACCTCAGGCAGAGAACAGCTTCTCTAGACTAGCAGTCACGACTAATCGTCTTCACTCACTGTCTTTACAATAAGTCCTTCCCTTTTATGTCGGGCTGCGGTATTCATACCTGACTTGGTGGAGAAATCTACCAGTTTCGCCAAGGTTCTGGAAGCTTTTAGGCTATCTTTCTAAATATTGGTCCTAGAGCTTAGGTGATGGATGTTTTCAGAAATATCTATTTCTCGCCAAGTCACCAATTTTTCTCGCCAAAACATCGCCAATTTACCAAATCATTAGAAAACCCGCTTTTAACGTACAACACATCTAAATACCGCAATTTTTGCTCAAAATGTGAGCCTTTCCGATCTATATGAAATATTTTAAGACAAATACAATTATTATTTATAAATTTGTAACAATATTATTTCCGCTTAGCAATATTTTTTTAAGTATATACACATGTTTGGTCATTTTGTATAAAACTATTGCTACTTTTTATAAATATTAAAGAGGTGCTTATGATTTGCTGGATTTGTTTTACTGCATCAGTTTATTTTTATGGTGCAAAGTATGTGTTTTACTTAGTACCATAAAAATATGAAGGAAATATGTTGTTATCAGTTTGATTAAAAATTCATTTGCTGTGAATAATTTTAAACAACTAGTTAATTTCCGAAATTTATATAAACTTGTACAATACAGGTAATAATAATAAATTTATACGAAATGATTATTTACATTGGATGATTCTGAAATTTATTTACGACAGTGAAATTATTCTTTATATACCGAAACACGATTCAATTTATTTTTAAGATTCTTGAAATTTCTAAAACTATGAGGAATGATTTTATGGCTTGGAAGAATTGGGAGAGAAACATCATTACTTCCAGTTTTTATAATCATTAAGCAACTTTTTTATTTATTTTTAAATTTATGAAAATTATCTTCTGTAGTTCAACCGAACTACATATCTCTTGAGAATGAAAATATTAAAATTTTATTCATTAAATCTGTAGGATAATCGATTAAGTATATAAAAATATTTATGCTTTGAACTTGTAAAACTATACTTATTTGTCTATATTATATGATGTAATGCATAAATATTGAGTTTAGGGCTCATAAAATATAAAGAAATTGTATATTTTCAGTTATACCTATATCTATAAAGTTGAAACTTACAAGAGATGCATCCTAAAAAATATTTTACAAAATTTTTTTAATAACAGTGGACTCTTGGGTGACTAATATTTGCCTCAACAAGGCTGGAAACTGTTACTTACCCAGTGGGTACCTGTGAACCAAGTCACGAAGTCACCCACGCCATACCACCATAAACTCGTTTATAGGGTGGGCCACATTCATATATCATCTAAGAAGATAGGACAAAGAAACGCAGAGAGAAAGTAACATCCATGCCGGACAGTGATTTGAGCTCCGGACCCATACTCAAGAATCAGAAATGCTATTCACTGAGTCATCGGTCGGCAGATTTATTAAAAAATGTCTTAGATTATTATGCTTGAATTATAGATGAGAAATTTACACATGGATATTTTAAATATATTAGTCTTAAATATTTAACGTTTCATTTGTTAAAAATAAATTAATTTTCTAATTACTAAAACAAAGAGTTAATAAACAATCGATTGTATTGATGTTTCGTTAAATTTTAAAAAAAGAATTATAATGTATAACATTTATTCCATACACCGAAACCATCATCATGTTTGAAAAATCATCTTCCCAATTTTAATCAATGAGAGATACTTCACTGATACTCATTTGAAAAACTCTGAAAATTCTGACAGCCTGTCAACTTGCAATTTCTGTTCACAGGATCTCAAGATACATAAAAAGACTTCTATTCTTGAATATTTGTAATTTATCTAGTGATTATCATACAAATTAAATTTAAGCATTTTTAAGCTCTCATGACTTATTAGTCTGAAGCTACAGATATCCGAATGAAACAACAATTTGTTTCTCCGTAAAGAAGTATAATTCCTCAGAACTGCAATCCTTCATATAAATTAACATAAACAGAAAGTCAACTAAGTATAATTATATGAAGTCTGAACTCTGAACTAATGAAGCTGAGTATCTACAAAATAAGGAGAAACCATGCGATCACATTTCATAGAAAACTGTATATATCAATTAACGTATTTTGACTATACTTGTACAACATGTTCTAATTCTTATAGATGAAGTCAATCTTAATTTAGATTGAAATAGTTAACATTGTTTAGAATATAATCTTGGGGACTAGTAGGGTACATTCGTCAAATGCTAAGCTGAAGGTGCCCAAAATGAATGCATGTTTCTGAAACGAGAAATTACCCGAAGTACACTTAAAAAAACTATGTATATGTCACAAAAAATGACATAAAATATGAGAAAAGAAACACATCATAACAAAAAAATCCGGAAAGTAACAAATACTCACTAATCACTAAAGGGACTAAAATTAAAGCAGCACTAAAGGGAAAACCGGCAACACTATAATCAAAAGAAAGGATGCTAGATTTGGCTTGAAATCCGTTAGGGGATTGTACCATACTTATACCTAATTTTGAACCGTACTCCAGAAAGATCTTTATTTTTATTCTAATCAAAAACAGCTCATTTACTCTACTATTATATTATAGTCGATATTTCCTTTTACGTGAAACGTTAAATAAAGTCCTTAACTCCTTTAAATTTTCCTAACTGTTTAAGAATTACGAACTTTTCCTTAACCCTTTAAGAATTTTCTCCTTTTTCTCCCTACTTGGCAAAAAATGATGGCACTTTAGCAAAGTAGTGCACCTAATGAGGAAAGTGGATGATTTTCATAACTTAGAAACAGGGATCAATAAGAAAACTCTTAGGCTTATACTATACACTCAGAAGTGTCATGTTGCTTGGAGGACATTGTGACCAAAACGCATTTTACTTACCCCAGCCACCATTAGCGAACATTACAGATCTTTATTTAGTTCGGGATTACAACACACTGCATTTCGATAATGAGAAAGATTTTATAACCAACCAAACCACCATAGCCTTGTAATGGCCTAATATCTAAACATTTATAAGCAGGAACACATAATTCATCCATTGTTTATATACTTATAGCAATGCATGTATTCTGATAAATGTTTAGATAAACAATACCCATTCACTTGTTATTTATATTTATATGTTTAAATTAAAATAAAAATAAAAAATCGTTATAAAACACATAAAGCTTATTATTTAAAATAAACAGAAAATTAAAAAAAAACCGACATTTATTTTAATGTAAAAGTCATTTAAAAAATCTTATTATTTCTGCTGTCTAATTATAATATATTTTTATATCTAAGCCGAAGAACAAATAAATTTATTGATTTGATAAAATATTCATTTGATTTATGTGTAAAAATTATTTTCAAGATTTTATTACGGAGACCTGTGATAACAGAATTCTATTGATATGTTATGCAAGATGTTAACGAATAAATTCAACTTAATTTTACAAAAATTATGTTTTTTTTTCTAATATTTCACATTTTTAGTTTTATTTATAAGTCTCAAAACACATGTTGTTGCTCTCTGTGCCAGCTAGGCTGGCAAATTGGGGTGCGCTGCTCCACTTTTCTAACTGAACTGTATTTGGTGTAGAGTCCGACATCTTCAGTATTTACACATGCCATAAGGACCCGTTTATAGGGTAGGCAACCATTCACACACGTGGAAATTACAAAGACAGGATAGCGAGAGAGAAAGTACATCCATCCCTGAAGCGGAATTCAAAAACAGCACCTCCCTATTCGCAGTCAGGCACGCTGACCACTAGACAAGTTAGTCGTTTCAAAAACACATATTTTATGAGTAGGCAGAAGAGCAAAGATTTAATCCAGACACTTAGCTGTTTAACAACGTTTCATTTTCATTTATATTGAGAGTCGTGTATGTTTCTTTATTTTTGAAGAGCATTAATGTGATTACATTAGAACTTTAACTATCCGAATATTTGAGACCACATCTCATTCGGATAATTGAATTTTTTTGAAAAATTTGTCAATTTTAATTCATTATTTGTTCGTTGAAAATGTTGAAATTATGTAAATAAAAGAAATGTACGTTGAAATTACTTATTTTTAAAGCTTTAAAAAGAAATTTTTGTTACATTAATTAATTAAATTAAATGACTAAAGAGAAATTTTAACCAATTAAAATAAAATATAATATTTTTACTCGATAAGGCATTTACAAATGTTCTAAATTAATTCAGTATGTATGTATAGTACTGTAAATGAAAGTCATTGTTTCCTGAACATCTCGGCGATGTAAGCTGTTACACTGCCTTCATCCTTTTTTAGGCAATCAAATCGTGAATCCGCTTGACTCTGAGAATTTTCATGTGGTCACTCTCAAGCTATTACTCTATTTACTTCAAAACAGTTTCGAAGCCATCAAGTGTTTCATTTACTGATCGCCCCATGTCGGCTTTAACTTGGACATTAAGGTCAACTTCTTGATCAACATTTTAAATAAGCTGTCCATTATTTGCAATTTGAAAGTAAGAATTTCACTCATAATCTTTTAGCTTATTTTTTCAGCACTTACTTCTGTACCTATAAGAATTTTCATAAAAAAATATTTTTGAATTCCTCAAGTGACACATCTTTCTGTTTCTCTCTTATCATTCTCACCTTCTCCATTCTCTTACATTTCCCTTTCTTGAGCTTTTACCTTTTTCTTATTTTCCATCTCTTCTACAACCTAATTTATTTTTTTAAAATTCTGAAAGTGACTCTGATAATTGGAGTTTGTATGATTAAAGTTCTACTGTAATTTTCCTCCGACTTCTATGGCATAAAAAATAATAATTTAAAACGTTATTATTAGTTATTTTTTGTTAATACTTTTAGTTAGCTTTGCTTTAATACTTGCGTTTCATGATGTGAGAAAATTGAAAGTCAATATAAAAATTAATAAATTACGTTTGTTATTTAGTTAAAATTTTTGCAATTTGTAATTTTATTTTATTAATCTGATTGCATTAGATATTTAAAATTGAAATTAACTTCTTTAAGTAAATTATTTTGATGAAATATTTTTATGTATTCATTAAACTAATTTGAATATTCAACATAATAAAAATATTAAATATTTATTCATAAATATCAGTAAGATTTTTTTATTTTTTAGGCAACTGGAGATTATAATATTCGTCCTTGAATTACATTAGATTTTATTTTAAATGAGAACAACTTTATCAATATATTTTTTTGAGAATGAATGACAAATTTTATGAATAAACTTCTTTTTTATTGTATCATCAGTTGCTTGAAAAGAATAATCATTTCGTTTTTGATATAAAAAAAGTTTCTTTATTTAAAAAGAAGATTGCTTTCTATTTTATTTTATGAATCTCTTTTTTATTGAAGAACGCTGTTTCCTTTCAGGATCGATTCATTAAAACATATGGGAACTTTATATCTTAAGTAAAAAATTAGTAATAAGAGGAAGGGATGAGTTGACTTATATAAGAAAAGCTAAGCATTTTCCCAAATAAGAAATTAATTGATTGCTTTTTCTGAAAACGTTTACAGTTTTAGAACAATGGCGTTTACTGTGGAATCACATGGCTTTTCTAAAGGATAGTTTTGATTCTATTTCAGAATCGATTCATTACATTCTGAAAAATAACAATTTTTTTAAATATGTTATGTTATTAATTTCGTATTTTGTTGTAAATAATTGCGAATTACAAAAAGTGATTGTTTATGGACAACTCAATGTTGACTTTCCTTATTGATTTATCTTGTACAATATAAAATTTAAAAAAATATTTTATTACGAAGTTGGTTTTTTAATATTTAGCACTTTTTCTTAGTGAAAAAGGAAGCGAAAACAAATTAAGCGTATCAATGAATTAATCAAACTATTAAACATATGAGGCATTTGTGCAATTTAATAACATAAACGATGAAATATAATAGATTATGCGAAAGCTCTTTTATCTTGAGTTTTAAATTCCTGAAATTGCAAACTTACAATGCTGATGTCAAAAGAAATTATCCGATTTATAAATGTTTTGTAAAATTTGCCTCATAGCCAAGGGACGAAGTTCACAAATTCGTCCCTTCTCGTTAGTATATCCTTGGTCCTTCGAACTGGTATATTATTTCACACGTTTACACCTCTAATCTCTAATGACTCATCAAATGTAGATACAATCATCTCTGCTACATTCTTGAGTAGATTTTAAACTGAATTGTACTCATTTTTAGATTCAAGAGGTAAATACTTACCGGCTATTTATCATTAGAAATCAAAGAAATAGTTCCGGATGTCAAAATGAAACACTATATTTAAATTTTTGTCTCCAGTTATCTTTTTAGTCTTGTTCAATAGATTATTTAGTCTTGTTCAATAAACTAATAGTAATAGTAATAAGTTCAATAAACTAATAATAATAGTAATAAGTTCAATAAACTAATAATAATAGTTCAATAAACTAATAAACTAATAGTCTTGTTCAATAAACTAAATAACTTTTTAGTCTTGTTCAATAAATAGATTATTTTTGGTTAAAATTTAAACTTGAAATTGCATTAAAATATCCGTAGTGAGGAAGTATTTACTTCTACGGATATTATTCATGGAAATGTAAACCTATTATAAATGATACCTTTACAGCAGTAAGCATGTAAGCACAGAAAATGTTAGGTTAAATTGTTTTTAAATATTAGATATTTCTTTTTAATATCTTTTTCATATGTCATTGTTATTGTTATAATGGGAATGATATATTTATAAAACTGATACATAAATTTATAAAACTGATACTTAACAAAGCTGTTGGTAATGTATTTATGTGATAATTTGGATAAAATTATTCGTCCAAATTACCATGGCATATTTCTATTGATGACATAAAATCTCCATTTTGTTAAATGGAATGTTTAGCAATAGCGTATTCGGTTATTGAGAGCTAAAATATGTGATTACTTTTTTCTTGCTTAATTTATTATATTTTTATGACGAGATGTTCTCTTAATTTTGATTTTTTTTAAATTTGTATACTGTATACGGCTTATTTATCTTTTACATATGATTGTTTGAGTTCTCAGTCCATCAGTTCAGGTGTTCATTTCTGTCACCATAAGAGTGTATGCGGAAGCATAATGATTCGATTTCTATGAAAATTTTTGATCTATATAGAAATACTAAAAGTTAAGCTACCAAAAGTCTTATCTGAGAAAATTAAAAAACCAATGTAAAATATAGTAAATTATAGTTTTATTTTCATTATTATTAGATTAAATATCTCTCTGTGTGATTAGCATTTTTATTTTATTATCCTTAATGTATGAGATTATAATGATTTTTTCCCAGAATAAAAAGTGAAACTTATACAATTATTTAAATTTTGGTTGCATGGATATAAATATAAATTATATTTTATTGATATATGAACAAGAAAAGTAAAAATTTTGAATATTATTTAAAACTAATTTTTATAATTGTTTGTTAAAAACTGATAATTTATATTTGAAAATCTTGCTACATAAAATTAAAAGTTTTAATTAAGTATTCAGTTAGGTAGTTAATAAATTAGCATACGTAATTCTGGCTGTATTGTATACTTAAAGCACAGGTACATATAAAGTTATTACGAGGTTCACTCTAAAAGTTTTGAGATACGACTTGGTTTTTAAAGTTATTCTTACAAAATTTTAGGTGTGTTCAAAGTAGTCTCCTCCAGCATCAATACACTTTTGTAGACGAATTTTCCGCATATTAAATGCCTCAAGTCATTCATTTCTTGGAATACATGAAAAAATACATTTATAGCCACATGATTATCTTATTCTAAGTGAAAAAAGACGTCCACGTAAATTCTTTTTTAGATTAAAGAATAACCAAAAGTGGCACATAGATAGATCAGGTGAATATCGACGGATGTTCTATCACTTTAATTTGTTTTTGCTTAAGAAATTCAATTGTTAATCCGGCTGTATGTGAAAATGCATTGTCATTGTGAAGCATTAGTCCCTTAACATTCAGTTCTTGTGGAATTTCTAGAAGACATTTAGTGGTATACCAGTTTGTTGTTACAATCCTGTGCTTCTGAAGAAAATGGCATACATCACTTTTTTCAGTGATCATTGTTTTTTCAGCATTGTCGGCGTGGGATAATCTTCAAAGACACATACTTTGCTTTCTTGACGTGTTGGAGCGTCGAAAAACGGTATGTACGTTTTATCACC
Organism: Latrodectus elegans; assembly: GCA_030067965.1. Classification (NCBI taxonomy): domain Eukaryota; kingdom Metazoa; phylum Arthropoda; class Arachnida; order Araneae; family Theridiidae; genus Latrodectus; species Latrodectus elegans. The sequence continues at coordinate 41,453,819 of CM057812.1, forward strand.
TGTTACAATTTTAGAAATGATATGGTGGCCACCAACATTTAGCAATTTAAAAGTTTCTTTACTGATTCCGACACGGTCCTCTTTTTGGTGCTCAGTTAGATTATGGAGAACCGTACGGCAAACTACTTTTTTCATATGTAATTCGTCATGAATGATTTTGTGTATGGCTACGGATCCAATGTTAAGTTCCTTCTGTATCATTTGATAGGTACAGTGATTATAATCCATTAACATTTTTCATATGGCAGACACATTATCCGGGATTATTTCCGACGGCGACCTTCCTTTGTGTTCTTCATCCTGAAGAAAATTGCGACCTCTTCTAAATTCTCTAAACCATCTGAATACAGTAGCAGGATCTGGATATTCATCAAAAAATGCTAATTGCAACAGTTGAACGCATTCTTCTTGATTTAATCCTGATTTAAAATCGTAGAAAATTATAGCACGAAATGTTCTCGCGTCAACTCCATTTTCTCTTCTGTTTAAAATTTATTCTACGCTAAACAAGTTGAAGTAAAACAATCAAAAATCGTCTTCTGTGTTAAAATACTTTGTATTTTAAAATTGAACCGTTATTTATGTTTTGTAAATTCTCGTCTGCGCATATCTCAAATATTTCAGAGTAACCCTTGTATAATTGTGGGACTTTGTACATTAGTTATCCAATACTTATTATATCGTTAAAATCATAATAAGTATAAGATGATAAGTTGTAAAAAATAAATTCAATATTTTATGTCATTAACAATAACATATAATTGGACGTTTTTTATATACAATTAAAAACATTAAATTTGTTTAAATTTAATTAATGATAAAATATGTATTCAATAAGTAAATCTCTGTTGACATGTTTTTTTTTTTTAAATTTCAAGTGCTTATTTTAAAAATTGTCACATTATAAAATCAATAATTGTGTGTGTGCTATAGAGTGGGAAAAAGAAAAAAAGTAGACCTGTATATAAGAAACCCTTTTTTCATATCCGCTTTACCAAAAGGAAGGAAGTTTTTACACATTGTTGATTAAAAGTATATAGTAGTGATTGACTTGTGTTTTTTGAATAATATAGAGCTTACGGTTATAAAACATTAAGAGAATTTTGAAATTTTCAAATGGCAAAACCATTTTTTCTTGTTGGTGTTAATTATTTGCTGGAAAAGAATTATAAAGGAATAAAATCAATACAGAGAGAAACAGCTTGTGAGGTATTTTGCCTATTTCACAGGAATAGACATTTGTTTCAGCAATTACCGAATATCAAGTGCGAAGAAATAGATATTCGGTAGGGAAAAGAATCATATCTCTTAAGAGGATATTTTCCCCATATCCTATTAAGAGATATGGGGAAAAAATTTCTTCAATCAGGAATTCAAATAAGCCTATACAAAATGACACTTATAACGTACCAAGTTAAACTAATAAAATTATTTTTATCCTAACAGCAAAATATGTTACCAAAGCATTAGTAATTTATTGGCAAAATCAAAAGTTAACGTGAGCCATGCTTTATAAGAAAAGTACACGAATTGGTAAAAATTTAAAGGAACTGGAATTATTCGTGACAGATCTAGGTCCGGGACACCATCTACACCAGGAAAGCTTGCTGCGGAAATTCACAATATGTTTACTTCAGTCCATTGTATACTGCAGAAAGTGTTATTTGTGGTTTGGATTCACCAAAACCTACAATTCACAGACTTTTGCATTGTGCTCTGCGAATATTCCCTATATGTTTCACGGCATCCAGATGAGACAGTTTGATGATGAGCAATTACATGTAAACTTCACAATGTATTGCGAATATTTCTTTATATGTTTTTCGGAATGCAGATGAGACAATCTTATGATGAGCAGGTACATGTAGACTTCACTATGCACTACTAATATTTCTTTATATGTTTCACGGCATTCAGATGTGACAGTCTTATGAGCAGGTACATGTAGACTTTACTATGTACTGCGAATATTTCTTTATAAGTTTCTCGGCATCCAGATGAGACAGTCTTATGATGAGCAGGTACATGTAGACTTCATGTGCCTGCTTCATGTACTGCTAATAGTGTACTTCATGTACTGCTAATATTTCTTTATATGTTTCACGCCCTCCAGATGAGACAGTCTTATGGTGAGCAGGTACATGTAGACATCACTATGTACTGCTAATATTTCTTTACATGTTTCACACCATCCAGATGAGACAGTCTTATGATGAGCAGGTACATGTAGACTTCATATGCCTGCTTCATGTACTGCTAATATTGTACTTCATGTACTGCTAATGTTTCACGCTATCCAGATGAGATAGTCTTATGATGAGCAGCTACACGTAGACTTCACTATGTACTGCGAATATTTCTTTATATGTTTCACGGCATTTTGAGGAAACAGTTTGATGATGAAAAGGTACATTTAGAACTTAGAAACATTTTTTTCTTATTAAATAAGTTTTTCGTAATAAATAAAAGAAGCACACTTTAAATGGAAACGTTAACAGCAAGAACTACATTCGCTGGTCGAACACAAAAAACAATAGATATTGTACCGAAGCTATTACACAGAGGAAAAGTGGTGGAGTAACTCTGCATTGTCAGCACATTTGTTCTTAGTCCTTACTTCTTTAAGGAGATCAATATTAGAATGAACACAGCTCCTTCGCACACAATTCCTAGACATCAATTTTGCAAAATTACGTTATTTATAGAAGAATGATAATGAATCTAATGTTATAGAAGAAAATGTCATTATTGCGAATGCATAGATTCAAGAGAGACATCTTTCCACTTCTTCCACTGTGTTTCCGGTCAATGCTAAAAATCTTTTGTGTTTTCTGAGCTGCCATATAATGTCCTTCACCAGGACGGGTGGACTATTTCAAAGTATCATTGGTGCGGGCCTGTTTCAAATCTCCCTCGATCATATTCTTATTGGTCTAAATTTTACTGTTTTTGAGATTTTAAGGGATCCGATTTTATTTTTGGGCCTTGTGGACATTTTTGGTTTTATAGAGATGGCTTAGCTTACCTACATCATCTGCTATTAGAAGCAACAACCCTTTTGTAATAGAATTATCTCCAATAATTTTACAAAATGAATAAACATCGCACAGTCAATCAACCTAACTACTCTAATTTTCCAGTTCTAGAATAATCTGAAATCTAATGTTAAAGAGCCTGTTAAAGATATATATATATATATATATATATATATATATATATATATATATATATATATATATATATATATATATATATATATAATAGGAATATTTAAATAAATAAATACTATAATATAATAAATATACATTAGAGATAATTAACTTTAACTAAATTTTAAAGGTTAAAAATTTAAATTTGTATGACATATGAGATTAATATTATTGTATATGGTATGATGAATTAAATTGATATTAAGTCTTACTGATGTGTGATATTGAAATTTGGTACTTATATTTATTTGATTTTGATAGTCATACCATCACAAATTTTATTCTAATAACCCCCGAAATTCATTCCTAAACTCAATAAAATATTAAATGTTTTCTCCTTTGAACTACGGTAAATTTCTTGAATGTTATAATTGCTGTTGTTTTACCTTTGCTGTTCAACAGTTTATAGGTTTGGATCCCATTTCGGAATTATGAATGTTGTGCTTCTGCTTTCTGAACACGCATCTATCCAGGCGGGTTGTTGGGAGTTTTCTAGGTTTCATCCTATGTTATGCATGAAGACGGCCCACTGTTTAGAAGGTGGCCAATAGAATTCCTTACAAAGACCTTCGGCTATTAGGCTTTCTACTGTGTTGTATGAAAATAAGCAATTTTTATGATTAGAGATAAATAATTTTTAAATTCTAAATGTCCTTTATTAATAATCTTTTCTATTCAAGCCATTGTCCATTCAAGGAACTTAGGAATCAATATCATTATTTTAAAAATCCATGTCAAATATTCTATTTAACGTCACTAATTATTTTATTTTAAGCAAAAATAAATTTTAAATATATTTTTAAAATTTATGTTATTTATTTATAAATAACTATTTTAATAGGTATCTTAACATTTAATAAATTATTAAGAAAAGTAAGAATGTAAAGAAAATAAAATTCTTTCATGAAAGAGTTAATTGCCAACTTGAACGAAAGTATTATTATTTTTTTTTGTTAGCATTTATTTAGTTTAGATTTGTGTCCGTAATTCATATTAATTTTCTATATTTCTAGAGATATTTGTCTAACCTGTTTGAATAATATTTCTACTGTTTTTTATTTTTTAAACTTATCCAAAAAATCCTAGATTACTAGGCATATTTTTATTAAGAACTTTTTGCTTTCTGGCTCATAAACCTGTGTTTCATTTGTGATTTTTAAAATCTAAAACGTTTTCCTTTTTTAATAACAACACCATATTAATTGCTTATCAAAATAGTGGGCAAGAATATTAATTTAGTTTTAAATTCAGTATTCGCTTCAGCTAATATCTTTGGCCATTATAAAATTCTTTAATAATATGCATTGCGTTAACTTTCTTGCAGCTCTTTCTTTTGAGGCAAGTTAGTTTAATTTGTTTGTCACTTAACAGACATCGTTTGCACATGAAGAACAATCAGACTAGAACAACTTTGGTATCAAATGGGTTAAATTATAAGTTAAAATGGATAAAATCGTGAATTATTTTCATGTATACGTAGGCGTTTATGAAGAGCTTACACAAAATATCGAGTTCTTGCTATTTAATATATCTTAGAGTCGAACAATGAATTTTAAATAAGCAAAGAAATGTAATTTAATACACAACATGTAATCGAAATATTTTCACATGAAAAATTATAAAAAATATATACATAATTTTTTATGCTGAAATTACACTGGAGTTTCAACTTTCCGCACTATAAAGGGACAGAAGTAATGGCACCCTTTATAACGTTTGTGTCTTCGTTGCTCCGAAAGTGAATGGGTCTTCGAAATTGAGAAGAAAAGCAGAACAATTTGGCCTGTTACCAATGGAAGTATCATTTCACATAGAGAACAATGCGATCACGACATAAATTATGGGCTAAATAATTAAGACGGATCTTTGATTGGGATTCGAACTCACTACTTTCCAATTACAAGAATAATGAACTAAGCAAATGGCTCACCATGGATTTAATGTAAGTCTAATATTGTACTTTTAAATTAATCGTGGTAAGGTCTAAAAATCTAATGCAAAAAGAAAAACTTAATTATATTCTAATTGTTATTCATAAGAAATTCTTAAAATTTTATAGTTTCTGCTATAAATCTTAATTTATAGATAACAATATTAAATATTATAACTTGTTTAACCCCTTGACTGACTTTGACGAGTCTGACTCGTCATTGATTTCCTGGGCCATCACAGACTTTGACGAGTCAGACTCGTCAAGCGCTTCTTTCGGCGGACGCCGTGCAAGTTACAATTAGATTACATAGTTGCTTCACTCGTTCGACGATTCTCATTTAAAAAAGCACACTGAAAGTAAGAGTTCAGTTTAGCAGAAGTCTCGCACGGTGAATGTTATACTAGCCAATATTTGAGTTTAGTAAAGATTATAAATAATCCCCGTAACATGTATAAGCCGGATGCATTATATGAAAGTGGGGATGATGGTGTAAATTGATGGTGTAGTTCAATTAAGCGAAATTAAATAGTTTTTTTTTTGTCGCATCAAATTCCATTTAATTCGTCAGTCAAGGGGTTAATAAACAATAACACATGAAGACATTTCTTTGCATTTACAAATTTTGATAGATTATTGCTTATACTAATTTTTTGTCACATTATACCCTGAAAAGTGCACTTTCAAAATACACTTAAATTGCTTTATTAGTCCTTCGAGTAAATTTTTAAATTATTTTTTTATTTTTTGTAAAAAAAATTATTATTTAAGTAGATGAAGTATTTATACAAAGGAACTCTTTTAGATTTAAGAATATGCAGATATTACCTCCTTTTTTTATCGTAATTAATATCAAAAACATATTGAAATTTACTAATATAAGATTTGTGATAAATAAATGCAAATGAAATAGAACAGAATATTCTTTATAATATTTCAGTCAAGAGAGTCGATTTGCTAACATTAAAAAGTAAAAACAAATCAAGAGCAATTTTTTTACTTGAATTTTTTTAAAATTCTCTTGTTAGGATAAAAGAAAACTTTCCTTAATATATGTTATCATTTATGAGGGCTAAAAAAAATAACTTTTCAGCTTTAACAATTTTTCACACTTTCTCCACCCAGCAAATATTAATGTCAACATTTAGCAAATTTTGAGCCCAAGTGCATCGTAAAAACAAGGTGTAATCAGCATGTGTAAACAATTCTCAATACTGCTTTAAGCAAAATGTTAAAGGGGTGTTTGGAAGAAGACTAAAATTTCTTTTTTCTAAAAAATAAAAGCAGAAATATGGATCATGATTTAAGGTTGCTTGATAAGTCAATTTCTGTGTTCTCTTCAGCCCTATAAATTGATCGTTTATGGCCTTGGGCCTTTGGAATCACCTTCATTATTGCATCATTTATCTTTTAGTCTTATAAAAATGAAAATGCTCTTTTTTTTTTACCGATAAGTGGTCTCGAAGATGTTTTCTTCTAAGTTCATTACGCAGTATAAATTTCCCTTCTCTCATCCAATTCTTGTCACGGAATATTACGAAAGACTGTATGATACTGTTGACAAAACGAAAACACATAAATCTTATGGCTATTAAAACTAAGAACTCTAACTTTTAGCGTCACCTTCTTTAGATACTGAGATGTGTGTACTTAACTATGAATGACCATATTAAAGGTTATACCTGCTTTTGAAATGTAGAGGAATTTATCTTAAAGAAAAATCACATATTTTGTATTATGGTTGTCTTTTCTATTTCTTTGAAATAGATTATCATCAAATTCTATCAACATAAAGTATTAAGAGACTTTTCCGTCAACTAAGTGGTCAGTTGTTGTAAATAAGAAATGGAAATCTTTTCTAGTTTTTTGCCTTGTTTTCCCCCTTATTTAGCGAATGTGTTTTCGCTTTTTGCAATACATCACCATTTGAAAACACTTTGAAACGCCAAAACAAAGATTAACGATTCTAATATTTAATATCTTAGTAACTAACAAGAATTTTCAATCACTATTCACACACATTCATTCTACTCGTTTTTACGTAATCTGTACCCGGGGCTTCGTTTTGTAATTCAAAAAATTCCATCGAGAAGCTGTCAATTAAACTATTTTACTCTCTCTATACTTTTATTTGTTGGATGGATTAACCTCGGATGTTTTATTAGTATTAGTTTGGTTTTGGTTTGCCATAAGTTTGAATATATAATGCAATGTAGGGCCGTAAATTAAAGTAAACACCAGCAGAGGTACCTGTACCTAACCCTGAAAGAGTTTTACCAGATTTGATGGACCAGCTGGAGAGAAAAGAAAACGGAACACAGTACATACAAGACTATATAGTTATGCTTGCAATCATATGGAGACAGTGAAAATTATTACATTTACACAGTAAAGAGGGTAGTAAAGTATACTATTTTACACAAATTGAATTGCAATTGAGAGTTAATATGGGGACACGTAAGAAGCATTCAAAATAGGTATATGACAAAATACATAGCAGGATGTGGTAACACAGGCATATAAAATACCAATGTAGGGCTGTGGTGTCTTAATGGTTAGGGCATCAGCCTTCAGTCCATAAAGGCTGGGTTCAATACCGAATGCCATCAAACACCGACCGAGTTCATGCGATATGCATGCTCATTAAAACCCGAGGAATCGAAAGTCCTGGCATCAATCGTTGAGCAGTTACCATGGGTTTAATGGTCTGGAGAAAATTTTCTTCCCCTCCAGATCAATGTCAAAATTGAGGGACAGGATCTTCTGGTGGTGTCATCTGTCAGGGGTGTCTTAGAGCTAAGTCATACTTTCACCTTCGGGGAGTTCAGGCAAAAAGAAATACAGACTCTACTGACTTAAATTCGCATGATCAACGGCATAATCAGCTTATCTTATCCAAGTTTCATAAGTAACAACATCAATATAATGGAATGTGCTTCTAAACGTATTACTTTAGTTTAATGTTTGTTTTATTAGACTGGGACATAAAATACACTACAGGATATTAAAATTGCTGCAGGAAGAAATGCAGATAACAAAATGATATTTATTGGACAAATATATTATACTAGAAATAAAAAATGATTAAATTTTCAAAACATTTGGCTGGATAGATCCTGAGAAATCAGTACCCAGAACAACCACCTCTGGCAGTAATAACAGGAGTTATACGCCTGGGCATTGAGTCAAACAGAGATTGCATTGCATGTACAGGTACAGATGCCCATGCAGCTTTAACATGATGCCACAGTTCATCAACCGTAGTGACTGGCGTTTGGTGACGAGCCTGTCGCTCGGCAACCATTGACCAGACATTTCCTATTGGTGAAAGATCTGGAGAACGTGCTGGCCAGGGCAAAAGCTAAACATGTTCCGTATCAAGGAAGGTCCGTACAATACCGGCAACATGCGTTCGGGCATTATCCTGCTGAAACGAAGGGTTTCGCAGGGCTCGAATAAAGGGTAGAGCCACGGATCATAACACACCAGAAATGTAACGTGCACTGTAAAAAGCACCGTCAGTGCGAACAAGAGGTGACCGAGACGTGTATCCAATGGCACTCCGTACCATCACGCCAGGTGATGGGCCAGTATGACGATGACGAAATCACGCTGCCAGCGTGCGTTCACCACGATGCCGCCAAACACGGATGCGACCATCATGATGCTGTACGCAAAACCTGGATTCATCTGAAAAGAAGACGTCTCGCCATTCGTGCGCCCAGGTTCGTCATTAATCACACCATTGAAGGCACTCTTGTCTATGACGCAGCGTCAAGGGAAGCCGCAGCCATGGTCTCCGAGCTGAGAGTCCATGCTGCTGCAAACGTCGTCAAACTGTTCGTGCAGACACTTGTTGTCTTCCAAACGACCCCGTTTCTTGACTCACGGCTTGTGACGTGGTTGCACGATCCATTACGGCCATGCGGATAATATGCTTGTCTTCTCGGCTGATAGTGATTGGCGGCCGTTGAGATCCCGCATGGCGTTCCGTATTACCGTCCTGAACGAACCCATCGATACCATATTCTGCTAACAGTCATGGGATCTCGACCGACGCGAGCAGCAATACTGCGATAAGATAAACCGCAATCCCGGTACGCTACAATTCGACCTTTATCGAAGTCAGAAACGTGCTGGTACGCATTTCTCCTTCTTACACGAGGCATCAGAACAACTTTTCACCAGACAACAACGTTCAAATGCAATTTGTGTATGAATAACCGGTTGAACAATTTCCTCGTTTAAACACAATATAGGTGTCTCTACTGGCACTTGCTTTGTCTGAATGCGCTGAAAAGCTAATCATCGATCGGAAGAAGGTGCATATCACAGCACCTTCTTCCTTCCGTATACATTTCACGTCTGTAGCATGTCGCCTTCTTGGTGTAGCAATTTTAATGGCCAGTAGTGTGTATTTTGCAATGTAAGCACTTTTACATATCAAATTGTTGCATTTGATGTTTAAACTGAAACTTCAGTCAGGAAGGTCGCCTACCAAATAAATATTGAAAAAGCAATTTTATTGGGTAAGTTTAATAAGTAATGAGATTTAAAAATGTTTTCTATCTACTACTTCTTTTAATCTCAATTTGATTGTATATGAAGCTTAATTTATTTTATAAATAGCGATTTTTTATGAGAAATAAAATATAAATTTAAGAGATAATACACTTTTTACCGAAATTGTCAATGCAAAGTCACTTGCAGATGAATTGATAATAAGAAATCAATCAAATATCTCTATTGTTTTTACTTTTTAAATAATATTTTAGTTAAGGATATATGTGTTAATTGGCAAACGATTTCTAAATTGAATAAAAATAAAATAAATAATATTTTTCAATTTCTTTTCCTGATGGATTTACTTTAAATTCATCGAAATTACATTAGCATGCATAAAAACTTTTCATTAAGCAAAATTTTTCAGATTTCCTTATGTTCTTGTTTTTATGAATCTGAGGTTGGGGTAGAATGGTTGGTTAGGTAGTTGTTGTTCGTTATGGGAAGTTAGTGGGTTTGAATCTCAACCTAACAGAAGATCCATCTTGTTCATTAATGGCGGTTAGGGCGCATTAAAAACAACTTAGTCGCAATGTAATCCATAATGAAATATTACCGTTGGGAAGGGAGTTTAAATATTACAGGTCATCTGATTGATCTTTGTTTTTAACTTACAAGGAGTCCCACCAGGCTGCTCAGATCTAATTTGTGTATTCCATTTCAAGGCTGGAAACAAGCAGGTACAACAGCTTTATATAAATAGGTAAATAGTTTGTGAATATAATGTTTATTATAGATTTCTTTATTAAAAAAATTAAGGTAATCGCTTACGTTTGAGCAGTTTTATTCTTCAAAATTAATTTTAATTCTCTTTTATCTTGTTTTCAGATAAAACATAAAATTAGTCAAAATGTTAATTACATATTGCCTAGTTTTGTGGAAGTTAGTTATTTTCAGGCAGTTTTTAGTGAAATTTTAGCAAGAGAGCTTGACATTCTTCAGAAATTCCTTCTTGCATTGTATCAAATTTAATTTAATTTGAACACAAGCCTTAAGTATTCTTGTTCTTTTAAATAAAGCGAAGTCAAAGAAAAATATTGATCGATAAAAAATATGGTTAAAAATATGCAGCAAAAAAAATATGTTCGTTTTACACAATTTTACTGGGCATTCTCTTTTAAAATTAGATGCAAATGAAACAGTTCCTCATTTATATTCAAAATTTCACTTCGTGTCATATATACTGGTGGTTAAAAAATAAGCAAAGTTTCATGTGAATATCTTCATTATTACTTGAGATATCATGGCTGAAGATTTTGTGAAAGTGTTAAGAAAAAATTGCTTTATTGACGGGGTAGTTTCGCTTGCGATAGTGTCGATGTTGCCACTTCTTTCCGAATGTATAGGCCAAATAACGGCTTCACACTTATAGCTATCAATCTGCACATTATAGAAAACAGTTAAATTTAAAAAAAAAATAGAAAAAGCGTAAAATATCACTTTTTCTGACCATTTCCAGTTTGAAATACAGCTTCCTCTTTCGTTTTCCAAATGACGATGTATTTGAAAACTCTTTTAGTCTAATGCCGTTTTGACAAGCAATATAATGAAAAACTATTTCTGAAATAGAAAGGTTGGTTGGTTGGGTTTTATGGCGCAAGGTCCAAATATGGACATGCTGCACCAGTTCTGAGATAGGAAAGCTCTGTGTACAAAATTCACATATAAAAATGCGACAGATGTAGTCGACTCTTTTCAAAGTAGGTGGATGTCATAGCTTTGCTTAACTGTACTCTTTGATAAAGATTTGAAGCTTTTTCATGACAAATTGCGATTTATTTTTGCATCCCACTTATTTCTAGAATTAGGAAGTTCATAATTACGCTTCGATGAAATTTTTGAGATTTCGTTTCGGAGAAATGAACGCAAAAATAAAATATTCGTAAACAGGCTCATTTAGAAGCCTTTTCAAGAGCAGAAATTGTAGTTTTATGCTGCAAAGTTAGCTTCTTGTTTCTCGGACTAAAACGCACTTTTAACAGACAAGCACCTCTGGAAACACACACATTCCTGTAGAGAGCACTCTTCTAAGATTTTTCCTTTAACTCATGCTCAGAGTCATTCCTTTATAGAAGAAGGTACTCAAAGTTTAGGAAAAAGGCAGAAAAAATGTCGATAAACGCACATTTTCCCAATGGGGGACTATTAGAAAAATTCCAAAACATGAAGATTTTCATTTGAGTATAAAATGCTGCTATGTAAAACGTTCGTAAATAAAATGCACATAAAACGTTCACAAATAAAATGTTCGTACATAAAATGATCGTAAATAAAATGTTCGTAAATGAAATGTTCGTACATAAAATGTTCGTAAATGGAATGTTTGTTCATAAAATGTTCGTACATAAAATGCTTGAAAATAAAACGTTCGTACATAAAATTTTCGTAAATGAAATGTTCGTACGCAAAATGTTCGTAAATAAAATATCCATACATAAAATGTTTTCATATAAAATGTTTGTACATAAAACGCTATCACAAAAAAATGAAAGACTGAGATTCTACAAAATCCTTTTTCTAGTGCTTAAGAAAAAAAAAAGGGAATATACGAATCCTGTTTACGTATATCTCGACCATTGCTAAAATATGCTTTTCTTTTATAGCTTAAGATTTTGCACACATTTTTGGTAAACTGAGAGAAAATAATGGTAGGCATTATATTTTTCCAGTTTTTTTTTCCTCAATAGATTTTCAGAAATGTGCGCTCGAAAAAATTGTGACATCCATTTATTTTTGTTTTTTCTCTAGAAAATGATATCGATTTTTATGCACTTTAGGAAATTCCATTTTGATGAATATTTAAGTTTATGAATTTTGTTTAGATTGAGAGAATAAAAGGACTACGAAATAGCATCATACTCGTGATTCATTTGAAAATAATTTAAAATTATAATAAGTATTATTTTTATAAAAATATATTTATAAGTATTTTTCCTTTTATGAAATTATTTTACTGTTTCTCTGAGAAGGCAAAAGAATTGAAAACTAAAAAAGAAAAACACCTTACTATAACCTTATAAGTAACAAACTTTAACTGATTAATGATCGAACAAAGAAATAGCATTTATACTCTATTCCAAGGCAAAGTGTTTAATTGTCATGGAATTCTATTTAAATTTTCTTCTTTTTAAAAAATTTATTTTTTTTAAAAAATAATTTTAACACATAATTTTTAAAGCTAATAAGTAAATATTGCTCAGCAAATACAATGGCAAGAAAGGTTGTATATTTGAAATGAAATCACACGTTAAATCTAAATATCAGAATAATTATCAAACAGTTTTTATTGCACACAAATAAAAATAAGAAAACTGATTTTCATTACAAATTCAGATGAAAAAGTAGTAGTTGTAATTGAAATAAGAATTACAAAGATGGTGAATAAAAGCCACCTTTGTTCGTTGAATTTAACTTGAGGGTGATTGATTGAAAAGGTGAAATTTATTGCTAATGAAAAAAATGATTAAAATGTTTAAAATATCTTTTAAAATTACATTTTGTCAATGATATTTACATGATGCGAGTCTTTAATAAAACATAAAACAATAATCGCGTTCTTGAAAAGCATTCCAAATCATAGTTTGTCAGAAAAGTTGATGGTATCTGCCCGAAGAAAACAACTGCAATATAGATTCAAGGGAAAAAAAATCCAAAACCAGTTGGCAAGCACCATTGCTCATCAACTGTATACAACAATCGAGTAAAAAATGTCATTGTTTACTGTATCTAGATATCTTCACAAAGGTGAGCTTTCATCCGGTAAAATAAACCCTTTTGAAGAGGCCATAAACTCTACTCTATAAAGTGTGGAAATGCAAAAAAAAGAAAAAAAAAGAAAAAAAAAAGGAGCCATGTCATCTATACAGATGAAAACCATTTCAGTACAACAAATGATTTTCAATCCTAATTAATTCGTTGAAAGGTTGAGATGCCATTTCATCCTAATAATATCAGAGAAGAAGATTGTTAGATTATAAGTGTTATAAGTTCCTGGATTTTTTGTCTAGGGAGGCATTATTCTAAGTGAACTGATTGAACTCTATGATTTTGATAGAAGTTCTATAACCGGAGATCGCTACTGTAATAAGATGATTCTTTCGCATGTATTTATGTTCTGAGATGCCGTTAGACATCATTTACAACAATGCTGCACAACAGCACCAGACACCAGTTGTTCAATAGCTATTTGAAAGGGTAGATATTAAATCAATATATTGATCATCGAACTCTTCTGATATAAATCTCATGGAACATGTGTGGAATGCTTTAAAAAGAAGTCTTGCAGCACAGTTACGTCTTCTAGGGAACACCCGAAACAAAGAATGTTAAAGAAATGAGCTTACCTAAAAACAGTTGGACAGTCTGGTGTTGATTATGGAGAGATGGAGGATTTAAAATTGTAATAAGGTGGAGATATTCCAAATTAAAAAGCATCTACCTATTGCTATTCTTCCTAAAGACACTCCTTTAGACAATCATGGATAACGATGTTATGAGTTCAGTAAATCGTTTTTTGTTTCATTCCAAACTGCATACATTGTATTAATTTTTGCTCAACAATCCTTTTGTTATTGATTATGCTTAAAATGTTATCACACGCTTCTGAATTTCATATCAATTAGGTTACTTATCGGGGATGCAGGCAAAACTTTCTTGTTCGCACATCAGTGTAGATAACTAATATTAAAATCCTATCATCTTTCATGAGCCAAAGTTTCCTGTGTAACTAGATTTCGGAGGGAAATATGATTATTTAATAAACAAGACATTTGCTATTTTCTTTAACTGTATTGAGTATTTAATTATAATTACTTATCACATATATATATATATATATATATATATATATGCGTACGTCAATACGTCAATGGCGTCCTGAGATATGTCTCTCCATTTCTTGTATATCATTTGTAAAAATGCGTCATCTAAATGAACCAGTGGTAAGGTCTGCAAATAGTGAGCAATCATTTCCCGAACATTTTCGATTGAGGAGAGATCTTGCGAGCAAGATGGCTAGGGAATCAGATGTGAGCTTTGCATGTAAACTGAGGCGAGTAATGTGCATGTCGTGCATTATGCTGCTGATAAAGGGCGTTGGGAACCCCCTGGAGGTAGGAGAGTGTGTCGGCAGAAGTAACAGTAGCGTAACTCATCAGAGAATATGATAGTTTGCAACTCTGTAGTCCACATTACTCTAATCCGGCCTTATTCCAGATGTTGGCTTCCATGATGTTTAGTCGACGGCGATCTTCTTAATAAACGCCTGGAGTGCAGACCACCCCACTGAATCTACGGCAAATGATTCTTTTTTTATATGGGAGCATTGAGAGTGTCTTGCATAAGTTGCAAAATTTTGGTAGACATGCTTTACGGTTTCACCACCGCCAACCGTCGGATGCGTCCATCCACGTGTACTGACATTACTATAGCTGCATCGAAACCGCGCAAACATTCCCCAATTAATTCTTCTAATCTTTATAATTTGAAAGAAAATTGAACTAGAATAGTATAAAACAACTTAAGTAGAAATAATATACCAGAAAATAGTTAATTTTACATAATCAAAATCTGCTTTCAATTTCAATAAAATAATTTATGCTTTTAAGTGATTATTATCAGTTTTTGTTTTTGAAGCATTTTAAATTGTAGTCAATGATTGATGAAGAGAAACTACGGATACAAACGTTCAGTGTTTAATGATATACGAAAGGAAATCAATTCGAAAACGTCTATATTGATATTTTATATAACTTTGATATCAGGTATATATTTATACTTGAATTTTTGTATTATTTACCATTGTCTCTCAATTTCTTAGAATGAAACTATACAGTAATGAAATGTAATGGTTAGGTCCTTTAAGAGCCTTCTAGTATCGTTTCTGACGTATCTAAATCAAACATTATTCATTATTGTATTACATTAAAGACCTCAATAAGCAAATCTTACAATTGGCTGTTTCAAGAAATATGGCTCTTCCAAAATAGGATTAATTTTTCTTCTATTAATATGACAGTTCATTATGTACCAAGGACTTCATCAGAATTTTCTTCCATTCCGTTCTGTTCTTCTTCAGGGTATTCCAGTTGATAACTCTCAAGAAGTAAAAGTCTTCCTCAACTCTTAGTAAGAATATGTGATATACATAGAAAATATATCTAATTCAAGTCTAGTACATGACTTTAGCTTTATTATTTTAAATTTCTAGATTATTGAAAATCACATATTTTTAATATATCAACTCAGATCTCAAAAATTAAACTTTTTATCTTACTTCGAATTGAATCGACTTTTGCAAACGGTGCATTTATAAAACATCAACTTAGATTTCACAATTTATGACATTCATAGCAATGCAGTATTTAGCGAATTGATAAAAAAAAAATTCCCTCACTAAGAATTGCATTTTGAAATCAGTTATGTGAACACTGGTCATAAATAAGATTTTGCTTTAAAATGCTGTGGATAAATTAAGAGCTCTGGTTATTGTAAGAATTTTTGAAACTTACATTCTTATTGTCTACATAAATATAGCGTCGTATTCAGGTGTAGTAATGGAAAAAATCAGGAATACTTTGGATCACCCACCATAATGGATATGTTGGTACAGAGCTAGAAATAAAACACCAATTTCCTGTTGATCAGCTACGGTTAAAGTCAAGCATGGAGCACTTATTCTTCGGAGCATGTTTCCTGTTCAAAACTGCTTAGGGGGATAACCTAATAGTCTAAGACTGGTCCAAAATTCATCATCTGAGGAAATGCAACATAAAATTTTTGCTGTTTGACGATGAGTGTTTTAGAACCTAAGATCTTTCAAGACAAGGATGATATCATTATAAGAAACACGATGGTTTACTTTTTTACACTATGACGTTTTTAATAAACTATGTATTGAAGAACTACTTCGATGTTAAATATTTTGTGGTAAAAAGATGTTTTTGTATGATGTATGACTATCTTTCATGCACCGTAAAAGCAACTTAAGTGTGAAAAGAAAAGTAAAGGGATTGTAATAGTAAATTTAAGAAATAACATGCATTGTTTAATTTTTCTTTATAAAACAAAATATAATAGAGATTGCTTAATATTGCATATCAGTATTCAGAATTTATATGATTTTTTTGATGTCAATAACCATCGTTGATTTCTGGCTTAAAATTAACACAAGATATAATTTCAAAGTACGGGAAAGATGATTAAACAAGGTATTTTTTTTATTTAATATTACATGGCATTTATAAGCTTGCGTTGATAAAAAAAAGTATAAAATAACTATAAATCTAAAAAATATCTTAAAATAACTAATCACACACAAAATGAAAACTATAAATCTTCAAAACTATAAGAAATGAAAACCAAGTCGCTCTAAACTTAATTCTTGTACTCAAGTTCGAGAAAAATTACTAGAAATTTTCCTATCCAGCAAATATCCTTGGCATAAAGCAAATTTTGTGATTTTAAGTGGGTCATCAAGATGAAAGGCGCAATTAGCATTTATAAGCTACTCTCAATGCTTCGTTAAAATAATGAGAGGTTCAAAAATTTACTTTGAAAAATATGTTTGAAAAGTTGGTTAGATTTAAGAATTCTCGATATAAATGAATTTTGAAAGAGTGTTATGTCCATTATAAACTGGTAGATTTAGAATCACTTTTATTATTGCTGCATTTATCTTTTACTCGTATAAAAGTCAAACTCTGCCTCTGCCTTTTTCAATTTACTGATAAATGATCTAGAAAATGTTTTCTCTGAAGTTCACGAGACAATATAAGTTTATTGTCTCTACCACTGCTTGCTGTAGAATTTTACGAACGTCTATATTAGCCTATTGACAAGATAAAATATAAGTATCATGAATATGAAAATTACGACATTATAATATTCTAGATTACATTCTTTATGAATACTGATATGCGCCGTTTTGCAATCTTCAACGGTAGACAAGTATATGCGAAAGTTTCAGAAGAAAAAAAAACATTTTATGGAGAAAATTATGTTTCATGATCTTGTTAGTTTTCTTAGCTTATTTTCGAGAAATTTTGTGATTAGGTATTATTGAATTCAGTCAACATAGGTTAGGTTGAGTTTCTTACTTATTTTATATTCCTTATTAGATATGCAAATTTGTAGGAATTTCTTTTTAAATAAATAAGGACTTTATGAAATCTAAGTTATATTTTGTTCCATTTCAAAATTTTAGATTATTAGGACAATGTTATTTGTGGTAGAATTTTCAACCAGATTTTTACTAAATACAGTCAAAAATTGGTAGAAGTACTTAACTTATTTTATATACATTTCTTATTATCAAATGAGAGATAATATATTTCAACAGAGAATAAAAGTTTTATGATCGGATGTATACTTTAATTCTAAAATCACACAATAATTTTCATTCGTTTTAGATGTCTCTCAACGGATTTTTTTGTACATTATAGTTAATGTTGCTGTTGTAGCTTATCCTCCAAATGTCTGACGAAGTGAGACAAGGTCCATGAGCCTTTGTTCCAAAGGAAATGGAGGACCAGAAAGGGGAACAATGGAGTTATTAGGAGGAGGTGAGATGTAGCATCTGTTGATCCAGATCCGAGAACCATAAAGAATGAGAGTTAATAAGGCTGAGAACTACAGTTTAAAGTTGATTTGGAGCTCTGGAGAATATCAATTCCAAATTGGGGTAATTCTTTCGCCGTATTTATGAGTTGAAGGCTATAAGTACTGACCACTTTGCCCTCATTTCGGCGTTTTCACTGTTGGTTATCCAGTGCTGGCAAGTTAAATAGCATGAATTTCTTTAGCCTCTTTTTTCGCCCGCGTCGTACTATAACAAAGCAAAATAATTTCATAGAAAAAATCATAGAGTTCTTTTTAAATATATAATTGCCAAATATATTATATGAACAAAAAGCAAAGAAAGATGCATGTTAATACATTTCAACATAGTAATTATAATTGTTAGTTAAAATAAAATCAGGGATTAATGCAATTTTATTACAATTATAATATTTCATTTCTCAATCTCATTCCTCAAATTTATTGAATTCAGGATATATATTTAATTTTATGAAATAATATAATGAATAGATTATTGATGAAGACAGGGGAAAACGTTACATGCTAATTATGTTATTAAGAGCCATTGTTAGAATTTTCACTCTCATGAAAAAAATAACATTTGTTTGTATCTAAAAATGCATCTTTAAGTTCGCAATTTTTATTTTCTTTAGTATCATTTATAATTGATTGTTTAGAGTTAAGATTACTTTTTAAAGAAGGATTTAATTAAGATTTTTTTATGTATTTTTTAAAGAAAAATTAGGGAATGAAAATAAGGAAACAAACATTGAATTCCCAGAGTAATTTCGTTTTTTACACATCTTATTGTGAAACATAGCATAGTAAAATTTATTCTTCAACACATTTAACATTGTGTAGTAATAAATGTGCTTAGCATTGTATATTTTACTTTTGCATCCTTAATATTTTTACATAAATGTAAGTTTGCTTCATCTATGCATTAAAAATGCTTTTTTTATCTTCAAAAATTTATTAAAAGATAAAAAAATATAAAAGATTATAAAGTTACACGCGATAATGCATATTGATACGTTTTTTGAAAATTTTAAATTATGAAAATTTTTTAATCTATTAGTTAGATAATTTCTTATTCTATACTGAATCTCTTAGATGTTTTAGGAAATAATTTTAAGCAATTTACGTTTTAAATAAACTATCGTATGCTGTAACGTATTAACGACAGCTTTTATTTTCAAAAATGTACTTTCCAAAAAGTTAGCAGTTAAAGTTTACTTTAACTGTTAACTTTTTGGAAACGCTTACATTCTTACGTTACGAGATTTTACATTCTAATGAAAATAGGTTTTTATTTCATTTTAAGTATATTTAAAATAAAAAATATTTAAGAGCCTGAAATAATTTAATAAACAGACTTTTCAAAAAATAATATTGAAATGCATTTTCAAAAAATGTCATTTTCCATGTTGTTAGCCTGGTTAGCTTATTGAAATTTCTTAAAGCAAAATGCTGACAAATTGAATATACGTAATGATTTCTGATATTTCAATTTTGCACATTAAAACTGATAAACGCAGTCGTTTAACCATTCATGTCATTTATTTGATATTTTACTGCCATCAAAAAAACACTTTTCTCTTTAGAATATATAGATATTGATGAAAATTCAGTAAATATATAAAAATAGGATATTAATGTAAGGAACTATGCGTACACTAATTTATATATAAAGTTGTCCGTATTTTTTTCTATCCGAAAAATATCAACAAAACCAATTAGTG
The DNA here is from genome assembly GCA_030067965.1 of Latrodectus elegans. Classification (NCBI taxonomy): domain Eukaryota; kingdom Metazoa; phylum Arthropoda; class Arachnida; order Araneae; family Theridiidae; genus Latrodectus; species Latrodectus elegans. The sequence continues at coordinate 41,473,840 of CM057812.1, forward strand.
AATTTCATGCTTAAAGTATCGTTTGGTTTGCTTGTTACTCAATGGTCATTTTTTGTACTTGAGGGCTAATTAGATTAGGATCAACAAATTAAAGTGCATTCTGAACTCCTACAAGCAACCCAGGGTAGGATTCGAGCTTAAGAACTATGCTAATTGTGTCGAAATCAGCAAGATCAATACACATAAGGATATCCCAGTACTATGTTAAACGAAATGTCAAGAGCAGGCTGAAAGAAGACTTCAAATAAATTTATTTTTTAAAAATAGAAATAAAGGAAAAGGAATCACTAATTAAGGTTTCTTGCTTAAAAACAAAATTTTGACGGTCTCTTTTGTTGTTTGTAAATTAGCCGCTTTCGACCTGAAATCTTAGTTAATCACTTTCAATTGTGCCTCATTTATGTTTTACTCGTATAAAATTCAAACCGAGCCTCTCCTTTTTCATTACCGATAAACATTTAACAATTTTTTTCTTCAGTTCAATATGGATCATTAGTTTCTCATGAATGTTAGCCAAATTTTAAGAAATACTGTATCAGAATGTTGGCACAAAACGAAGAATTATAAATCTAATGGTCATCGAAATTTTGACTACCAAATCAATAGCTTGATATAATTAAAAAACAAGAACATGTGGATTGGAAAAATAATATCAAATATTTCTTTACCCACATTTATGAATATTTCAGAATTTAGTAAGATGATTAGTTTTGTAAACTACTTTTACTTTAACATAAATTTTAACTACTTTTACTTTAACAAACTTTTTGACTTAGATTCCTATTTTGATTATCCTTAAAACTTTTTAAAAAGTAGGAAATCTATACTATAATTAATTTTCAGGAAATTAGTAGTTTAATAAAAATTTTCTTAAAGTTTAACGTAAGTTTCTTGAAATTATATTAAATTTATCTTGACTCAAATGCATTTTAACTACAATAGTTATATTTTAAACAATTAGTGCAGTAGATAAAAATGTTATCAGTGGATTGATATTATATAAAACCATGTTTTATACAATGTCATAATAAGCAAGATTATAATTTTCTAAATTGTATTAATGGTATTTTTTAGAAAAATTTAATCTTAAGCTAAAAATATGAAGTTTTTTAATCTATGCTTTCACATACTGAGTGGTATACATTTAAGCTATAGATTCTATGTTTTATTTTATGAGTAAACTGAAAAGGATAAGTTTGGTGAAAATAAAGAGATGCTTTCTATAAATATTAAATCAAGAACGAAGGCAAAAATTTTTATTTTGAATATAGGTAATCTATTCAACATGCTAAAATTTCTAAATCGAGCATATATTGTAAATGTGGAAAAGAAGGAAATAAGAACTTCATTATAACATCCCAATCTTACGTGGATAAAATAGTAAAATATATACTTCAAATAAGTATTTTTCTCCAAAATTTTCCTTATTTCTTATACCAAAATGAAAGAATTTCTTCTTATAATATGTTATGAAGAGTAAAAGAAAAAGTGGGCCTACTCTTAGTGCACCAGCTTCTAAAATATTCCGCACTTTCTTCGCCCAGCAAATATTAAAGTCGACACTTAGCAAATTCCGCGCCTAAGTGGGTCGTAAAAAGCAAGACGTAATCAGCATATGTAAGCAAGTTCCAATACTGGGTCAAACAAAATACTGGGTCAACTGATGGAGTTGAAAAAATACTCTTTTTTTATAAAAAGTAAAGAAATGCAGGTCATGATTTTAAGATTCTGGATAAAAGTCAATAACGCCGTTCTTTCTGCTCTATAATTTAGTCGTTTATGGTTTGGGGTCTCTCGAATCGCTTTCATGACTGCCCCATTTATCTTATATTCGTATAAAAGTCAAATTGTTCTTTTTTCTTTTATCAATAAGTGGTCTTGGTGATGGTTCCTCTTTAGTTCATTATTGAATAAAACTTCTACGTCTCGATGAATCCTTGATGTAGAAATTTTACGATGTATATACAAGCCTGTTGACAAAACGAAGAAGTGTAAATCTTATGGTCATTAAAATTATGACCTTTCTAGCTTCAAGCTTACATTCTTTAGATAAATTGCTGCATGTATTTAGCTATCAATTTAGATTGGTTATGTCCGAGGATTTTTACAGTGGAAAAATGCTTTTAATGGACTACAAATCCTACTTCAGTACAGGGTTTGTTATTGAAAAAAAAGAGATTTCATATCTATCACCAAATGAACATTATTTAATATTTTTTATAAATGAAAGCTAAGAAGTGTGTACGTATATTTTTTTTATAAAGATTGATTATAAATTTCATCCAGAAATGAAATTCTGAAAGGAAGTTTTATTTAAATTGTTTTGTTTTAATAAATTTTGTGCTGAGTAATTAAGATAATTTATCAGAATATATTCTGTAGATTATATAATGTTAATATATATATATATATATATATATATATATATATATATATATATATATATATATATATATATATATATATATATATATATATATATTTGCTGTTTTATGAAAGGACTCTTTTATTCTTTAAAACATTTCGTGATGCTGAATGTTAATAAAATTCTTTAATATTCAAAATAATTTTCTGTTGGTAGATATTTCAAAATTTATTTCTAATTGTATGCAAATACAGAAGTAGATCAGCCTCTTATTTTCTCTTTTACTTCTACGGAGCTTACTTTTGAATACCACTGAAAAATAGTAAAATTATATTCCACTCTTCATGGAGTATTCAACTCGGGTTATTACACTCTTACATTATTTTCTTCAGTTCCCATTCCTTTATACGAAGTGATTTGTTTGTTGTCACTTAACAATCATTTTTTTGCCAACAAGAGCTAATTGGACCAGGGCATACACTTAAAAATACAAATTACGTTTTTAAAAGCAAAGGCATTTAAAATTGCGTATTAAGCAAAAATTAAAGATTACTTCGAAAACTTTTTTAGAATTATTCTTGGGATGAAATTCATTTCATTACAAAGGCAACTTCTCCGTACTGTTAATATCTAGTTTTACTTTCAGTTACAAGCTTTTTCCCAACTGCAAACTTATTATAACTGTCTTCGTTATTAGGATACACTGCGTTGCATAATAATAGAACACCATGTATTTTTAGTCTAGCATACAGTAATTGGAATAAATTATTGAAATAAATATTTTTATTGAAAATATACAAAATAAGAATGACAATAACAATGTATAAACATAAGTCATGTTTATATTTTCTAGTAATAAAATAAAAGATACAAATTTTAGGTTGCAAAATGATACTACCACCCATACTTTTTAATGGAATAATCGATCCCAGAGAAGCATGCACAGTTGAGTTTCAACGAACAGGTATATAAAAGCTTCGTTTGATCAACTAACCTAACCTTACTTGCATTCACTGTGAGCAATCATAGTTTATTAATTTGAAAATGTGTCACTTAGTATGGGTAGGAAAAAAACTATTATCTGATTTTGAAAAAGGACAAATTGGGGATTTTAACCAAACAGGATTGTCTTTATGGTATATAGCAAGACATATTGGGCGTTCACCAAGCGTGTTCAATAATTTTCCCCATCTTGGATCCAATTATGGGACAAAGAAATCTACTGGAAGACCTGGAAAGCAAACATAGCGGCAAGAAGGGTTAGTTGTAAGGAAGTTAAAAGCTGGTGAAATATTGAACAGACTACCACTCATAACCCGACCAGCAAAGTTCACAAGCCAAATTTATCCAGAATAGCTTGGCGGAACAAACATCTTGAGTACACGAAAATGAAAACGCAACCGAGACATACAGGTCTTCACAAACGAAAAAGATGCAATGGACTAAAAAAATTACTTAGAAAGAACAGTGGACTCAAGTAGTGTTCTGCGATGAAAAAAGAAATCAATCTAGATTGTCCTGACGAGTGAGCATTCTATTGGAGAGATCTCCGAAATGAGCCACACAATTTTTTCTAAAAGACATTGTGGGTGAGGATCATTAATGGTTTGGGCTGGCTTCGTCAATGCTGGGCGGACTAACATTTCCTTCCCTACTGGTTGAAGGAGAACAATAGACTATCAAGACTTGTTGGAAGAAAATTTGTCGCCTTTTGGAGAAGAAATTGGTGGTCCATTTTGGAAGTTTCAACAGGACAATAATACAAACTCATCTTGGGAATGGTTCCTGAACAAAAGAGTGCAAGTAATCGAATGGCCTGTTTATTTTCCTGATATGAAAACCATGGAAAACGTCTGGGGTATTCTAAGCAGGGCCGTATACGCCAACGGCAAGCAGTATTTAACGGTTCAGGAATTGAAAGACTCTATTGTTACAGAAAGGAAAAATCTAAATGCAGATATACTCAAACGCTTAGTCGAAAGCATGCCTAATCGCATTTTCGAACTTATAACCAAAAAGGGTGCTCTTATAAATTATTAGCTGAAAGTGGTTCTATCATTTTGCAACTGATCATTTTGATTGGAAAAGGAATTTCGTATAACTGTTAAGAAACTTGAGATAAGACACTTTTGAGAGCAAGGCGGAAGAATTAGTTTAATATAAAATAACAAAAATAAAATCCTTAGCATATTGGTAAATTCATGCTTATAGAAATTTATCAATATACTCTTATTGGTATTTTAAAAGTGGTTTTTGAATATTTCTCTTAAAAATAACAGATAACAATTTCATAATCACTTTTAGAAATACGCTTTCAGAAATAATTTAAATATGAATTTTGAAGCAACAAGATCTTATGTAAGTGGCATCAGCGAAATTATAATTTATGGCAAAGAACAGAAACGAGAGAATTATTTATGGTTACCATAAAAACTTAGCGATTAATATGAGAAAAAAAATTTTGAGCATCAACTATTATATATTATTTTTATGGGAGCTTTCTTAAGTGATTAAAGTTAGTAAATACCAAAACACCACTTGTTATAAGAATTAATTCAGTGAATGTTTTTCATGAAAACAAGTAAGCCCTATCTATATTTTAGACCTATATTACTGCACAGCATTTAAGTACATTCGATTTATATTTACTGAAATTGTTTTTCCACTTGCACATCACATGTTACTGAAAATTCTTTTGGTATGAATTTTAATCCTTTGGAATTACTTGCAGTGTTTTCTAACTTGGAGAAAAATTAGTTCAGATTGTGGAAACTCAGTTATTTCTAATATTTTTGTCATACTAAATTTAATTTTTGATAAAATTTGATTTTTTAAAATTATAATTTTTATGAGGAATGAAAATATAAGCGGATTTTTGTTTTTGATCGTTATGTCTCCCTATGAATGTAAATTAAAAATATTCCTTTAAAAATTTTCCGAAAATTTGCAATCTTCAGTTAAATTTAATAATGCATACTATTTGCTACTTTTTATAGGTTTTAAAATACGGAAACAGTTAAAACTTCTATTTTTTATCACTAAAATAATGGTTTTATAAGCATTTATAACATAAATCATATAATTTTTATTTTACTTCCTGGAACGTTCATTTTATTAAAAGCAACAACTATAAAGAGTTATGTGTAGCCATTTTTATAGTTATTTTTTAATAACAAATAAACTTTTTTCACATATTTTGTTACATTTATAATTTTAAAAATTAGTATCAAACATAAAAAACCCACAGCATATAATATGCTTTTCACGGTATTGCCTTTGTTCACAGTTTCTAATTTTGTACCTATTTTTCCTGAGCAACCTGAATATGCTTTTAGTTTACATATTTCCTTAGAATTTGAGTTCGTTCTTATGCGTCAATGAAGTTTCCAATATTTTTATTGCGTAAGAGAAATACAAAAAAGTGCAAGAATATATAATATTGCATAAAAGTGGTTATCAAAGAATGCCGAAATTCCAACAGCTACAGCTTTTCCTATAATTTAGCCAATAAAAGTAAAACAAAATAAAAATTCTGTTTTTGTATTCCAGAAATACTGGCGTTTTATCCAAAGCTCCGCATTTACACACTTTTTGGTAACCTGAGAGAAAATAATGGTACATTTCTTTCCATTTTTTCCTCAAACGTTTTCAAAAAAGGATGCTTGAAAAAATTCTGAAATATGCATTTTCTTTTCTTTTCTTTTTTTTTTTTGGAAATGATATCGGTTTTTAGGATTTTTAAAAGTTTCTGTTTTGATGAATATTTAAGATTATAATTATGAATTTAAGATTAAAATGATGGTACATTTTTCCCCCATTTTTTCTGCAAACGATTTCAGAAAAGGATGTTTGAAAAAATTCTGAAATGTGCATTCTTTTTTTCTTTTCTTTCTTTTTTGGAAATTATATCTGTTTTTATGATTTTTAAAACTTCCTATTTTGATGAATTGATTATTTAAGATTATAAATTTCGATCAAAGTGAAGGATTTCGAAGCAACGTAACCATCATATTTCCTTTGACAGATATTCTTTAAACATAACTGAAATATTAAATTTTATAAAAAAAATTAAATGAGCAGTCTCAGATAATATATATATATATATATATATATATATTTATATATATATATATATATATATATATATATATATATATATATATATATATATATATATTTATATATATATATATATATTTCCTAAAATTTTGTCATTGATTTAATTTTTTCTGATGATATCAAGGAACAAGAAAAGTGAATAATGGAACAAAAAGTACCAATATAATAGAAAAGAAAGAAAAACTCTTATAAAACCACATCTAGCACTTTCTCCCTCTTCCTCTTTCCTGGATACTATGAATCGTTAAGGATTTGGGTGTCTGATATGGTCAAGGAAGGAAAATAAACCTTTTAGTTGGACAGATCTGAAGAATCTGGGATCCATCTTGTTTTACGAAATAAGCAATAGTTAGTTTCAGAAAATGACCTAGAAATATTACCATCTAATATGGCTATCTACAATAGCAGCTTCAAACTCTGATATTTCGACCTTGGTATTGAAGTGATATCATAGTATTTTTCAGAAATAAAATATACTAGCCATTTGATTTTATCGCTAACTTCGTAAATGAATTAACATTCATCCCAAACTTTCGACAAACACAGGATTTTTTTTTCGAAAATTAAAAATAATGACATTATTGTAAGGGAACATATAAGTTTTAAGAATAAAGACTGGTACACATTGAAGATTTAGCCGTACTTCTGACGAACAAATAATTAGTTGTCAGTCCCATAGAAAATTCTAATATCTTAAAACCAAATTTTTTTAAATATTTTGAAAACACTCCAATTGTTAGGGTTTTGACAAGACATATGACTAGACTTCAGAAAATCAGTGCCTCCATGTAAGATGTTCATAGATTCCATTTATTGGGTCAACCACATTCCAAAGAAGGCAGTTTGGTAGGCCAGAATACCCCGAATGACGTATATATTCTTGTATCAGTCAAAGCACATCAAAAGACGTAACTGCATGCTAGAATAAATAACTAAATATGTTGGAATTATTGACTCTCAAGAAAATTAAATAACGAAACTGGCACAATTAATGTTGCTGTAACTAAAATAGGTTTTTTTAAATAATAAAACAAGGTTAAAAATTAGTAAAAATCATTTCTAAGCGAATGCAGAGAATAATTTCATTGATTGCCAAATCTAAAAACTAGTAAAAATTTTCTCGTAAACACCAATAATGAGCTAATATTCGAAAAAAAGGGGAGAGGATAAAATGGAAACTAATGATATTTTTGTAACTTTTATTTAGACAGTCTAATGAATTGATTTCATAATTATAAATGGTAAAAACCATCATGGCTGAAAACAAAGAAAAATTTGAACACAAGTTTGCAATAGATGGAGAGAGAAATTTTTAAATTATTTTGAACATTGAAATCACAAATGTGCTTAAGGAAAACGAAGGAGAGTAAACCTGACTTGCGAAAGATTAGCATTACGAATAATATATGTTGGGTGATGGAAACAACACGGTATTGGCAATCTTCCTTTATGTTGGAATAGTAATTGGAAGAAATATGCTTAAATGATGCATTACAATTGACAGTAACCAACACGAGATACAATGAAAAATAAATGTATAATTGGAACTCACTTCCCAGTTTGCTTAGACTATAGTTATGCATACATGGTCTTTCCAGACCTAGTATCTAACCAGGGGTATTTCTTGAACCTCTGCTTCCAGTAGGATTATCACCAAAAGATACATTAACTAAAGTTTCAGGTAATATTTTCAGGATCACTGCAAATAATAAATAAATACTTATTGTCCTCTTTATTGTGTGGTCACTTTTCTATCAATAAAATAATGTTTCTGCAAGTCTATCCACGGTTATTTATATAATGCTATTCTATAGTAACTTATTGTTGTAATCTGTCTATGCTAGTTTGTAATGGCTTTCGGTTCCATTAGCCTAATCTAGTTTTTTTTAAGTTTTTAGAAAAGAATGGAAGACTTGAATTTATAAGCCCATATTATTTTTAATTTTGTAAAAATATATAAGCTTTCACATAATTCTGATTTGCAGCAAAATTACGTTTGTTAAATTGTTATAAAGAAGAGGAAAATTAATAGTAATGAATAAGAAATCTTTCTTGGAGCTTTGCAGACATACAATCAAAATCGTAGTTTTATGAATATCTATTTTTAATAAAACATTTCTGCATTAGTTTCACATCGGTGTTTCTGTATTCTGTTTCAGTTTATAAGAAGAATATTTATCCTAATACAATCTTCCTAAGTAAGCACTATTTTTGAATATTTATATAATTGAAAACATTTAATAACTTGGTAAACGTTTTTTTTTTTGCAATAAAATGTTCAAACGGTGTCATTCAATGATTCGTTTATTAATCAGGACACATTCTTCATTTGTTCTATCATAGTGAATTGTAAGGCAATGGTGAGATTATACTGCTTCCTCTAATTAAAAATAAAAATAAAGTTTGGTAAAAAATATTAAATTTATCAAAATTACTAACTTTGATTCATCAAACTTAAAGAAATATAAAGAAAAATGTTTCACGTGGGATTTTATCTGGTATGTGAAAGAAATAAGTTTTGCTATTTACTTTGTATTCTTGTCGTATTGCTTGATGTTTCAGTGATGTTATATAGTATCCAAATGTGATTTTCCTAATTCATTTTATTTCGTTGTACAAGCGAATCAATTGTGAAAATCATTTTGCTTTTACAAAAATTGCATATATTATCAGTATAAATTTTCTTTTAATAGCTGAATGTTCCTTTGCTTGCGAAATGAGTAGTGAACGAAAATAAACGTTTGTAATGTTTCCAAAGAAACTATCTGACCCATTAAATGAAATATCCTATTCTAGTAGTCTAGATATACGATGGATAATGTGTTGCTACGTAGAAAGTTTAAAAATGTCTAAGTACACTATTCACAGGTGCAAATTCCTTAAAAATACTTATCGTATTAAGAGAGAGAAATTATCAGTAAAACTGTCTGTGATGGAAGAAAATCTGTCATAATATAAGTGCTATTGTAAATTCTTTACAATGCACCATGTTTATAGTATTACAAATCTAAATATTGCTTTAAGGTGGAAAATATAGAAATAATAGTTGAAATAATAATGTAGATGACACAACGTCATTTGTTAAATTCATAGTGGAATTCTGTATAAAATATTGATCAACATGAAAACTGAAAATTCTTTTAAAAAATGAAATAGATTAGAGATAAAAAAAAATAAAATAGATTAGAATAGATAGAGCTAAAAAGGGAGCTTTGATAGATCAACGTATGAATCACCCTCTTTCATTTCATTCAACTAAATTGTTTGTTAACCTGACTCTCAAGAAGACTCTTAAACAAGATATGGTTCAACGGGCGACGCACAAAAGATGGAAGATTTTGGGGAAGTAAAAAAGCGCTGTTCCCGTTTTTCCGAGAAAGACTGCGGAGGCCCTTTTTAGAGGTCTAACTGGACATGATTGTTTGCGGGAGCATCTCTATAGGATTGGAGTGGTGGATTCCCCGGACTGTGTTTTTTGTGACTATGGTCAACCAGTGACTTTAGAACATTTAAATAATTGTGTAGTTCTTTCTCAGTATGAGGGCATGGTTGAAAAGTATTAGAGAATAATTGAACTAATGGCTTAGGCGCTAATGTTCGGCATTTGTAAAAAAAATGAAATTGAGCTTTTTGTTGTGTTTTAAGGATTGAATAAAAACATGGAACAATAACTAATCAATAAATAATTATGCATTATACTGAATGAAATAATCTTTTCTCAACTTTTACAGTTGTATTCATGAGATAGGTCAGCGGTAATGGTTGGTTGTTTATGTATTATTAAGAAAAACAAGTTAAAATTAATTTCAACGAATTTGCTAAACATTTTAAAACGTGCCAAATTTGATATATTCTTAAATTAAAAGTTGTGAAGAATACAGATTTGTAAATATTATGAAAATATTCGAATTACGAGTAAATTTCTGATAAATAATTAGCCATTTATTATGTAAAGCACGATATATTGCGATGAATTAAGTTTGATGATTAGTTTTTCCAATAAATACAATTATTGAATTATTGTATTTTATTTTTCATGTGTTATTTTAAGTGGTATTATATACTGCTGACCAGACAAAATGCAACTAACAGAAGAAATCATGCAATTAAGGAGAAATTTACATGATGCGTGTGCGTTGTTGGCATATGCCAACCATTACAACTGCAATTTATGTGTACATCACGGACTACAATAGTTCAAACTAAAGCCATTATACTATATGAGAAAATATTGTCATTATGTATGCCACTATTTTTCATACATTTCTTTCTTTTTCCTTTTTTTCATCCGCTTTTATCTTTGGCTTGTAGAAGACATCAAATATCTTTTCAGTAAGTTTCTGAGTTCAGTCAAGGAAGAATAATAGCTAAAAGAGATTAGGAATTATTCAGAGGAATCAGCGATTGTGTTTTGATGAAATCAAGCAACTTGTAATGACAAGCGTACTGGAAATATTGCAGGATAAACCACTCAGTTATATCTTGAAACATAAAATAAAATGTTCTCTTTCTTACAAATATATCGATATACAATCATATCATTTGGCTTTATTTGCAGCTGAGTGGCATGTCCACAAAGCGTCCATTGTTACGCTTGTGTTTGACACAGAACCACAGATATTTGGGCTGCAATGGATTTTATAAACGACAGATAAATGAATGAAATAACATTCTCATAACTGATGAATCTCGATTTTGCTTCTTCCCACGCCACAAAATAAAAATTCTTGTCTTGAGATACTTGATGAGATAATACAGAACCATTGGGTACTGCAATGCCACACTTTACTGTCATCCGGTATCATGGTTCAGGGTATCATTGTATTTCACTTCCGCATTACTAATACATTAAGCAAACAGCGTTAAAACTTTAAAATATTGAAGCCTGTTGTCTTCCCATACACACTGCGTTAACCATCAGTCATATTCTTACAGGGTAAAACGGAACCACATGTGGAACCCACTTTTTAAAGGCCATCAGATATAATGGATTCATTGGTTTAATTATTATACAGATCTATCGCCAATCGAAAACGTGTTGTCCATTAATGAACTACGAATACACTTTGATGCACCAACAGCTGGTATACCAAATTAACTTACGTAATATGTAGAATTCAATTGAACTGCTATACTTCAGGATACATTCAAAGCTTCTTCAATTCTATGTCAAGAAGTGTATCAGTGGTTAAAGCCAACGATTGTGGTTACATTAACTACTGAATTTTTAATCCTTTACACTTAGGAAGACGTGGTAATTTTAATCATTTGATCATTGTTGGCAACACATGATAACATGTTGTCAGCTGGATAAATTTTGATGTGATGTATCTTGCCTTCGTTGTGGCTGTATTTTTACTGGCCATCAATGTATATCATATGCGATAATGAATTCATTTTTCTTATATAAAAATTAAATGTAGTTTTCCTTCATTTTTTAAAAACTAAGCAGAAATTATCTTTGAGCATCTTACGTTTCAGAATTTTTTCAAAATTGCATTTTTTTGCTAGAATATTTGCAAGCTTTTTTCAGAAACTCGTTTGTACGTATCCACATTTTTGTAGTCATAAAAAATCAGAAATTAAGATATTATTTGCAGAAACTATTTATTTCAGTTAAACTCCTTGTTTTTCTTCTTTTGATAACTGGTGAATGCAACTTTCTGTGTTACTGAATTACTCTGCAGTCGAAAAGTGAAATGTATTTGTGAGTATTTCAACATGCTTTAAAATAAAAGAAATATTAGATTCCATAAAAAAATAATTGGAAATATTTAACATACCTATGCGATTATTTAAACTTATTTACAAATATTTTTGTCATGAAAAATAACTGTCATTTTTTATTTTGTAAGCATTAAATTTTTATGAATATTTTACTATCAACTAAAATGCATGGTAAAGGCATTCTTAAACCTTTTCATATATAAAATAACAAAATCATTTTTCACAAATTCTCTCAAGCTGAATATGTCTTAAAATTTTTAGAAAATGGATTAAAGCATGAAATTAATAAAAGTTTACCTACAGATTCATTGTTTTAATAAAAACAATTACAAAATGTATAAGTTTTATAGTAAGTATTTTTAATTAAGATTAATTTAATTACTAAGAAAATTCCTGTACAATTTGCATTTCACTCAAAAATGAAATGAAAATAAATTTTTAAGAATATTAATTTTTCAAAATAGGAGAAAAATCAAATAACTTAGAGAAAATTAAATTTTGTTGGGCTGATTCACCAACGTAAAACACATAAGTTAACTTTCGTTCTTTTCAGTACAGAAACTATTTTTAATCACCCAACTTAATTAAATTAACCTTAATTTAGTTGATTATCACCCTTAGTAAACACTTTTTTTAAAGTAATTTTAAAAATGTATTGTCTTGAGAATTAATTCTAAGTAGAAGACTTTTCCTTTAATGCAATGAGTGCTTCATTAATAACTGGTTCAGAAAGTGTCTGAATTATGTAATGACAGAAAAGAAAAGAAAAAGAAAAAAAAATCAAAACTATCTTTTTTTATGTTAGCCACTTTAAAGACAGGTTAATGTTGATTAATTTTTCAAAATATTAAACGCATACTTTGCAAAGTATTTAAACAGTGACTCTACGAAGTAACAAAATTTTTTTAAATGAGCTTAAATTCTGAAAATTTTAACTAGAATGAACTTTTTTATTAGAATAGTATGTATTTTCTGAAAACTTGACTTTGACTGAATTTGTAATATTACAGAACAATAAGAAATTTAATATAGCTGTAAGCTTTTAATCCATTTTAATATTAGAAAAATTTAAATTTTTTAAAATTTTGGATGCTTTATAATATGAAAACATTATTTAACTTTAAAAGATATTAAAAAAATATTAAATTTCAAATTAGTTTTGGACCACTAACACAAACGTATATATATATATATATAATATATATATATATATATATATATATATTTTATATATATATATATATATATATATATATATATATATATATATATATATATATATATATATATATATATATATATATATATATATATATATATATATATATATAGTAATGTGTTTGTCGGTAGACTGTTAACTTTGGTTAATGTATACTGTTTTGTGGAGAGAGGTAAGATGGGTTTCAAATCACTTAAAGTATTCAGGTTCTAGAAGATAATGAAACCAAGATTACAGAACTGACCCTCTAAGTGCAGCTACATCCTTTCTAGTTATTCTTAAAATAATATTTCAGTTTAAATAGAGAAGCTTATTATATATAAAAATTCAATAAAATATTAGCTTCACCATTTGAAATAATTGAAAAATCAGAATAAATTTTTCTTTAAATTTATACTCAGGCCGACACTGAAAATGAAACACCAAGAATGAGTGGGCAGACCAATTTTGCAAATTTCTGGGTACACACACCTTATCGAGTCATACCAATGATGTGAAATGTGCAGCTCTCCAGCACACGTAGGACGTAGGATAAGATATGTGGTGATTAACCGGTAGTGGGGGCAATATTGCTTGGAAAATATCGTTGTGTTTGTTATTGTCGCAAAGGATGCCTGTATTGTCAAGTCATCGTCGGTGGAGTCAGTTCCAGGAGCCATATGAGTTTACGAGAGGCGTGGTAATGGGACTGAACAAGGAACATTTCCAGAGCGCCGGTGCAGTAGAATGACTTCATCACGCGTGAATCGACTCATCTGATGGGATGCGGTGGCTTACATGCAAAGCATGTCTACCGAAATATTGCGGGATGTACAAAACACCCTGCATGTTCCCATATCGGGCAGAACTATTTGCTGTCAATTAATAGTTAGTGGCTTGCTGTTAGGGCGTCCGTTAATAACTATGCTCGTTATAACCTTCAATAACTCAGTAAACGCAGCAATTGACTCCACAGAATAGAAACTAACGTCTGGAGTTTTGCTGGAAATCTTGATAATCTTGTACGACGGAATGGCATAGGATGGATTTTTCAGATGAGAGACACTTCGATTTCTTCAGTGATAGTCACCGCGTACAAGTGTGGCGTGGTCGTAAAGAAAGACCCAATCATGCAGCAATTGTAAATGCCTTTCCTCATTTAAACGCAGCATCATGGTTTGGGGTGACATTTCATTTGATTCCAGGTTATCACTAGTTCGCATTCATGGCATTATGACAGTCTAACGTTTCGTGGATGATGTGTTGCTTCCGATGACACTCCCCTATTCTCAGGGGGTGCCCAGTGCCCTTTATCAGCTCGATAATGCACAACCACACATTGCTCTTATTAGCTAAAATGCCTTACAAAATTTACAGCTGTTTTCCTGGCTGCCATGTTTATCATGTCTCGCTTCAATCGAACATGCTTAGGAAAATATTGGACGCCATTTTCAGATTCTGCCACTGCCTCCTTCCAAAGAAGAAGCACTTAGCAAATGGTTGACAGAGAATGAGGAGCCATTTCTCAGAGGACATCCGTACTGTCATTTACTCTGTGCCTGGACGTGCTGCTTCGTGTCTCACTGTCCATGGTTGTCCGGCAACATACTGACCCAACCCTGTTCTCGCTCTGTATTATGCATATCATTTCGAAATACAAGTCACTTATTCTTCTTTGCCCTCTCTCTGTCTGTTTGCCAAATTTCGTCACTTTCTGGCAACTCTTTCTGGGTGTTCAGTCCTGGCAGCGTCTATTGTCAATTTCAGAAAAAATTCAGAAAATTTTCTAAATTTGAGAAGCTTTTCAAAATGTTCAAGCTAAGAATGAAATAAATTACAAAAAATGTATTTTTTAGAAATTATACTTTCGGATAAAAGATATTATTTATTTATTCAAGATTGCTAATCTTTTTATTCTTAATTGAATATCTCTCTTCGTAAGCTAGATATATTTTACATTTATGAAATCATTAAATGTATCTTTTATCATAAAATATTAAAATAATCAAATTATTGTAAGAATCTAATTACTAATTATATTAATTATTTATTAATTAATTAATTTAAATATGAAGGTTATATTTTTACTGTTTTTCTGTCACAGTAACTTTAAAAAAACATATGAAAAAGAAGCGCATTCTCTCACCCATTAAATTATATTAATTTAAATAAAATATACACCTGACTTGCATTAATCATTCAAAAGAAAGAAAACACATCTTTTCAAAAATTCAAAAATATTTTTCAATGTGATGATTTTATCTTTTAAATGATTTTCTTTTTTTATGCATTTGTAGGTTTCTGAGGTTTTGAGGTTTCTGCAAAAAGCTGGTATGTATATATATATATCCATGGTGAAAATTCGGGACAAAATAATTTTCGAGTTAAAATTAATAAAAAACTGTTATCAAATAGTATGCAATTTCAAATGACATTTACTATAAAGCCTCTAAAGTGAATATATTAAGTATATGCTTTCAATATTTGATTATTTTTAAGGAGTTGTCCACACAAAAAACAAAGTAAATTTTAATTTATTTCATACAGAGAGATAATTACTGATAATTTTTGTAACTAAGAATATATCATAATATTGTTTTTAAAAATGCAGAATAAATTTGTGTGAATAAATTAAAGAACGTTATGAATATAAATCTAATAGAAAATTTCTCAAATATTTGCGTTGAATGAATATAATTGTTTTATCTGATACACTAAAATTAATTTAATTTCATTGTAATATGAAAACATATTAAATAAATTTAAAATTGAAAAATTGTAACGATAATCATAATATATATTTCTCCTTACCAATAATTAACACTATATTCTAAATTCAAATGAAATTATTAAATTTAAATTAGAAGTGTAATTAATAATTTAGTTAATATTCTAAATATCATATTAATAATTTTGATATAAAAGAACGCTCCTAAATTCAAGGAAAAATTGTATCCACAGGCGATGTCTTGTTTAATTATTGTTTAAGGAAACGATGAATGTATTTCTAATCATTCTTCATTTATCAGGTTGTTCAGAGAAACCGTGGGAAGAAATTACAACATATAGGATTGTTAACTACATTACAAATTATCATACTTTATGCTTATTGAAACAAATTCTAGTAAAGGCCGATATTTTGTTCCTTAATTTTATTCAGGTTGTTTGAAAAATTTTTAATTGTAGCACTTTTTATTGATTGAAATTAAATGTTTCTTGGGCAGTCCTATAATTTGGAATATACCGCTTTATATGAAATAACACCTGGTTCGAAATTATTTTATATAAGAAATACACTTGACTTTGGTATACAGCATAGCAAAAAAAAAAAATTAAAAATGGATTATTGGAAACAATAAATTTTGTGCAATTGTAGATAATGGTTTACATAAGTAACTTTTCATTGCATAATTCAAATGAATATTTCTTAAAGAATTTGCACATGATTACAATAGTTTTTATTAAATTTCAAATTTAGCTTCTTAATAGAAGCCGACTGAGAGTGGAGGGGTTATCTTCCTTATCTTCTTAGCAGTAGGTCCTGAGTTCGAATCCTGGTTCAGGCATAGATGATCCTTTCTCTGTCTATTTCTCTGTGTTTTTTCTGAATGCAAAGATGATATACCCATAGAGTGCTCCACTGTAAATAGTTGCCATCATCTTCACCCCTTGCAGCGCTACATCTGATTTAGTTCTAAAAAAAAAAATAAATAAACAGCCGGTCAATAGTAAAAAAAGCTTCTTAATAGAAACCGAGTTGGTTAGGAGGTCAATATAATTCTCTAGAGATAATGAGTTCAAATCCCTGTTTAACATTATATTCGGGGTGTTCACGAGAGCTTCTAGAGCACATTGAATTATGTTCGCACTGTCATTCAAGTGAAATGATACGAGTAGTGATGGAATGTCAAATACTGAGTTTGATTTGTTTGTCTCTCCATGATGATTTTGTTTGCACAAGAGGGATAATTAGGACGGAGCTTATTGGTTAAATTGGATTCCCAACCACTATAGACATTACACTACATCTTCTGGGTGACTTGTTAAGGATGGAGGCCACCACTTCAGGGATGTACTGTGAGCGTATAGGACCTTGCTAGGACTGGTGCAACTGTTCTGCGTCCCCTTGTTGGACTATGTGGTGCGATCAGGTCCCGAAGTTTTAATATAAAGCATATGGAGAAATCAAATTTTTCATTTCTCCCTCTGGAGCAACAGATAGATAAATTAAGAGCAAAATACTTTGTAATTAAAAGGAAGGAGGGAACTTTAGAAAAGGTATCCCCCTTTCTAATAGAAAAAGGAATATCTGGAAATATAGGGGAGTTAAAAGTGTACTTAAAATGAGGTCTGGAGAATTATTGATTAAGGTGGCAAATGCTATTCAGGCTAATCTATTATCCAATGTGTAATTGTTAGGAAATTTAGAACTAACTGTGCCACCTTATGAGAGTTTAAATTTTTCCCGTGGTATTATATCCGCAAAAGATTTGTTATGCCGACGGATGAAATTCTTGAAAATCTAAATAATCAGTAGTTCTGTGAATTTAGGCGTATTACAGTCAGAAAGGATGGGAAGTTTATTGATACTAAGCATCTCATTCTATTTTTTGCGTCCCCAGAGCTTCCACAGCATATTAAAGCTGATTATCTGAATTTACCCGTGAGGCCATATATTCCAAATCCACTAAGATTCTTCCAATGCCAATGATTTGGACATTCGAGAAACGCTTTCAGGGGCCAACTTACTTGCGCTCGTTGCGCAGTTGTTGGCCACGATAGCTCGACATGCACAGCGAAGGAGATATGTGTCAATTGTAAAAGAGACCATCCCTTCTACTCTCGAAGTTGTCCATAGTGAGCATTTGAGAAGGAAATCACCAGGATAAAAGTCACTACAAATTGTTTAAACCTTGAGGCTCGACGAAAAGTTACCTCACGCAGTCCAAAGCCTGAGATAAGCTATGCAACCGGTGCAAAAATGTCACCAGATCCATAAGTACACAAACAGAATCTATATCACTTCTCCTTGTTAGATTACCCCAAACATCAACATTAAAGCCAAAATCTACATCTGCTACAATAAGTAAAAGAAAAGCTCCTACGACTAAATCAAGAGTCACGAAGGCGTATAAATTAAAATTTGCAAAGGAGGGTTCAAATTGACCCTTCATATTCACCCGCAAAGCCTTGTCCTTGGAGTCTGATGTTGTACCTTTACATCCCTCGGACGAGGAATTATCCTTCGAGGAGACATCAGATGACAGGCTTTCCAGCTCCGGGAGAGGAGCTTTTCAAACTAAATAATAGCTTCCTTTCTTTCTTGGAACTGCCATGGTTTGCATTCTCATCATGATGACATCAAGTTTATAATTTCAGCCTATAACCCCGCAAGTGTTGCACTTCAAGAAACTTTCCTAAGAATCAAGCAATTGCTTTTCCATGTCTCTGTTGTTACATGCCCCCGAGGTCAACAAGTGCTATACCATGTCCATGAGCTAGACCATGTGCATGAGCGCGAACACCTTTAAATAGTCCAGTTCCATAAGTGGATTCTCCATCAGATCTCTCCTGTAGAGATCAAGGCATTGAAGAATATGTTCAGGAAAGGCCTGTTCATTTAAGTACTTGGAGCAAATTTCGAAATACTTCGTATCCTCGACGAATTTTAAGTTACTGAGATACCCGTTTCTCAAATGAGCAATAGCTGCTTATTCTTGTCTATTAAGACCAGTAGCTTTTCCATGCGTGGGTTTAAAAGCTTTAGAAAAGATTGTGGTGACGATGGTGCAGTGTCTGGAGGGGTCTGTATACTAACATTCTATACCTATCCTAGCACTGCCATTCCATTAAATACTACTCTACAGGCTGTTGCTGTAAGAATACATCTTTATGCTTATTAACAGTCTGTAGTTTTTATATTTACCATCACATGATGTCATTCACCAAGATGAACTCGATGGATTAATAGATCAGCTGCCAACACCATTTTTGTTGTTAGGTGACTTTAACGGCCATATTTCTTAGTGGAGCAATGATGATACTAATTATCGTTGTCGGCAGATAGTGCAGTTTATTTAAGAAAACAGTTTTTGTCTGCTTAATACCGACGAGAAAACATATTTTCACATTCCCACAAGAACATTTCATTCTCTCGATCTAGCCATTAGTTCTCCCTCACTTCTGCCGTTGTTAAATTAAGTATAGGAAATCATCTGCACAACAGCGATAATTTTCCTCTCGTCATCTCCCAGATTGGAGGTAGTAGTGTAGGACAACATCTACCTACTTACGTGTACAGTCGGGCACATTGGACGCTGTTTACACAATTAGCAGATGTTGGTAATGAAATGGTTATGATCAATGATATTGATGACGCTGTATGTAAAGTTACCGAAACAATTATTAATGCAGCTGATGCATCAATACCAAAGAATTCCCCTATAGCACACAGGCGTTGCAAACCTTGGTGGAATGATGAATGTCAGAAAACCTATAAGAAGCAGAGGAAGTTATGGAGGTTATTTAGAAGATGCCCCACAACGGGGAATCTTATTGCCTTTAAGAGAGCAAAAGCATTAGCTCCCAGAACTCGTCGTCGAAGTCAGAAGGAATCCTCGTCTGGCTATGCATCCTCAATTACTTCTTCCATATCCAGTAAACAGTTGTGGAGAAAAGTGAAAGCAGCCAATGGAATATATAGAGAATTTTTCATTCCTATTTTGAAATCCGGAGATGCTGTATACTCTTCTCCTAAGGACATCGCTAACGTCTTTGGTGAAACCTTTGCTAGCGTCTCAAGCAACAACTCTTATAGTCCTTCGTTCTTAAGGATCAAGAGAGCTGAGAGCAAACCAATTCGTTTCAACCATGGACAAGCTTTGCCTTACAACTGTGAATTTCGAATGTTGGAATTGAAGAGAGCATTACAGCAGCAAATAATACCATTCAAGGACCTGATGGAATCAACTATCAAATGCTTTGAAATTTAAGTCCAGATTCCATATCGAATTTATTAGTTTTGTTCAATATGATCTGGACAGAAAACACGTTTCCCTCGCTTTGGAGCAAAGCAATAGTGATTCCAATCCTTAGGGCTGATAAGGATTTTTCTGTTCCTACACACTACCGACCAATAGCTCTGACGAGTTGCTTGTGTAAGACTCTCGAAGGTATGGTCAACGCCCTTCTCGTATATGTCTTAGAAAAAATAAATGTATACATATCAATCAGAGTGGCTTCCGTAAAAGGATATCTACTCTTGACAATATCAAATTTTTGGAAATCTTAATCTGCAACGCTTTTGTGCGGAGGAACCATCTGGGTTCCATTTTCTTAATAACCGTACATGGCGATATGGAATATTCCGTTCATTATATGATTTTGGCTTTCGGGGTAATCTTCCGATATTCCTTAAAAGATTTTTATGCCCCTGTGTTTTTAAAATACGTATTGGAACAGCTTTTTCAAATATTTTTATCCAAACCGAGGGTGTACCCTAAGGCTCTATTTTAAGTGTGACCCTTTTTAACTTGTACATCATTTACATCATCCATCAAATTTCTCCCCCTGTATATGGCACATTTTATGTTGATGACTTGTGGATATAATGTGAGGGCTCTAACATGCGTTTAATTAAGAGACTACTACAAACAACAGTTAACAAACTTGCTGCATGATGTGCTGAGAATGGCCATACATTGTCTCCTAGCAAGAGCAATTGTGTCCATTTCTGCAGGCAGACTAGCCTGTATAATGATCTTACTATATATATAAGCAATACACCTATTCCTGTTGTCAATGATATAAAATTTCTAGGTATACGTTTTGACCGAAAGTTAAATTTTTTTCTGCATGTGCTTCATTTGCGGTAGATGTGCGAGCAAACTCTAAATATCTTCAAGGTGCTTTCTAATACATCTGGGGGTGCTGATCGCACGGCACTACTGCGTGTTTACCAG
Source organism: Latrodectus elegans (assembly GCA_030067965.1). Classification (NCBI taxonomy): domain Eukaryota; kingdom Metazoa; phylum Arthropoda; class Arachnida; order Araneae; family Theridiidae; genus Latrodectus; species Latrodectus elegans. The sequence continues at coordinate 41,495,210 of CM057812.1, forward strand.
TTATTAATTTTATCTCGTATTGAATAGGGGTATGCTGTTTATAGATTTGCTAGGTCTTTCGTTCTACGCAGCTTGGATACAATACATCACTCTTTTTTTTAGAATATGTTCAGGCGCATTCCTTCAGATCACATGTCCAGAGTGTATATGTGATTTGCGAGAAACTGCCTTTAGACCTGAGACGAATGCATCTGTCTCTCAATTATTATGCAAAAATCATGTCTGATGCTCATCATCCATTATGTTTCATGACCATTACTCTTGCATTAATGAGTCTGTAAGACTCACGTTCATACAGCCTTCCACCTTTTCTCACTCGGACAAAGTCCAACTTACTATATTCAGACACATGTGATGTCCCTTTTGACAAAACGGACCTTCTATTACATCCACCTTGGTATGATCCAGGGATTAAAATCATCAATCCTTTTGCTCGTTACAGAAAATCAGACACAACAACTACTGTTTTCCATCAGCTATATGCCTCACATCGTTGTCAGTATGCCACGTACAAACCAATTTTCACTGATGGATCAAAATCTACCGGACGTGTTGGTTGTGCTGTATTTATTGAAAACAAAAGCCTTAGCTACATCCTCCACCTGTCCTGTTCCATCTTCTCTGCTGAAGCAACAGCGATTTATCAAGTTCTTCATCAGACGAATACATGTCATAGTTCTAAATACCGTGTGCACACTGACAGTTTGAGTGTTTTGGAAGATTTGCGAAACTGTAGTTTTAAATGCCATCCTGTTGTGTCTAAAATTTTCAAAGCATTAGATTTCCTTGCTGGCAAGGGATATGACATTATTTTCTGCTGGATCCCAAGTCATAGGTCTCGATGGTAATGAGAGGGCCGATGCAGCTGCTGAATCTGCATCTGGCCCATGTCTTCGATCAGTTCCTTTGTCTGACGTGAGAAGAAATGTTAAAATATTAATCTATTCTCTTTGGCAGGAGTCATGGAACATGCAGATCAATAATAAATTGCGTACCATATTTCCATACATCACCTCATTAACAGTTTTACCGATACGAAGTGCTGATGTAAGATTAACTCGCCTTCGTATCGGACACACGCGTTTCACACATTGGCATTTGTTTCTAAACGAATAATTATGTCCTTGGTGTGAAACGTGTGATGAACCATTCACTGTTTATCATATTTTAATTTCATGCCCATATTTTAACCAATATCATTTACTCTTTTTTAACTGTGATATTTTAACCTTATTTGATTTGCTTGTGGAACCACCCACAGGAACCTATTTGCCTTTTTGAGGGCAGTAGATTTTCTTACATTATAATTAATTTGCCTTTTAAATTTTAAAATTACAGGAATTTTGAATTTTACTTTTATAATTTGTAATTGTAAAACAAACAAAATAATAAGAATAAATAAATAAATAAAGCGAAAAAATATATATTAAATATCTGCTTCAAAACTTTATTCTTGGAGCAGCATATCCGTTTTCGGACCATGCACCTAAGAACCCAACCAACCAACAATACAATATAAATTATTTCTATTTAAATTTAAAAATTAAAGTAGTTTAAAAATATACTTTAGATATTTTCAGGATTCTTATGAGAACTACAGTGCTGAATGTGACACTTCTGTGCTTTTAAAAACTACCCATTACACTTAAATCTCATAAGATATTCCCCAATTCCAACTACATATTTTAAAATAAACTTTTTTTTTAATATTATTCTTTTTAAGTACTAGAATTATGCGTTTCATTTATTTTCTCATGTTCCCAATATTATTATATATACCATAATTATTTTTTATTACACTAATTATAACATTTCTATAGATTTTAAGAGAGATGTTAGAATTCTAATGTATTAATTTATTTACTTTAAAATTATATGTGCTTGTTTTGTCATAGATGTCAATGAAAGTCAAGTCATCCTTAATATCAATGTCCAAATCTAGAAATTCTGAATTATGACTCTTAATGTTAGCTTTGATATGAATTAACTTCTTAGCATAAGTATTTCCAATATATCCTTGAAGTTCATCATATTAAATTTTGTCTTTTGAGTATTTTGGTAATTTTTTCAAGTTTTATAATTTGGACTCGTATTATTTGAAATTTGATTTTACAGATACTCTTTGGGGAAATTGTGCGAGTGTTTTACTTCTTTACTCGTTGCATGTGAAAAAGAGTGTTTGTATTTCTTTTGCATAATTGATCATATCCCTCCTCAAGAAGATATGGTCCCTATGCTTCTTATTATTTTTTCACATGTTACCTTAAATATATCTTTGTATTTCTAATTATTTCCATATCTTTTATTACTTTTAAACTGACAGATAATATGGTCTTCGCCTCTTGGTTATATTTTGATATTTTGTGTCTCTTAATTTATTTTATTATTTTATTACTTATGTATATACACACACACACACATATATATATATATATTTAAATATATATATATGTATGTATGTATGTATAAGTCCAATAATTCTATTTAAAAATATCCATTCCTGAAATTCAGATATTTAAATATAATTTCAATTAAAATAATTCATTTGGATATCACACTAACTAGAATTTTAATTTAGAAAAATCCATTTGAGAAACTTTATTCATACTTCAATAATTATATTAAAATATTTCTTACGATTCATTTTTCCGTAACATATTTTCATACATTTCTATTTATTTATAGTATTTTTAATAAAATTTGTTAAATGCTTGATATTTCTTTTACACTTTTATATATCATTCGGGTTAATAATTTAATGTTTATTCTACATCATTCTCAGCTTCGTTAGAAAACAATTGCCAATCTTAAAAATGTATTGTCCATTTTTGAAACTTTTTTTTTTAAATTACTAGTTTTTTATTTGCATATATATTTTTTCTGTACTCAAGTTTTTAAGCCAAAACATTTCCTCAGTTCACTGCGTACTTTGAAACGCGTTCGGCAGATTTTATTGACTTTTAACAGAAATTAATTGTGTATTATAATGGGGAATTTTAAAATTGATTAGGATAATCTGACAGGAAATTCAAGTATTTTGAAGATAAATTATTGTGAAAGCTTTAAAACTTGTGCTTTAAAATTTTAGTTATTCATGGACTTGGAAATCTTTACAATACTTATATAAGGAATTGTGATAAAAAAAATCTAGACAGTCTTCCAACTATAAAAATTTTACCTAAACAAAAATTGTATATTCTTGAGTCTGTAGAATAAATTTCATGATGAAATAAGTAGGCGATTTTTTATTCATACTTATGATAAAAGTAGAAAAATTTAAAGGTGCACTTAATTAAATATACCATAAATTTACTCTCCTTAATAAGATATTTCATATACTGCAGAAAATATAAAGATATTTATTAAATACTTCAGAAATTCTAATTTATATATTAATAAAATTATTGTTAAACAATATAAAAATAACAAATATGCAATTGGTTAATTGCGAAATGATTTTGGGATTACAGAGGGGCCCCACATCAATTGTTTTAATTATCTGCAAGAATTAAATTTGTTTGCGTGTCAACATTGAATAAAATATTATTATAAAAATAATAGCATTAAATATCAAATATCACTAAATATAAGATACTTCAAATGAGAATTTTTTAATGCATCGTTTTAAAATTTCAAAATTAGCGCTTAGCATAAAAGCAAATTGTACTGTTTCCCGATTTTTCTACATATATAGAACTTTAGTTAAATCGGATTCTATAATTAAATAATCTTCTGTCTGTCAGGAGAGAGATCATCTATTGTAGCATGATGCAAATTTAGTTTGCTTCGAGTGATAAGTTTAGAAAATGACTGATTCATACTGAAAAGTGCAAAAGTTTTCGAATTAGCAAGAAGCAAAAAAATCTAGGTGTAGTTGGTTGAATGGGAAAAGGTGGCTTTCACTTTCCATTCAAATGATCCTGGAAAAAGTTTCCTCGTATCATTTTCCTTTGAGAATAAACAAATTTGGGATTAAAAGTACAAGCTTGGATGTGTATGAATACTTCTAAGAGAAATACATTTAAGACACAGACTAGAAATTTTGCATCGATTGATCTATAATATCAACGTTTCATTGAAAAATATGTTATAGATGGTATTTTTATGCAATTCATACTCTTTAATATGTAAGTGAATATTAAATTTCCAAAAATAGTGTTTTGTTCTCATACATATGAGTTCCTGTTAGTGAAATTGATTTCTTGCTTCACGTGGAACTCAGATTACACGCTTTGAAGCATAGACTAAGGTTGTTAAAAAAACTGTTTTGTAAGTAAGTAATATCCCCATAGATTCATGAGATTTTTTACCTTGTAGAAACTGAATCTTAAATTAAATTTAAACAATTATTGAATATAGAAATAATTATATTCAATAGTTGTATTATAATATGAATGAAATATTTATTATATGTTAAACATTCATCACATAGATTATTTTTGCTTTAAGCAGCTGCATAAGAATAATATTTATTTTTATATTTTTCGATACATATTATTGATTTTATATCTCTGCACAACAAAATTTGAGTGCCAGTAGTATTTTTTTTAATTATATAATAGCGTACGGTAAATTAATTTATTCTAAAACTAATTTATCATGTACTATAATACACAACAATTTTATATAAAAAGCTTATTCTTATTCTAGAAATTATATAAGATGTTTTATTTAATGTACTTCCCTAAATAAAAAAAATAATATTTTTTTTTAAAATTCTTTTTCTTTTAATCCCTCATTTTATATTAGAAATCCGTAAGGTAACATACATAAGTGAAATTATCCATAATAATTTTAATATTATGACTGACTATTTTCACAAAAAAAATGACATATTATGACTGACTATTTTCTCAAAAAATTGAAATATTATGACTGACTATTTTCTCAAAAAATTGACACATTATGACTGACTATTTTCTCAAAAAATTGAAATATTATGACTGACTATTTTCTCAAAAAATTGAAAGATTATGACTGACTATTTTCTCAAAGAATTGAAACATTATGACTGACTATTTTCTCAAAAATTTGAAACATTATGACTGACTATTTTTTCAAAAAGTTGAAACATTGTGACTGACTATTTTCTCAAAAAATTGAAACATTATGACTGTGTGACTATTTTCTCAAAAAATAACTGATGATTTCCTGAGTCAATGCTATGTCATGTACATATCTCTAAAGATACAAAGTATTTAGAGTTTTATCATATTTTTCCAGCATTTTTTAATAAGTATATCTCACATAAATATTATATATTAAGTTTTTAGTATAATCTATATTTATGCATTGCATATAAGTAAAAAAGCTCGGTACTGAGAAGAAGATAGTTTATTACGATTGAATTTTTTTTACATTATATTGAAAAATAAATTTTTAGTAAAATTCAGGACAAAGAGATTCCCTAACATTAAACTAAATTTTAACATTAAACATAAAAATTTATAAATTTCCATTTGTTTATTTACTTTATGAAGGAAGTACTTATATTATAAAACTGTTTATTTAAATACTGCATATTTTTGTTAGCAATATTTATTTCTCCATAATAATTTATCTTTAAAAATCTGACACCAGGAGCAAAATTAAAAGAGAAATCCATGTTGATGTATGAATAAGTAAATATATATGTATCTTATTAAAGCAAAATTTATATAAGAATAGCGAATAAAAAATATGCCTCTGTTATTTTATAAGCATTTATTTAATTTTAATTTGTTTTAAAATATTTACTTGTTTACGCTGAAAAAATTTGTATTCACCACACTATTTGCTCTGTTCTATTTGTTTTCGTTTTACGTCTTCGCTTATAATATAAGCTCTAAACAAAAGTTATTTTAAGAAGCATAATCATACTGGAAAATTCATTGACAGAAATGATAAGATATACCGCAGAAAAGACAATTTTATTACAAATAAATGAAATATTCCAAATCATAAATTCCTTAGGGAATCATGCAATACGTAGCATAATTCAGTTTTTCTTATAGTGGAGCGGTGAATAATAAATGCACAAAAATAATCTATGGATAATGCGGATTTATATAAGAGAATATTTTGCTTGCTTCTGCTGGCAGCATAAGTATTTTATTCATATTGAATTTAAATATCTGTTACTTTCTAACGTTTCTTTTTGTAACAATTTGACTCAAAAAATATTTGTTGCTTTATCATAAATTTTTCTGAAATATTTTGTCCCTTGACACTACAGGAAATATTATTTTTTCTTTGCTATTGTATCAATTTACATCTCAACTCAAATTTAAGAGGATTTTTTTTCTGCAATAAACTTGAGTTGTATAAATGTACATTAATGTGTATATTACTCAAAGTTATTTATTTATTTATTTTTTTAAATAGAATTTTTTTTTATATTGATACATTTTTTGTAAATATATATATTTAAAAATTCCTTTCTCTTTTTGGCTGCGGAGTATTTGTCCGGAAGTGAATTGAAAATGACTTACTATATTAAATAACTTAAGAGGGAAAGCTATGCTTCACTTCAGAATTTTATGTTGAGTTTATTTAATTAACTGAAACCTTTATATAAGCATTTATTTTAATTCTTTGTAAAGTTAGTTTTGTCCCGATGCATGGTATTCCTAAATTATCTCACTGCAAGAATTGAGCCCTATACTTTCTTTAATCATAAAGAAAGAAAAATGCCATTTATTAAAATTAAAAGTTATCTGAAAAAAACTTTTTTCAGTTTTTAATGATGCTTAATTAATATCATAATTACAACATCAATAGTAGTGTGAGATAATGTTATTTCAATAACAGAATAATGAAATAGAGAAACACAATTCTTTATTTCGCATGTGCAAAACTTTAAACGTGATATTTTTTACATAATATTAAATATTTTTTTTAATCTAATGTACTGTATTTTTATTGAAAAAAATATAATGTTTAAATAAATAAGAAATGTTAAAACAAAATGAAAATACTATAAAAATAAATATGTAATACGAAAATAATGATTTTTCCACCAGATGTTACTATTCTTAGATCAACTGAGATTTAATTATTTGAATCTTATTCGGAATACTTTATTCCAAAAAACAATATATTGAAAATACAGAAACAAATTAAACTTCTAAAATTATTTAACATTTAAAATGAAGCAAGCAGTTCATAGCCTATTTTTGATAATAATTTGGAATAAAGCTTGTTTTCCGGACTATATTACTTATATTAATATATCTGATAAACAGATCTCTCAAATTTTGATCTTTGAAAACGTTCGCAATCCAAATGTTTGCTAATAGTATTTATGATATTTAGAAAATTATTTTATATGAATAACATATTAAATAGATAAATAAAAATCATAAATGCTTTTATGTGAATTACATAAATATATTTATGAATAACATAAAATATAGTTATTGTGTCAGAATGACTTATTTTTGTGTAAATTAGGAAGTAGAATACGCATTTTAATCTACAGAATATATATATTTGATATAAATTATGTCGAAAAAAATAAGAATTTGTCTGACAAATATTATAATGATTTAAATATAAAAGAATTTATATTTTAAATTGAAATTATATTAGAAATTGTGAAGCATTTAAATTTTATTACCAATTATTCACAGATTTATATAAAAATTAAAAATAATTTATTGTTTATATGAAAAATGTTTAAGCAGAGTTATATTCCTAATGATTAGATAAATCATGCATATTTGTAGTAATTTTCTTACCATTTTGTCCATTCTTAACTAAATAAATTGAAATGAAAATAACCAACCGCATGAAACATTGCAATAGATGTGAATAAGATAATTTCTAAGCTAAAAATCTTAATCTTGTTCGCAAAATATATACAGTAAAATCTTAAACAAAATAAGGTGTAATTTATTTAATTAATTATAAAGTAAATCATTGCAAAAAAAAGTTTCCAAAAAATTTCTTTCCTCTACTCGTAGTTGTAAGCTGTAAATCCATCTGTTTTTTCTCTCACAGGTCTTCAACAGTTCCTTAAATTTCTAGTAGTACTCTATAGTTCCGCCCACAAACATTCAAAAGTGATTCGGCAGCGAGATTACATGTTCTTATACCGAAGGTGCATTCTTCAAATGGTCTTAAGAAACATGAACACTGGAATGTAAGAAAGAAGATGGTGATTTAGAAAAAAATAAAGTAAGGTAGAAATGTATTCTAAGAAAAATTCATGCCTAAAGGAGTAGAAATTTATCAAGAAGTCTAAGGTTTAAGATGATCTTTCTTTTCCGATACTGGTAAATACACACTTACACACGAGGGATAAAATGGAAAAGGGATTTCTGATACGATATACCCATTCATGAAAATAATATAAAATCTAAGCAAGTATTTTTAAACTTGTATGAATGTGATTGGAAAGTTTTTATGAAAAAATCCTGACCTATATGTTGTATTATATTATATTTTTTACTCAAACTAAGTTACAATTTTTCATATTATCTTTTCAAAAAGTCAAGAAAATTTTTAAATAACAATCATGACTTTTTCTGGGAAAAAATTTGGGATATTACGAAAATATTTAGATTTATGATTCAGGTTAGAATATATTAAGAACTTTTATACATTAGAATCATTTTAATTGGAATAACTGATATAAATCAGCAAATTTTTATATTTAACATGCAAAAAATCATATTGCAGAAAATTTTATGAGGAAAATTTTATCTGCAGTTAAAAATTTAAACACTTATAATAAAAAAAAATTAGTATATTTGATTTAACAATTCTTTTTGGTTTGTCTTATTTTTAATTAAAAGAATTAATTCTTTTTTTGTTAAATTTTTGTTTATGATTAATTTATTTGCGAAATAGTTTATTTCATTGATGTCACTAAGCAATTCGCCTTAATGTATGAATTTGAAAACTTAGGCACCTACACTAATAAAATTTAAAAAAATTAGTTATAATGAACAATCTACCTTGATCATTTCTCTCTCTCTCTCTCTCTCTCACACACACACACACACACACACACACACACACACACACACACGCACACACACACACGCACACACACACGCACACACACACACACACACACACACGCACACACACACACACACACACACACGCACACACACACACGCACACACACACACACACACACACACACGCACACACACACACACACACACACACACACACACACACACACACACACACACACACACACACACGCACAAACACACACACACACACACACACACACGCACACACACACACGCACACACACACACACACACACACACACACACACACGCACACACACACACACGCACACACACACGCACACACACACACACACACACGCACACACACCTAAATAATTATTTTAAGGATCTGGTAAACGGGTAAACATTCGTTCTCCGAAAAGATATGCATTGGGAGTTGTATACATTTTTCATATAAACGTTTTCAAAATTTGCATACAAATATGCTTAATTTTTTTTTTGCAATTTATTAGTGGTTAAATTTAAGCACCTATATCTATATTTTCAGAAGAATAACATGCAATCATAAATCGTGTATTCCAGAATTTGGAACTGTATGTGCATATTTGCAAGCACTAAAGTCTGCATATCACGTGTTGGAAATGGTATTAGATGATCAGTTAATTGGTTTATGATTCAGTTTTATTCAATAATTTTATTTAAAATCATAAAAATTCTTAAAATAACAGCATTATTAATTTTAATTATAATTATTAATACAGAAATTTTCTGTTTTAAATTAGACATGACTAGTTAAAATATATTAAATTGCGATCATTATATGGACGTGAAAGTGTTTTAGGGCAACATTATACTGAGAGCTATTATTAAAGAAATTGATTTTTATTCTTAAAGCAGTTCTGATTTAATTTAAATTTTATGTATGATAAATAACTCTCATTATTAAAAAATAAAACAAATTTTAATGTTTTTATAAATGCATATTGTATTGGAAATTAATAAACATGTTACGCGCATTCATTTTCATATACCTGTAAATATTGATAAATTTGAATGTGCTCATGTCTAAATTCATAGTATATTAGACTTCCATTTTTATGAATCGCTGTTTTACGAACTCTCACTATTTCAGAAGTAATAGTTGATTTTTAACATGGTCCTTTAGATTGAATGGTAATTTCGATTCCCACTTGTAAGTTACAGCAATGCAAAATCTATTTCCTGCGAACTGTTTTTCATGCTTCTTTCGACTGTTTTTGTTTCTCTTACCCGTCTTTTCAATTACTTAGTGATGTTGCAGAAAAAAATGATATTTAGGTCATTATGATAAGCAGACATTACAATCACAGTTTATGATGCATTCGTGAATTTCAACAAAAGAAGTCAGAAACATCCAAATTTCATCCCAATATTTTTTAGCATTCTCAGGCGGAAGAACTATATGATAATGGAAATATAATAAATAAGAATGAAAAAGAAATTTCAATTATCTAAGAAATAACCTGATAATAATGAACAGCAAGTACACTGGTGTGCAAAACTTAAGCAACAAGTGGTTTTTCGGCCACAGCTCCTCAATAAAGTATAAGATAGCCATGAAATTGCAGTATAATATGCACGTAATTCAATAGAAAGATTATTTGCATGCAAATTTTCGAAATAAAACGTCATAAGTGATGTAAGTGTATGTAAACCTTGTGGGTCAGCGCGCGCAGGTCAAAACAGTGATAAAAGGATGAAGAGCACCGTAGTTAAAGACATTCGCTGTAAGTGCAAGTGATTTGTTTTGTGGAACATGTCTTCAAGAAATCATTTAGACGACTTTACTCGAGGAAGAATGATTGGGAAGCTTGAGGAGGGGCGAAGTGTGACCAGTGTCGCTGAAGAGTTCGGGATCAACAAAAGTGTTCTTTCTCGTGCTTGGAATGCCTTTAAAACTACTGGTACAGCTGTTCGAAAGGTTGGTGGTGGCCGTCCAAGGAAAACAACACCAAATGATGACTGTTACATTGTCCTCCAGGCGAAAAGAAACCGTTTTCAGTCAGCGAGCGCCATATCTCAGCAACTGTGCACAGCCATAGGATGACAAGTATCAAGATTTACAGTGTCCAGACGCCTCCACAAAGGTGGCTTCTTTGCTAGACGTCCTGAACGCTGCATACCTTATAAAGTTTGCCATCGGCGGCACCGTTTAGAGTGGTGCAGAGAACACGAAATCTGAACACCTCATCAATGGAGTCACGTCCTCTTCACAGATGAGAGTCGTTTTAGTGCTACAAGCGATTCTCGACGTCAGTTGATCTGGAGAGAGGTTGAAGCTCGATTTCATCTTAATAACATCGCGGAAAGAGATCGTTACGGTGGTCCTGGAGTTCTCGTCTGGGGTGGCATTATGTTGAACGCTCGGACTGAGCTTCAGATCTACGATCGAGGTTCTGTAACTGGAGACCGCTACTACAATGAGGTAATCCTACCCCATGTGCGTCTGTTCCGAGGGACCATTGGACCAGACTTCATATTTATGGATGACAATGCCCGTCCACACCGTACTGCTAATGTTCAAGAGCTATTGGAAAGTGAAGATATCACACGAATGGATTGGCCAACTTACTCTCCAGATATAAATCCCATAGAGCATGTGTGGGATGCATTAGGGAGACGTCTTGCGATACGACAGTATCCTCCTGGTAACACCCATCAGCTGAAAGAAGCGTTAAAGGAGGAATGGAGACGTTTACTCCAAGAACTCCTGGATAATCTGGTGCTTAGCATGGAGATACGATGCCAAGCAACAATTACAGTAAGGGGAGGGCATATCTCATACTAGGGATCATGTGCCAGTTGTATTTACGCTTCTTCAGGCAATCATGTGTAACGCCACTATATGTTAAATAAAGCCTTTTTTGTTCCATACCCTACTTTAAGCTTTATATTCATTTTTGTGCCATTATTCTTTTACCATCGTTTAAGTGCAGAATAATGTACATCATATTCAAATTTCATGTCAATCGGATGATTTCTTGTAGAGTTATGACAAAAACTCACTTGTTGCTTAAGTTTTGCACACCAGTGTATATGAATAACTAATAAGATTAAATTACTTTTTTGGAGAAAAATTATAAAATTTAATGTTGACGTAAGCAAGGCATTAGGATTAAGATTTAGAATGGCTTTTTTACAAATATTACAATTTTTTTAACTTAACATTCTATTAATTAATGAAATTTTTAAAGATTTAAATCATCCTTGCCGATTTAAAGTAACCATAAAGTGTATTTTTTGTCTTGTATTTTTCATTTGGCTTTTTCTTCTTTTTTATTGTCAACGTATTAATGGCTTGAGACAATGGAAAATGACTTTTCAAAAAAAAAAAATGCTTTGGTCCTAATAATCTTTCTTTTTGTTAACAAAATAATCTTTGCCAATATTGTCAGACCTTCAATGATTAACTTTACCTTGTTTGCTGTCACTCGAAGAATACGATTTCAAAGCAGGCAACAAATTTCTCGACAAATTAGAATTTACGACAGCGTCTAAATGCGACGTATATGAAATGTTATCTGACGTCTTGGATATTTTAAACCAATGAGAATTGTAATAAATTGGCGCAATCATGATCTTGGAACGAAAGAAACAACGACTTTAATGTTAGTAAAATGATGCGATTGTTAATTTTATACTGTTTAAAATTGCATTTATTTTTGAGAAAATAATTGTAAAATAGGCACAGGTGCCGTATAATCGATGCGCCAAATTCTGAGATTGGCGATTTTTTGGCGGATTTTCTTCTTGTTTTTGCTACGTAATACATTTAGAGACTTATAAGAATTATAAGGAAAATTCTATTTTGGTAACCGTAGTATTACGTCATCGCACACGTCACGATAACATCCTGGTAACATTTCTTCATCGCCAGAAGAACAGAATTTGGAATTTGGAATCATGGCATCATACGGCACCTGTGCCGTAAAACTGTTTACAAATATGAATTATATTTTGCACATGTTTCTAATATAGTGCATAGGAAATAATATTTTCTAATATTAATTTAGCTGTAAATGGAGAGTTGCTTGGAAATAAAAAATCTAAAGCTTATTTTTCTGCTTAACACATTTTCGATTTTACATACTATTAAAATTATCTCTAAGAATTTGTGAAAATAACCGTCTGGTGTAGTATATTCTTTAAATGAAAATATCTTTGCATTTATAGAATAAATATTTGCTTTCCTTGCGTAAATTATTTGAAAAAGACATTAAGAATATGGTCTCGTGAATTTCATTTTGTATAAAATAGTACACAGTATCACCCAGTAAAAAATATTATTTAAAATTTTTGGTTTTAAATAATCTTCAAACACAATTTAAATAAAAATATTCAATGAAAATATTTTAGAGAAAGTTGAAAATTGGTTTACTGATTTGCAGGTTAAAATAAGGAAGGAAGTGGTAGTTTCACAAATTAAAAACATACCAGATTATTATTTTAACTTTAATTACAGAAATCTTAAGAAAACAACAACAAAAAAAACAATAAGAACCTATGACTTTTTACTTTTTTAAATTAAAAATTAATCCAATAATCCTGTCGGAAATATAGTAATTTATTACATAAAGTAAAATACACTGCTATGATTCAAATACAATGATATTTTTTAATATAATTATACCATCAATTTTACAAAAATAATAAGCTATTTGTCATATTTTTATGTGTATTTTTAATGGGATATTAAATATCATTTAAAATATAGTAGTGAAAGCAATATGAACCTATGACAATATTTCCTTCTTTTAATGAATCAGATTTATTTCAAATAAATTATTGTAAAAACAGTAATTTTACAATAATTACTAAATTACTTGCAATAAATTACTGTTTTTACAATAATTTAATTAAAATTATTGTAAAAACAGTAATTTATTGCATAAATCATGATATACTGCAATGGTTTAAGGATAATTATATTTTTAATATAACTAAACCTTAAGTTTTGTTGCTATTGTTACTTATGACACACTCGGACAAGCCAAGTTCGCTATGTCGTTGGTTATGCGTATTTATGTCAATAGGGCACATCTTTCATTTAACCAGAGCACCACAAAGGTAAAAGTATGACTTTGCTGTAACTCTTGTGATAGATGGCGCCACCAGAAAATCCACTCGTTCAATTTTGACATTGATCTGAAGGGGGAGTAAATTTCTCCAGACCATTGTACCCATGGTAACTGCTCAATGACCAACCACAGGACTTTCGATTCCACATATTTAACAAACGTGAATATGGCAAGTACTCGGTCAGTCTTTGGTGGCACTGGGAATCGAACCCCGCCTTTCTTGATGGAGCGCCGATGCCCTAACCACTATAACTCGGCCAGAAATTTTGTATAAAGAACAAGTTATTCACGTTACACTTTAATATGCATATTTAATGTTTTTTTTTTTCAAAATATCATTTATAATATAAGACTCTAAGTATACATTTGGTGATTATGAAATAAAAATTATTTTATTAAAAATTCATTTTTTTTAAAAATAAGAAATTATATTATAATGAATTATAAAATTTCTGATGGTATTTACATTTTGTTTCAATAGTAATGCTTTTATTTTCATTTCAAACTTAATTCAAACTTTCTTGCTTCTTTGTACACATAAAATTTTTTTAATATTTTGCCTACTTCAATTCTTCTCAGTAGAATTTTTTTTAATAAAAATATAGTTTCTTATCTTTTGATAATCTTGAAATTAATTTTTTCACATTTTTGTTTTATACATTTTTTTTATTCTTTTTTTATTCTATTCTATTCACTAGTATAATTTCACAATATTGGATCATTGTAAAATTAAAAAGAAAATCATGCATTTATATTAACAATAATCGTGATTATTTTAAGCATCTAAGCACCTTAATTTAAAGTAATTATTTTCTTCAAAACTAAATTTTTTTAAACATATTTGTCATTCTTAAAGAATGTACTGAAAATGATGGCTTTACTTTGATGTATTTCTCGTGTATTAGCTAGAAAAAATTAATGAAATTAAATCAAAAATTGCCTAGAAAGTTATCAAAAATTAAATATCCACTTTAAAATAAAAATCAATTTCGGAGGATTTTAAATTAAGAGATAAATACATTAATAGTAAAATGTTTAGTATGGCAGTATCAATTTAAAGTAATAAGATTCTAACTTTTTTATCGTTTGTGTTGTTCCTTTAACGGAAGTTCCAATTTAAAATTGATAAGTTATGTTTAAGTTCAGAAAACTATATTTTTAATCATTGATTTTAAATAAGCTTGTTCGTTTATATGATCATCATTTCTGAAGCACAATTTTTTGTAAGCATTTAAGAAATATAATGTCAAACTTGATTTAATTCAATGCTCAAATTCTTTCTTTTAAAGTAACAATGCTGCATTAGTAATTGGGAAAGGTAATTTTTGAAATCGATTGTAAATTTGAAGGTGACAAAGAAAATAAAATAGTCAAAATAAACACAGCATAGTGCTATTTTTTCTAATGACAAGACAAGGTCGAATTATTTATTAACATAAATAAAAAAAAGCGTTAAGCCTTAAAATATAGAAGCCACCAAATATCTATGATGTAACAAAATTTTAGTTAAAGTAATATATAAAGCTAAGCTGTTTCTAACACTGTTGTTAGTTCTCTAAAGTTTGAATTTATATTTAGGAATTGATCTTCATAAAATTAAAAACATCTTAAAACTAAAATTAATTTAAAATGTTCGATATATTTTTATAAGATTTAAATACTGAAGATTAGGCAAAATATTTATTTGATTAACATTATTAAATTATTTAAATTTAGTGACGAGTTAAGTACCAATCATTGGGTGAGGCAATGTTGTCGTCACTTAGCAAGGAAAAAATAATCCGTATTGCTTATAATTTTTAGTAAAATTAAATTTTTAGAGTATGATATAGCAGTTAAATTTTATGTTTAATGTAAAAAAAAAATTAATATTATTATCGCATATGAATTTCATTTGCATAGAACTTAAAATTACTATTGAGTGGTATTATGATTTTTCTGTTTTGCAGTTTATTTATTTAATTTTAATTATATCTCATAGTTAGCTAGTACTTTGAGATCCACGGTGAATTAAGTAAATGCGTGGAAAAAATGGAAATACTCTGAGGACAGAATTGACGGAGAATTTGCAAAGATCTTTGCTTTTTGAGGAATTTATGAATTTTGAAATCGGAAACTCCTTTTTGCTCATTAAGGGATTAAAAAAATCAATTGAAGCAGTATTGAAATCAAAATGTGTAAGGGTTACTATAATTTGAGAGATAACATCACAGAACTCTTTTAAACTATCTTTTGATCAAATTTTTGAAAAATGATTCCGATTTTTTTCCAATTTTCTAATATACTGGTGTACGCTCGGCAAACAAGTTTCAACCCTAAGCAAATTTGTGAAAGGAGATAATTATAACAATCTTGTATTTTGTCACTGTTTCATGTAGTAAAATAAAAAAAAGCAAAGTACAATTAAAAACTATTTAAATTTAAAATAATATTCGGAAAAAATTATTAAAGTTAACGTAAACAAGGAAGAATAAGTAGGAATATTATTCCTCAAATAAAAGCAGTTCTCTAATAGTATAGAAATTAATTAATGCCTTAAAGAGGATGTACTTTATAGCAATATTCGCATTTGCAAAGTAAATATTATTTCTCAGCGGATAATTAAAGATAAGACATTAATTTTGAACTCCACAGAAAAAATCTTTCCTCATATTTTTCGATTTTATTACAAAATTGATATTTTTTATGATAGAGACATAAGTTAATGGTAATAAATAATAATAAATATTGTCTGTTCTTTTTCTAAAAAAAGTTTTTTTTTCCTCTTTGTTGTTTATAATGCTAAATAATGAAAACAAATTTCATATCTACGTTAAAAAATGATTTTTCAATAACAAATATTCATAATAATTCAAAACAAATTCTAATATAAAATTTATATATAAAAAAGTAATATTTAAGTTCTTTTTAAAAATTGACATTGAAGTTTCTGTAATAAATAAAGGGATTATATTGTGATATTGATACACACTTTGGAAAAAATGTATAGATGGTTATATAGTAATTGAAGAAGGCAGTGAATATTAAATCTACTTTTCATCTTTCTGAATCTTTCTAAGGTAAAATAATTATTTTGAGAGATAAAACACTTACATCTCAAAGAAATGCGTACCACATGTTAGGAAACAAATGTTAAAAGTCTATAAAGAGTCATAAAAATTTGTAATAATATTATTAAGTATTTTTACCACAAACATTTTATCGTATATAAATAATATATTATTTATATATAGTAAAAACATTTTTAAAGCATCAAATTGAAGATATTTTATTGCATTAGCTTCTTTTAACATGTTAAAAAAACATTAACACATTTTAAATTACAAAAAGAAAACTAATTTTCATAATCAAGGGAATATTTTTCTGTTTTTTAAACTTTCAAAGATTCTTTGAGAATAAAATGGTTAATGTAAATTTTGTTAATTGTATTAACCCTAAGGCATTAGTAATTGTAGTGATATACTTCAATTTAAAACATTCATTTCAGGAAAACTGTCGGTAATTTGAGGTATTTTCTATTCTGTTCGCAAGTTTTTAATGATTCTCCAAAAATTTGAAATATATTTCAGCCAATTTTGATTTTATAGGTATTTTCCTCTAGGATAAAGTTACAAATTTTACTTGAAAATGCCAATTATATTTGAAATTATTAAACTTCATGCAAAGGGATTTTAATTTATTAAAACAAGTTTTAGCAAGCTTGTTACCAAATTATGTCCTAATTTTAATCCAAAAACTTAATTCAGTTTGCACAATGGGAAGAACAGTTTTTGTATCGGACATGTAACTTTAAATATTAAATGTTAAACTTTTCTTGGATTGACCCACTTCATAATTATTAGTTTATCTAATTATAAATAAAAAGTTCGATACATATAGAAAATCTATAAGTAAATTAAATGGTAGTATTATCTTCTTGCATTGATTATCCTTCATCGATGATATTTATTGAAATGGTGATTTTTATAAAACTAATTAATAGCTTTTAATAAACATTTTTGGTATTTTGAGACTGTAATCGTAGATGTTTTATCAAATTCGTGTGGTGATGTTTAATGTGTTTCTTTATAAATATTTTGCGAATTTGAACACGTATTTTATATTATCAGAATTCCTTTTAATTCTCTATGACAATTCATCTTTAAAAATGATCACATTATAAAAAATATTTGTTATATCCTACTTCCATTTTTTTGAAGACTTTTATGCAAGGAATGAAATATTTGCTCAAGAATAGCTACATTTCAAATGTCTTGTTAGTTTCTTTATGTAGCAGAAATCTATTACGAAATTTATAATCTTAATCAACATTGCTTCTCGGTATAAGTAGTAAATAAAATATAATTTTAATCATAAAATTTTCATACATAAATTAATATACAGCAAAATTTTTATTACTTTCCTATATATAGCAACATTATTCAATCACAACGCTTCCAAAAATTCATAAAATTTAATATTTATCTGATCAATTTTAATCCTGTAAAAAACATATTATGAAAAAATAGGTATATTAAATGATCCTATATTGAATGATCCTATATTCAAAATAGTATAAAAATTTCAAAATCTCTGAAAGTTGGATGAAATTTCACTGCAATTATTTTAATTATTAACTTTATAATGAAAAGTTATGTGCATTTTTTTTATGAAATATGCTTAACGATTTTGTGAAGCTGATTCTAGAGTTTGATGTCTTAAAATTTTGTATTCTAAGAATAAAGAGTTTTACATTACTATATTTTATGTATTTCGATTAGAAGCATTTATAATTTTTTAGCTTATAAACAGATTTAAAAATATAATACAAAAGTAACCAATAAAGTTTTTAGCATGCTGCTCTTCCCCAATTGAATGTAATGAAAATAGGTTCCCATGTTATTACATCACGTGGTACAAAAACCTATATATAGAAATGTAGGGATACCAGTCATCACCAGAGCTGATCATTGGTTTATTTTCATCAATCGTAACTCATACAGCAGCGACGGAAAATGAAGGTATCCAAGGGACTCGTTCTGTGTTGTTCTTTTTACGACTTCAAAATAGGTTTATTAACTGCTTCATTTTGTCGCCAAAAATTTCAAGCATTTGGAAATAATTCTATAAAATAACCCATTCTTAATCGTTGGTTTGAAAAGTTTAGTCGGGAGATTCAATCCAATGAAACTTGTATGGTAAATCATTCATGGGTTTCTTTACTTTCTTAACCCTAAAATTTTAACAAGAAAAGTTACACAGCTGGAGACATATCAGGAAAAACTGCTTAATGCCGATGGAGATTATATAGAAGGAAGGCAATTTTCTACACTTTCTGAAAATCACATTTGGATCTTTAAAAACAGCAAAAAATTTATTTTTATTTATTTTGATTTTATTACTCTATCATTAATCTCTATCTTACACTTTAAACAAGTAGTTTTGTTTCCACTTTTAGTTACTTTAAAGTTGATTTTTTTCAGTATTAAAAAATTATTTCTTAATAACGTCTTTAAATTAATTTTAATGATGGAACTCAGTGAGTCCATGATCATGAAGTAGCCAAAACTTTCATAATTAAGTATTCTCTCATATTGTTGAAAGGATTCTTCAAAAAGTGAGCTCTTAAAAATATTAAGTTGGTGTATTAGTTTCATGTAATCGGGAATATTTTTTGATTATCACCGATATCTAATTTATTCAATTCAGAGGCAAAAATATTTGGTTTTTTCCTACGTATATTTAAAAAAAATTCAATTAATCTATAAAAGGAAATAAATATGTTAATGATGTCTGTCTTAGCA
The DNA here is from genome assembly GCA_030067965.1 of Latrodectus elegans. Lineage (NCBI taxonomy): Eukaryota > Metazoa > Arthropoda > Arachnida > Araneae > Theridiidae > Latrodectus > Latrodectus elegans. Next base: position 41,515,082 of record CM057812.1, read on the forward strand.
CTGACTTGAAGAATATTATCTTTTATGACTTCGTCCAAAAATATGTGTTAATCTTTTAAAGTTTTCCTTTTTATTTCTCAGTTTGTTACTGTAAAAAAATATGTCTTAATAAAAGTATCTTTATAAGTATTACGCAAGGACTGTTTAGAGTTTTGCAAGTTTCTTAAAAGATATTCTTACTGGGCGTTGCAATTCTTCGAAATTTCTCGTACTAATTATCTGAGTATTTTGTATAATTTGTTTTATCCAATGATGTCAGCACAAAGCGTAACAATGTTTTCAATTCTACAAGGCTTATTACCAGGACCATCAGCATTATTTAATGTTTTCAAATGCGAATTTTCCATGCGCGTTACAATGCATATGTGTACTACAATGCCTTTAATGTCACGGGGCTGAAATTATGCGAAGTTTTTTCATAGTTAAATTTCTATAAAAATGTTTTCTCTGTGAATTTCAAACTTATTGAGCTACTGTATCTTCATACCTATTGGGGAAAATCTGTTGGAAATTTTGCGTTATTTAAATTCTTTAAATTTATTTTTAAACATTTACATTTATTATTAAGCCATCAAATGTATCAAAGTTAGAAAAATATCCTTGCAATGTTGTGGAGAGGTAAATAGAGGTTAAAAATTCTGTGAAAATTTAAAATTTAATATTAATGTAGAATATATTTGAGTTTACAGAAATTATTTTAGAACTGAGAGAGCCTAGTGGTAAAGGCAGCCGTCTTCCCTTCCTTCCGGAAGGGCAGAGTTCGATTCCCAACACCGCCAAGGACTCACTGAGTACATGCGATATAAGTAATCATTAAATCTGTGAGAAATTGAAAGACCTGTGATCTGCAGTTGAGAAATTACCATGGGTGTAATGGTCTGGAGAAAATTTTCTCAATTTTTAAATCAATGTCAAAATTAAGGGAGGGAATCCTCTGATGGTGCCATCTATCGGAGGAGTTTTACTTTCACCTACATGATGATCTGTTTAAATGAAAGACGAATGAATGATAAATGGCTTGTCCAAGTGTCATAAGTAACAATAACAGAAATTATTTGGAGGAGAACCGACAAATGCTCATTTTCAATTTCAAGAGCTGCAAAAATTATCCAACCATTGCAAACGAAATTCAAAATGGCTATTTGCATGTTTATTTATGGTAGGGTATGGTAAGAAAACCACTTCAAATTAAATCTGTTTGGAAATCAAAATAAGGAATTTTCTGGTTTTATATTTTGAATGCAATTATCATCACAGCTTATAAAACTGTGTAAAATGTAAATATATCTTGCACCATAAATGTGATAAATTATTTATTCATATGAAAAATATCAATCGTGACTTTCAGAAAATTTCGCAAAGCACCTGCATCGTAAAAATGAGAGCATGATCCTTATACCTAAGAAACAAAACTAAATTTCTTTCAAAACAAAAAGAGATTTACATTTTCGGTGAAACTGAATAGGAAGTTTTAAATATTTTTTTCACCAAGGAAAAATAAAGAGGATCATGATTTAAGGATTCCTGATAAAAATCAACTTTGCAGATTTCTTTTTGTGAGCAATAAATTACTAGTTTATAGCCTGGGGTCTTTGGAGTAGCCTTCATTATTGCCCCATTTATCTTCTGCTCATATAAAAGTCAAACAGTGTGCCCTTTTTTTTTCCTCCGATAAGCACATCGGATGAGATGTTTTCCTCAGATCTCAGTAAACGAACACAGTTAAATATTCCGACCGAGTTTGCCGACGTTTCGAAAGATAAGTAAATCTTTTGGAATGGTTATGAAAATTATGAGGTATTCCTCAGTCACACTAGCATTCTCAATTCTGAGCTTTTCATGAATCAACAGGATCCAAGTTAAGCTGCAAAATTTGTTTTCGATTTAGGATGAAACAATTTTTATTTTTCCTTATTTTCGTATTCAAGATACTTTTTTTTATCCATTTTCTTTCATTTTAAACACAAGTCTATGATTAAAGTCTTGTGTTATCAGAATCCATGATGTGTTCACGATTCATTAATTTAGAAATAGGTCGAAGTGGAAATAGAAGTTTCTGTTAAATTTTTTAAAAATTTTAAAGAATGATAAATTAATAACATAATTTTGTACCAAAAATACTACCTTTTTTATGCAAAAAATAAAAGCAAAGATTCAGTATATTTGAATGGGAATTAAATTTATTGGTTAAATATTTTAGTATTGGTTTTAAAATTTTTTCCAAATTATTTCTTAACTATGTATTTGAAATTTATTTGTGAGAACAGTTAAAGGAGAGAATATATGACACAAAATCACTCATAATTGTATTACTGAAGATGAAGATCCATAATTTATCAATAGCTTTAGAATATAAGAACTGACAAGAATATATATAAATCTTCTCAAACATGTTCACATATGAAGTAAAGTATGGGTAGAGGATAATTTCAGCATTTTTTACATTATTTTTTTACATTACAAGGGGTGGAAAGGAAGGCATCAATGGATCTTCATAAACTACAACCAAGGACTAAGCTGAAGGCTCCCTTACGTAATCTGCCCTTCCTAGAATTATGATTTCACATGGACGATATTGTTACTACAATTTATTTTACGTGTTCCTTAATCCAACGTGCTCCCAAATGGCGATCAGGGAACACTATGGTTCTTTGGTTTAGTTCGGAATTTGAACTCATTACTTTCAGATAGGAAGATTAAGCTCTTTAACCATTTAGCCCCCCATAGCCTGTGCAGATTATTATTAAAATCTGAATTTTAAACATTAATGTATTTAAAAAAATTAGATAATTTTTCAAAATTTAATTTATCAAACTGTAATGCCAACTACATTTGTTAAATTACGGATGTATATCTCTTACAATAATGAGATAAATAAACATAAAAAATTCAACATTTTATTAGAACTATATTCGTATTAAATTATCAAATATGCAAATTTAAAAATAATTAATTTTTTCGCAGAACTCATTCAAAGTAAATTCTCAGAATCATTTCATTTACTAAAAAATTAAACTCTCGATTGCTTTTGTGACAGAAGTTTTAGAAAATATTTTATTTTAATTATGGAGTTTACTTGAAAATAAATGATAAAAAAATCCCATTTGTGGAATTTTAATTTAGCTCTATTATCTTAATATCTATGTTTGGTTTCTTTAAGAGATTGCTTTAATTATTTAAATGTTAGTATACATTTCAAAAGCTTATGTATTGCTTCTAATGAAGAATTGCTCCTTTTGATGATTCTATTTTTCTTGATTCTTTTTTTTCATAAAAGTTATTTATTTTAATTGCTTTCATTAGTTTTTATATAAATTGAAATATTGTTCTTTTTATCTAAAAGAGATGCGTAAAAATAAAAGCTATTGTACTTAGAAAATAAATCTTTGAGTTCTTAAGAATTTCTTAAGAATATGTGGGGATTTTATCCTGTTTTTTTTATTACTTGATCAGTATTAAATATTCATATTAAAAATATTTAAGAGGACTTATCATCAATAAACTGAAAATACATTTATTTAGAGAATAATTTTGCCTAAGATATTCTATTTTTATTGAATTTTGAATTTTAATTGAATAATCACCTTTGTGAATGAGTAATAAAAAGAAATTATTCAAAATAATATTTTGCAAAATTCCCATAAATGAGGATTTTTAATAATATTCGCCCCAAAGGGCAAGCATTATTTACATTAAATTTTACTAATGAAAACTTAATGTGCATAAAGCCTGTATGCATTGCTTTAATTTATTTCATTGCATTTAATAGTTATACATGTTCCAATTTTCAATACTATGGTAATGATGATAATGTTTAATTTGTCCCTACTTTATAAAATAAAAGTAGCGAAATATTTAATTTTCAATCAAGAGTTTATTGAGCAGAAAAAATCACAAAAAACAAAAAGGGATTTGTATTTTATAAATGTTAAATTATATATTTTAAAATCATTTTATTATTTTTTACAGGAATAATCATAAGTAGCAATTTTTATGCAGTAATTACATTTTCCACTATAAATGTACTCGAGTTCCATTTTCCTTTATGTGATATTCTCTCTTAAAAAATTTTATCGTTCTGTGTGTGTTTCAAAATGTTTCTTAAGTTAATGACAAAAAATATGAAGGACTAAGGGCAACATTGTGACAAATTTCGTTTCCTTCCAATTTAAGAATGATATCACTCATCGAAAACTGATCTAACAAACATAAGCAGCGGCTGACTCCACAACAACCAATTTTAAATTTATAAACTTTCATTACAACGAACAGTTGACATAGTGCTAAAGTGAAAACAATTTGCCTCACTCTTTTTACGGATACATTTTGCAATCTGGAAATTTTGGCATATAAGCTAAGTATAATATGTTTCATAGTATGTAACACTTGTTAGTGTTTTAATAACAGAAAACTTGTATTTTCAAAATTTAATTTCCAGTTTTTTTTTAAATATGGTGACAGAGAACGAAAAAGAAAAGTAATTACGAGTAAGAAAACGGTCGAAGTTAGATAATAAGGATATAAAGATTATTTGTCAGATATAAGGTCTCGATTGGACGACAATCGTACAATGTGGTTCCGTTAAAGCAAAATTGTTTTATTTCCCAATAAACGGAGTTATGAAAGTCAAAAATGTAATTGATTATTTTCATTGAAACTATTAGTTATAAAAAGTACAATAAGATTACACAATAAACCAATTGTATCATATTTCCAATAGTAGAAATATTCAAGTACCGTTCTTTAAGAAATCGTGACTCACTTTTTAACAACAGACTGATTTATTGCTCTAATACAATTCATCAACATTAAGGAGCAATGCTTGAGTCATTGACTGGGACCGTCTTTCTAGAACTTTTCGGAAGTCAATCAGTTATTTTCCGATAGTAAAATTTTATGGAATGTCATATTACTATTCCACCCTTATAATAATTGTATCACTCCTGAGCTTAAAATAGCTACTAATGCTTGGTTAAAGAAATAAGTGATATAAATGTATGACATTTCTGCAGGGAAATATCTTCAAAAATTTGTTCTGTAAAATTAAATTATATAAAATAATGATACCATATAAAATTGAATATATCTCTGGGCAAATAACACATTTCAGGATATTAAATGTCCAAGACTTGTACAGTTAGCAATGTGTCTTACATTAAAAAAGTAAACAGACATTCGTATTATTTCTTGCTTATAAAAATGCATTCTATTTGAATATCGTCAGATAGTTTTTATTGAAATTGGTGAATCAACTTCCTATTTTGTTCGGTACATGTTTATAAGCATAAGTTTTATATTTTTCTCCAAATTTTTTTTTTGTTCAAAGGTATTAAAATTAGATATTTTTTTCTTCTGCAAGTGTTCTTTAGATAATATTGGATTATTATACGTCAAAATGAACCTGTTAAAACAGTGGCTAATTGAACTACAAATATGAAAATTCACTGTCTTGAAGTCAGTTGTACTAGTCAGGTATGCTGTTTCTGCTTTTTGCTTACATTCAAACTTAAATGTATATCTTATTATTAAATTAATAACCAAACATTGAATGCGTTACTATTTTTCAAATTCATTCCTTCTTTTATGATTTGTACATAATATAAAAAAAACTACTGCTTAATCGAAGACAAATGGTGTAAATATTACTGCAAACCTGTAAAATTCACATGCTTTTCAGTTACATGCTGCAACAACTACAATTCAATAAAAAGAAGAAATTTTTTCAAACAGAAATTGGATTTCAGCAATATTAACTGGCAAGAAAATTGCTGTTTGACGCGTAAAAAAAATATGTGTAGCAAATTAGGTGTAACAAAGTCATCATCTCTATGCTATATAATCAAGAAAAATCGAAGTAATTGTCACTTAGATAAAATTTGGGCCATTCCATACTCACTGTGCTGATACACTCACAACCATCACACTATGCTGATGTTCAGTGTGTCACAAATAAGATTATTTCCTGACCAATTGTCTGTAATGCTGATACCCAGCCTTACAAAATCAACCTCAAAATTTGCCTGTGTTTTATGACATTAGGGTGGCGGGGGAGGGGCATGTCTTTCTGTTTTTTCCAAAAATCTTTTCTGTACTTTTGCTCTCTCTCAGTCTATATCTATCTATCTATCTATATATCTATCTATATATATATATATATATATATATATATATATATATATATATATATATATATATATATATATATCAATTATTTGATATTCAAAAAACGAGTGTTCAACATTTAAGGAGGGAAATATTTCCAAAAAATAAATGGGAACATTTCGTCAAGAACCACTGCTAATTTCTGTTAAGAAAATGCAATAGATAATAATGTAATATTTGTATCTATTTAATAATGTCAGAAAAGAATAAAATGCATTTATTTGGTATAGGAGTTTGCAACGCATTGTTTTTGATTAGCGCGGAAAAACGTTTGGATCATCATAAGCTGTTACAAAATTAAAAAAAATATCTTTTATAATTAAAATTAGTCTTTCTTCTGGAGCATGATATTAGGTGAATTATATAAAAATATCTCAGTGTAGACTGAGTGGGTGTTAGTAGGGCAATTAATTTCTCAAATGCATCACCGAATTCTATTTTCTTCTACTTTTGCATTTCAGAAACTGCACACTCTCAAATTAAGGACAAATTAGGAAATTTAATGAACCATAGAGATAAAGTCTTGTGTCTGACAAAGAATCTTTGTACTTTAGTTTTTAGTTTCTCCCGTATGGGATTTTCAAACTATTTTTCTTTTATACTTCTTAAATAATTTTATTAACTTACAAAACTCTCGCGTAGGCTGACTCGTAGATTCGAATTACTTCATTACTTCTTAAATAAACTGAATATAAAATACAATTTTATTTTTAGATAGTATAGGCTATAAATTTTTACTGTCAGAAAAGTTTGAAAATATTGAATAAAAATTTTAAGTTTGTTCTCATCAGGGTTAAAAGAGAACAAAATATTTCATCAATTTCCTTTGTGAACAGTAAATGTAGTTTTGTCAATGTGTTTCATGTGTCTAAATTATGTTATGTTTATCAGATATTGAATGGAAGATGATATATATCAGCACCATGGTATTATTTCATTATCTCCTGTTTCAGCAACTACCCTGCAGTCAAATGTTGGGAAAAATAACTTATGATAAAAACTAAAGATGGTCTAGTTAGGACGTACTTTAAGCTTAATCTATTACAAAGCCTCAAGGTGGTTATTATAATTTATCTTTTTGAATAAAAATTTAATATATTAAGGATAGAAAACTATTTTTAGATTACCTAGTAATGAAATTAGTTTAAATGTATATGGTCAATATGCAGTGTATGTCCAAAAAATCTTGCAACAAATGTACATTAACACGATATACTTTATTTTTATTCAGATATGCGGATGCAACCAACTAAACGATAAATGACACTCCACAAAAGAGAATGGTCTCATTATGTGATAGATAAATGTGGGCTTCTAATATCTATAGCAAGTAGCAAAGAATATGAAAAGTGGAATTTGCAAGCAATTTAAGTAACACACACAGATATAGATCTATTTACATAGTATATTTATTAAATACTTCATTTTTAAACAAAAAAATAAAATATAGAATAAATGCATAAAGAATATTTGACTAAATGTCAACGAATTTATTGAAAAGTTAAAGTGTATTTAGAGTTTTAGATTATGATAAATATTCCGATGTTGTTTTATTAGTAGGTTTACAAAGTGAAAACATATATATATATATATATATATATATATATATATATATATATATATATATATATATATATATATATATATATATATATATATATATATATATATATATATATATATATATATATATATATATATATATAATATATATATATATATATATATATATATATATATATATATATATATATATATATATATATATATATATATATATATAATCATGGAATTTAAAATAAATTTTAAAACATCATATCCGATATAATTATTTACCAGACCTTATAAAATAAAGTGTAATAATTAAAATTCTGACATGATCTGATAATAAACCAATTTAAAAAAATCCATGTTGGTCTTCAATTTAAAAAAAATGTATTTCATTTAAGAATAAACTGAGATAATTTGCACATTATAAGAATTCACGGCTCATGTTATAAAATGAATTTCATTATTTAAGCGACTAGTTTTATTTGAAATATTTTAATGAGTAAAACTAAGTAATATTCTTCTGTTGTCCAATTTCTTTCACATTAGAGCTGGGGCCATTTGAAGCACACCTACGCAAAATTCAAAGATTAGGGTAACATTACAAGTTAGAATCCTTTCTCTTTCGTGGTACTGCCATCACGTAAAATGCAAAAAGATATGGAACTCTTAGGTAATATGATTATATCAATGAAACTCGAACTCTTACGTACTACAGCAATAATTTATCTGTAAAAGTCGATGAAAGATGTGGTCAGCAAATTTTAGCCACCAAGGGAGGAAAGTGTGTGATCAGGTTTCGATCATGAATGGAGGCACTTGCACAATTATATCAAATCAAAAAATAAAATTAAAGCTCTTCAAAACAGCATTCTAGACTTAATGATGATTTAGTATTTCTTATTGTAACAAAATAGTGGATTTATCTTAAAAAGATAATTTATTTATTTATTTATATATTTTTCGAAATTGATATTCTAACCTAATATATAAAACTTGATAAATCCTGCATTTCTAAATCCACTTATACTTCAGAATTAATCCTTGTGAAATAGTGAGAAATGAAATATCATAATTACAATTTATATAAAGATCGGTATAAATTTATATAAAGTAATATAAATTATAATACCTATCTTTATATATAAAAATCTGTATTCGAATTTTTTATGAATATTCGTATCGCTTATTTTCTCAGTTACTGCAATTTGAAGCTTACTTATAACTTCATTCATAACACAATAAGAAAAAAAATATTTACATTAAAATATTTTGAGGAACATATTTCTCAATGATAATTTATTAAACATTTTCGATAGCATTTAATAGAATTTATAGCAAAATAGCAGATAAATTTCAAAACCAGAGGAACAAGATTTGTAAGTAATTTATAGATTTATTTTGTAGAGCAAAGGCGCAGGTAATTTTATAAAAATAATTGGCAAATTAATCTTCTAATAACGATTCAAATCAATTTTTAAATTAGTGTGGAATATGTTTTCTATCTAAAGACTGATATTTTTAAATCTTATGTTGAATTTACCTGTAGGATCGTAGTTACGTAATCATTTTTTCTATAACATGTTGTTAATATTGTATATAATACCGGAGGAAAAGCAATAGAAGTGTATCATAAAGATAAAGTTTGATATCACTTTCATTTCCACATCAGAAAACAGCATACATTATATTTATATTTACAGTAGACGAACTAATGGCCATTGTGCTGTTTGGAGTGTTACGAAACTTATAATAAATTGAATGACCGGGCTGAATTAGCCTTTTAATAATTAATCAAACAATAAATTAAACTGAATACCGTTTACACTGAGAAGTTATTAAATATCATTGCCTTTTCTGGAAATAATTTTTGTATTATTGAAAATTTCCTTTTCAATTCTGTCGCAAAACTGAAAATTAATTAAAGAAGACTGAAAATTTGAAAATTGTTCCAGACACCACTGTTTGTGGCATGACAAAGCTATTCAGAATGAAAGGTCTGGGTTTGATTCCCCTCCAACTCTTGAACAATACGTATCCGCCTTCAGAATTATCTCCTGTTCGAATGGAATACTTGAAATCTTTCGGACATGCAATTTTATAATATATATATATATATATATATATATATATATATATATATATATATATATATATATATATATATATATATATATATATATATATATATATATATATATATATATATATACATATATATATTATATATATATATATATATGTATATATATACATATAATATATACATATAATATGTGTGTGTATATATATATATATATATATTCAATGAACTGTTGATAATTATTTTAGAATTTAAAATTTCGATTAACATATGAAAACATAAAATATTCTTATTGTTTTTTTTAAAAAAATTAGATGGATATATAATTTTATAATAATGTTCATGATTATTTTGAAACATGCCTTCTGTTGTATAAAACGAAGATTTATTTTTTTTTGTTTTTTACAAAGTAAAATAAAACTTTTTGAAATTATATAAAAATTATTCAAATCCTAAACAATACATAGTAATAATGACATTTCAGAAGCAATATATTTTTTTAATTAATGTTCAATGATAAAAAATAAACTTCTTTTTAAATTCAATTCTTACATTATTTTCTGTAACCTGAGACAACTGTGTCTGAATTTCTTTAGCTTTATTATTTCTTCGTTAAATTATCAGGAATGGTGACACATCTTTTATATTATTTTATTTTATTATATGATGATATCGTCTTCCATACTTTTTAAAAGGTACAATTTCAGAAGCGAATTTAAGCTCATAATTGGCGTTTATAGCCATTAAAGCTCTTGAAGAATAAGCCTAGTAAGCTATAATTTATTTGTGGATATGTATTTTAAAAACAAGTGAAATCTGTCATTAAATGTGAATTTTAAATAATAATAAATTGCCTGATAGCACAGTTTTTCTGACACATCTGAGTAAAGACGATGAAAATAATTATATAAATACATATTTTTAGATTGTATTCCTGTGAAATATTAATATTTAGTTGTAGCAGTATTTTTGATTTGTTATTTTTAATGTTTAGTTGATAAGTCAGAAAACGATTCAGTTAAAATTTGATTTAGACAAATGATATTATGTTCCACGAAGTTTTAAAAACAAATTTTTATGTGAATTACATTTAATATTTAAATAAAATTGATATTTTATGTGATTAAATCGTTTGACAATAAGCCCATTTCGTTATTTTTTGCTAGTGAATCACTTGATTATCATTTTTGCAATCTTGTATTGTACATCTTTTAACTGAAAGAAATTCCATTTGCAGCAAATTTTTAGCAACTTTATAAGAAAGATGGCAATATATAACACATTCCAAAGATTATGTAAACTATTAAGCAATTATTCAGAATAGTATCGAACAGAAAGATTAAATGACTCTTTTTCTGCACTTTTATATTTTTAATTTGAATTTATGTTTTTGCATTGTAAGTAATAAAAAAGAAATATTTTTCATGAAATAGTATGGAATATGATGCAATAATTGATAAATTATGATTCAAGTTAATATTTTAATTTCATTTTTTTAGACTTTTATTTAAAAAAGAAATATTTTTAAATAGTAATTTTTATAACAACAGGGGGATTATGAAATACGTTATTTTATTTAGTTCATTATATCTGCTAGGAGTGGCCAGAAAACTATAAGAGTTTTAGTGTCGATGAATCTCAACAAGTTATGCAAATGAAGAAAAATGTGGGATTTATAAGAACGCGAGAAAAATATGTTATTTCATTGTTGTTATTTCTGCTAAAGAAATCACTCGTTCGTTTCTCAGAGGTTGTGTGTAATACCATAGAATTACAAGGGCCTTTTCACCAAAGGTAATTCCAGCAGAAAGTCCTTTTTTCGAGGGGTTGTGGTTTTGCAAACCAGTTCTATCTCTATTCTGCAACCTGTTCAATGAAGCCTTGGTGTTTTTATATCGAGCAGAACCATTTCCCGCCAGGTGGCTAATGACCTTCACTCAATGTGTACCTTTAGCATTGACTAGTAGCTTTAGCATTTACATTTAGTGTAGACTAGCATTGACTAGACAGCATGTACAATTACGTCTGCAATTGTGCCGGATTAAAGTAGTATGAGTTACTGAATTGCACAAAGTTGTTTCCTCAAAGACAGTCATTGCGTAGGAATGTGGCATCAATGTGATGTAAGTAGAATCTTCAGTCCAATGTGAAACGCCCACTACATGACAACGTTGATTTATGGTTATGAGTTGCAATTATGTATAACTCCAGGTTACTTTTAATTGGAAATTTATGTCACAAGATGACCAGTGATACGTGAATAATGTACCACATGACTTCAAGAGGTGTTTAAAATTTAACGTCTGACCAATTACTTGTCGAATGTTACAAGATATATCAGACAGATACTGATTTTATTGACTACCATGTACTAATTAGCTATGATAGACTGTAGTTAATGACTTATATCTATTTCTGCAGAATTGACCATTGTCCATAGTCTTTAAACCTACTGAGTTAACGCGGTTCTTGCTTGAATATAATTTATTATGAATATAATTACGAAACGAAGATTACATTCTATTCATGTACCATTGTCCGCATAGTCTTTAAACCTACTGAGTTAACGCGGTTCTTGCTTGAATATAATTTATTATGAATATAATTACGAAACGAAGATTACATTCTATTCATGTACCATTGTCCGCATAGTCTTTAAACCTACTGAGTTAACGCGGTTCTTGCTTGAATATAATTTATTATGAATATAATTACGAAACGAAGATTACATTCTATTCATGTACCATTGTCCGCATAGTCTTTAAACCTACTGAGTTAACGCGGTTCTTGCTTGAATATAATTTATTATGAATATAATTACGAAACGAAGATTACATTCTATTCATGTACCATTGTCCGCATAGTCTTTAAACCTACTGAGTTAACGCGGTTCTTGCTTGAATATAATTTATTATGAATATAATTACGAAACGAAGATTACATTCTATTCATGTACCATTGTCCGCATAGTCTTTAAACCTACTGAGTTAACGCTGTTCTTGCTTGAATATAATTTATTATGAATATAATTACGAAACGAAGATTACATTCTATTCATGTACCATTGTCCGCATAGTCTTTAAACCTACTGAGTTAACGCGGTTCTTGCTTGAATATAATTTATTATGAATATAATTACGAAACGAAGATTACATTCTATTCATGTACCATTGTCCGCATAGTCTTTAAACCTACTGAGTTAACGCGGTTCTTGCTTGAATATAATTTATTATGAATATAATTACGAAACGAAGATTACATTCTATTCATGTACCATTGTCCGCATAGTCTTTAAACCTACTGAGTTAACGCGGTTCTTGCTTGAATATAATTTATTATGAATATAATTACGAAACGAAGATTACATTCTATTCATGTACCATTGTCCGCATAGTCTTTAAACCTACTGAGTTAACGCGGTTCTTGCTTGAATATAATTTATTATGAATATAATTACGAAACGAAGATTACATTCTATTCATGTACCATTGTCCGCATAGTCTTTAAACCTACTGAGTTAACGCGGTTCTTGCTTGAATATAATTTATTATGAATATAATTACGAAACGAAGATTACATTCTATTCATGTACCATTGTCCGCATAGTCTTTAAACCTACTGAGTTAACGCGGTTCTTGCTTGAATATAATTTATTATGAATATAATTACGAAACGAAGATTACATTCTATTCATGTACCATTGTCCGCATAGTCTTTAAACCTACTGAGTTAACGCGGTTCTTGCTTGAATATAATTTATTATGAATATAATTACGAAACGAAGATTACATTCTATTCATGTACCATTGTCCGCATAGTCTTTAAACCTACTGAGTTAACGCGGTTCTTGCTTGAATATAATTTATTATGAATATAATTACGAAACGAAGATTACATTCTATTCATGTACCATTGTCCGCATAGTCTTTAAACCTACTGAGTTAACGCGGTTCTTGCTTGAATATAATTTATTATGAATATAATTACGAAACGAAGATTACATTCTATTCATGTACCATTGTCCGCATAGTCTTTAAACCTACTGAGTTAACGCGGTTCTTGCTTGAATATAATTTATTATGAATATAATTACGAAACGAAGATTACATTCTATTCATGTACCATTGTCCGCATAGTCTTTAAACCTACTGAGTTAACGCGGTTCTTGCTTGAATATAATTTATTATGAATATAATTACAGAAACGAAGATTACATTCTATTCATGTACCATTGTCCGCATAGTCTTTAAACCTACTGAGTTAACGCGGTTCTTGCTTGAATATAATTTATTATGAATATAATTACGAAACGAAGATTACATTCTATTCATGTACCATTGTCCGCATAGTCTTTAAACCTACTGAGTTAACGCGGTTCTTGCTTGAATATAATTTATTATGAATATAATTACGAAACGAAGATTACATTCTATTCATGTACCATTGTCCGCATAGTCTTTAAACCTACTGAGTTAACGCGGTTCTTGCTTGAATATAATTTATTATGAATATAATTACGAAACGAAGATTACATTCTATTCATGTACCATTGTCCGCATAGTCTTTAAACCTACTGAGTTAACGCGGTTCTTGCTTGAATATAATTTATTATGAATATAATTACGAAACGAAGATTACATTCTATTCATGTACCATTGTCCGCATAGTCTTTAAACCTACTGAGTTAACGCGGTTCTTGCTTGAATATAATTTATTATGAATATAATTACGAAACGAAGATTACATTCTATTCATGTACCATTGTCCGCATAGTCTTTAAACCTACTGAGTTAACGCGGTTCTTGCTTGAATATAATTTATTATGAATATAATTACGAAACGAAGATTACATTCTATTCATGTACCATTGTCCGCATAGTTTTTAAACCTACTGAGTTAACGCGGTTCTTGCTTGAATATAATTTATTATGAATATAATTACGAAACGAAGATTACATTCTATTCATGTACCATTGTCCGCATAGTCTTTAAACCTACTGAGTTAACGCGGTTCTTGCTTGAATATAATTTATTATGAATATAATTACGAAACGAAGATTACATTCTATTATTTTACCATTGTCCTCTTAGTCTATAAACCTACTGAGTTAACGCGGTTCTTGCTTGAATATAATTTATTATGAATATAATTACGAAACGAAGATTACATTCTATTCATGTACCATTGTCCGCATAGTCTTTAAACCTACTGAGTTAACGCGGTTCTTGCTTGAATATAATTTATTATGAATATAATTACGAAACGAAGATTACATTCTATTCATGTACCATTGTCCGCATAGTCTTTAAACCTACTGAGTTAACGCGGTTCTTGCTTGAATATAATTTATTATGAATATAATTACGAAACGAAGATTACATTCTATTCATGTACCATTGTCCGCATAGTCTTTAAACCTACTGAGTTAACGCGGTTCTTGCTTGAATATAATTTATTATGAATATAATTACGAAACGAAGATTACATTCTATTCATGTACCATTGTCCGCATAGTCTTTAAACCTACTGAGTTAACGCGGTTCTTGCTTGAATATAATTTATTATGAATATAATTACGAAACGAAGATTACATTCTATTCATGTACCATTGTCCGCATAGTCTTTAAACCTACTGAGTTAACGCGGTTCTTGCTTGAATATAATTTATTATGAATATAATTACGAAACGAAGATTACATTCTATTCATGTACCATTGTCCGCATAGTCTTTAAACCTACTGAGTTAACGCGGTTCTTGCTTGAATATAATTTATTATGAATATAATTACGAAACGAAGATTACATTCTATTCATGTACCATTGTCCGCATAGTCTTTAAACCTACTGAGTTAACGCGGTTCTTGCTTGAATATAATTTATTATGAATATAATTACGAAACGAAGATTACATTCTATTCATGTACCATTGTCCGCATAGTCTTTAAACCTACTGAGTTAACGCTGTTCTTGCTTGAATATAATTTATTATGAATATAATTACGAAACGAAGATTACATTCTATTCGTACCATTGTCCGCATAGTCTTTAAACCTACTGAGTTAACGCGGTTCTTGCTTGAATATAATTTATTATGAATATAATTACAGAAACGAAGATTACATTCTATTCATGTACCATTGTCCGCATAGTCTTTAAACCTACTGAGTTAACGCTGTTCTTGCTTGAATATAATTTATTATGAATATAATTACGAAACGAAGATTACATTCTATTCATGTACCATTGTCCGCATAGTCTTTAAACCTACTGAGTTAACGCGGTTCTTGCTTGAATATAATTTATTATGAATATAATTACGAAACGAAGATTACATTCTATTCATGTACCATTGTCCACATAGTCTTTAAACCTACTGAGTTAACGCAGTTTCTTGCTTGAATATAATTTATTATGAATATAATTACAGAAAACGAAGATTGCATTCTATTCATGTACCATTGTCTGCATAGTCTTTAAACCTACTGAGTTAACGCGGTTCTTGCTTGAATATAATTTATTATGAATATAATTACGAAACGAAGATTACATTCTATTCATGTACCATTGTCCGCATAGTCTTTAAACCTACTGAGTTAACGCGGTTCTTGCTTGAATATAATTTATTATGAATATAATTACGAAACGAAGATTACATTCTATTCATGTACCATTGTCCGCATAGTCTTTAAAGCTACTGAGTTAACGTTCCTGCTTGAATATAATTTATTATGAATATAATTACGAAACGAAGATTACATTCTATTCATGTACCATTGTCCGCATAGTCTTTAAACCTACTGAGTTAACGCGGTTCTTGCTTGAATATAATTTATTATGAATATAATTACGAAACGAAGATTACATTCTATTCATGTACCATTGTCCGCATAGTCTTTAAACCTACTGAGTTAACGCTGTTCTTGCTTGAATATAATTTATTATGAATATAATTACGAAACGAAGATTACATTCTATTCATGTACCATTGTCCGCATAGTCTTTAAACCTACTGAGTTAACGCGGTTCTTGCTTGAATATAATTTATTATGAATATAATTACGAAACGAAGATTACATTCTATTCATGTACCATTGTCCGCATAGTCTTTAAACCTACTGAGTTAACGCGGTTCTTGCTTGAATATAATTTATTATGAATATAATTACGAAACGAAGATTACATTCTATTCATGTACCATTGTCCGCATAGTCTTTAAACCTACTGAGTTAACGCGGTTCTTGCTTGAATATAATTTATTATGAATATAATTACGAAACGAAGATTACATTCTATTCATGTACCATTGTCCGCATAGTCTTTAAACCTACTGAGTTAACGCGGTTCTTGCTTGAATATAATTTATTATGAATATAATTACAGAAACGAAGATTACATTCTATTCATGTACCATTGTCCGCATAGTCTTTAAACCTACTGAGTTAACGCGGTTCTTGCTTGAATATAATTTATTATGAATATAATTACGAAACGAAGATTACATTCTATTCATGTACCATTGTCCGCATAGTCTTTAAACCTACTGAGTTAACGCGGTTCTTGCTTGAATATAATTTATTATGAATATAATTACGAAACGAAGATTACATTCTATTCATGTACCATTGTCCGCATAGTCTTTAAACCTACTGAGTTAACGCGGTTCTTGCTTGAATATAATTTATTATGAATATAATTACGAAACGAAGATTACATTCTATTCATGTACCATTGTCCGCATAGTCTTTAAACCTACTGAGTTAACACTTGGTTCTTGCTTGAATATAATTTATTATGAATATAATTACGAAACGAAGATTACATTCTATTCATGTACCATTGTCCGCATAGTCTTTAAACCTACTGAGTTAACGCGGTTCTTGCTTGAATATAATTTATTATGAATATAATTACGAAACGAAGATTACATTCTATTCATGTACCATTGTCCGCATAGTCTTTAAACCTACTGAGTTAACGCGGTTCTTGCTTGAATATAATTTATTATGAATATAATTACGAAACGAAGATTACATTCTATTCATGTACCATTGTCCGCATAGTCTTTAAACCTACTGAGTTAACGCGGTTCTTGCTTGAATATAATTTATTATGAATATAATTACGAAACGAAGATTACATTCTATTCATGTACCATTGTCCGCATAGTCTTTAAACCTACTGAGTTAACGCGGTTCTTGCTTGAATATAATTTATTATGAATATAATTACGAAACGAAGATTACATTCTATTCATGTACCATTGTCCGCATAGTCTTTAAACCTACTGAGTTAACGCGGTTCTTGCTTGAATATAATTTATTATGAATATAATTACGAAACGAAGATTACATTCTATTCATGTACCATTGTCCGCATAGTCTTTAAACCTACTGAGTTAACGCGGTTCTTGCTTGAATATAATTTATTATGAATATAATTACGAAACGAAGATTACATTCTATTCATGTACCATTGTCCGCATAGTCTTTAAACCTACTGAGTTAACGCGGTTCTTGCTTGAATATAATTTATTATGAATATAATTACGAAACGAAGATTACATTCTATTCATGTACCATTGTCCGCATAGTCTTTAAACCTACTGAGTTAACGCGGTTCTTGCTTGAATATAATTTATTATGAATATAATTACGAAACGAAGATTACATTCTATTCATGTACCATTGTCCGCATAGTCTTTAAACCTACTGAGTTAACGCGGTTCTTGCTTGAATATAATTTATTATGAATATAATTACGAAACGAAGATTACATTCTATTCATGTACCATTGTCCGCATAGTCTTTAAACCTACTGAGTTAACGCGGTTCTTGCTTGAATATAATTTATTATGAATATAATTACGAAACGAAGATTACATTCTATTCATGTACCATTGTCCGCATAGTCTTTAAACCTACTGAGTTAACGCGGTTCTTGCTTGAATATAATTTATTATGAATATAATTACGAAACGAAGATTACATTCTATTCATGTACCATTGTCCGCATAGTCTTTAAACCTACTGAGTTAACGCGGTTCTTGCTTGAATATAATTTATTATGAATATAATTACGAAACGAAGATTACATTCTATTCATGTACCATTGTCCGCATAGTCTTTAAACCTACTGAGTTAACGCGGTTCTTGCTTGAATATAATTTATTATGAATATAATTACGAAACGAAGATTACATTCTATTCATGTACCATTGTCCGCATAGTCTTTAAACCTACTGAGTTAACGCGGTTCTTGCTTGAATATAATTTATTATGAATATAATTACGAAACGAAGATTACATTCTATTCATGTACCATTGTCCGCATAGTCTTTAAACCTACTGAGTTAACGCTTGCTTGAATATAATTTATTATGAATATAATTACGAAACGAAGATTACATTCTATTCATGTACCATTGTCCGCATAGTCTTTAAACCTACTGAGTTAACGCGGTTCTTGCTTGAATATAATTTATTATGAATATAATTACGAAACGAAGATTACATTCTATTCATGTACCATTGTCCGCATAGTCTTTAAACCTACTGAGTTAACGCTGTTCTTGCTTGAATATAATTTATTATGAATATAATTACGAAACGAAGATTACATTCTATTCATGTACCATTGTCCGCATAGTCTTTAAACCTACTGAGTTAACGCGGTTCTTGCTTGAATATAATTTATTATGAATATAATTACGAAACGAAGATTACATTCTATTCATGTACCATTGTCCGCATAGTCTTTAAACCTACTGAGTTAACGCTGTTCTTGCTTGAATATAATTTATTATGAATATAATTACGAAACGAAGATTACATTCTATTCATGTACCATTGTCCGCATAGTCTTTAAACCTACTGAGTTAACGCTGTTCTTGCTTGAATATAATTTATTATGAATATAATTACGAAACGAAGATTACATTCTATTCATGTACCATTGTCCGCATAGTCTTTAAACCTACTGAGTTAACGCGGTTCTTGCTTGAATATAATTTATTATGAATATAATTACGAAACGAAGATTACATTCTATTCATGTACCATTGTCCGCATAGTCTTTAAACCTACTGAGTTAACGCGGTTCTTGCTTGAATATAATTTATTATGAATATAATTACGAAACGAAGATTACATTCTATTCATGTACCATTGTCCGCATAGTCTTTAAACCTACTGAGTTAACGCGGTTCTTGCTTGAATATAATTTATTATGAATATAATTACGAAACGAAGATTACATTCTATTCATGTACCATTGTCCGCATAGTCTTTAAACCTACTGAGTTAACGCGGTTCTTGCTTGAATATAATTTATTATGAATATAATTACAGAAACGAAGATTACATTCTATTCATGTACCATTGTCCGCATAGTCTTTAAACCTACTGAGTTAACGCGGTTCTTGCTTGAATATAATTTATTATGAATATAATTACGAAACGAAGATTACATTCTATTCATGTACCATTGTCCGCATAGTCTTTAAACCTACTGAGTTAACGCGGTTCTTGCTTGAATATAATTTATTATGAATATAATTACGAAACGAAGATTACATTCTATTCATGTACCATTGTCCGCATAGTCTTTAAACCTACTGAGTTAACGCGGTTCTTGCTTGAATATAATTTATTATGAATATAATTACGAAACGAAGATTACATTCTATTCATGTACCATTGTCCGCATAGTCTTTAAACCTACTGAGTTAACGCGGTTCTTGCTTGAATATAATTTATTATGAATATACTTACGAACAGAAGATTACATTCTATTCATGTACCATTGTCCGCATAGTTTTTAAACCTACTGAGTTAACGCGGTTCTTGCTTGAATATAATTTATTATGAATATAATTACCAAAAGAAGATTACATTCTATTCATGTACCATTGTCCGCATAGTCTTTAAACCTACTGAGTTAACGCGGTTCTTGCTTGAATATAATTTATTATGAATATAATTACGAAACGAAGATTACATTCTATTCATGTACCATTGTCCGCATAGTCTTTAAACCTACTGAGTTAACGCGGTTCTTGCTTGAATATAATTTATTATGAATATAATTACGAAACGAAGATTACATTCTATTCATGTACCATTGTCCGCATAGTCTTTAAACCTACTGAGTTAACGCGGTTCTTGCTTGAATATAATTTATTATGAATATAATTACGAAACGAAGATTACATTCTATTCATGTACCATTGTCCGCATAGTCTTTAAACCTACTGAGTTAACGCGGTTCTTGCTTGAATATAATTTATTATGAATATAATTACGAAACGAAGATTACATTCTATTCATGTACCATTGTCCGCATAGTCTTTAAACCTACTGAGTTAACGCGGTTCTTGCTTGAATATAATTTATTATGAATATAATTACGAAACGAAGATTACATTCTATTCATGTACCATTGTCCGCATAGTCTTTAAACCTACTGAGTTAACGCGGTTCTTGCTTGAATATAATTTATTATGAATATAATTACAGAAACGAAGATTACATTCTATTCATGTACCATTGTCCGCATAGTCTTTAAACCTACTGAGTTAACGCGGTTCTTGCTTGAATATAATTTATTATGAATATAATTACGAAACGAAGATTACATTCTATTCATGTACCATTGTCCGCATAGTCTTTAAACCTACTGAGTTAACGCGGTTCTTGCTTGAATATAATTTATTATGAATATAATTACAGAAACGAAGATTACATTCTATTCATGTACCATTGTCCGCATAGTCTTTAAACCTACTGAGTTAACGCGGTTCTTGCTTGAATATAATTTATTATGAATATAATTACGAAACGAAGATTACATTCTATTCATGTACCATTGTCCGCATAGTTTTTAAACCTACTGAGTTAACACGGTTCTTGCTTGAATATAATTTATTATGAATATAATTACGAAACGAAGATTACATTCTATTCATGTACCATTGTCCGCATAGTCTTTAAACCTACTGAGTTAACGCGGTTCTTGCTTGAATATAATTTATTATGAATATAATTACGAAACGAAGATTACATTCTATTCATGTACCATTGTCCGCATAGTCTTTAAACCTACTGAGTTAACGCTGTTCTTGCTTGAATATAATTTATTATGAATATAATTACGAAACGAAGATTACATTCTATTCATGTACCATTGTCCGCATAGTCTTTAAACCTACTGAGTTAACGCGGTTCTTGCTTGAATATAATTTATTATGAATATAATTACGAAACGAAGATTACATTCTATTCATGTACCATTGTCCGCATAGTCTTTAAACCTACTGAGTTAACGCTGTTCTTGCTTGAATATAATTTATTATGAATATAATTACGAAACGAAGATTACATTCTATTCATGTACCATTGTCCGCATAGTCTTTAAACCTACTGAGTTAACGCTGTTCTTGCTTGAATATAATTTATTATGAATATAATTACGAAACGAAGATTACATTCTATTCATGTACCATTGTCCGCATAGTCTTTAAACCTACTGAGTTAACGCGGTTCTTGCTTGAATATAATTTATTATGAATATAATTACGAAACGAAGATTACATTCTATTCATGTACCATTGTCCGCATAGTCTTTAAACCTACTGAGTTAACGCGGTTCTTGCTTGAATATAATTTATTATGAATATAATTACGAAACGAAGATTACATTCTATTCATGTACCATTGTCCGCATAGTCTTTAAACCTACTGAGTTAACGCTGTTCTTGCTTGAATATAATTTATTATGAATATAATTACGAAACGAAGATTACATATTATTCATTGCCACTTCTCACTCTTTGCTGAGTTTCAACATTTTGTGTCTATTCCTACTTGGCGTTACATTTTCAATGCCAAACAATGCATAAATTGATAGATACTGCATCTGTTACATTAACAACTTATCTTAAACTGTGTTTTTGTAT
Organism: Latrodectus elegans; assembly: GCA_030067965.1. NCBI lineage: Eukaryota > Metazoa > Arthropoda > Arachnida > Araneae > Theridiidae > Latrodectus > Latrodectus elegans. The sequence continues at coordinate 41,537,828 of CM057812.1, forward strand.
GTTCAATCTAGTTCACAGTTTGTGTTAATTTTTCATTATAATATTGCTAAATTATTTTTAAAATATTAACCACCAATTTGCTCAATGAAAATTTATAAATGATTGCGATATTTTCTCATATCATACTATTATACATTTTTCAGTTTCAAACTTCTTAAAAAAACTTTTACAATATGACGATATTTTGATTACATTATCCGTGTTAAATATTCACAATTAAAAAATTTATTCATTTATAAGGTTTCTAATATTTAAAAATCTTTTGATATAACTATATAAATTCCTTCGTGAACAAAATAAAATTTGTACGAATAACTACCTATTTACAGAACTCTAAAGGAAATAGGACACTCTGAATGTATTTGATTATTGGTCCATATGTTGATGGTAACGTGGGCAGCAACGAGCCGTTGACCTCTTTTAGAAGATGATTATAAGTTACTAGACATTAAATTTGTGAATTGACATGAAATTATTTTGAAAAAGAGACTAGAATTTTAAACAATAACTAAGTCCCAGGGTTTAATTTGCATGGCAGATTTTTTTTTTTTTTGGATAATTTATTTAAGGTATAATGCTTTTTATAATACTAACAGTAATAATAATGATGAAAAAAATTTAAAAAATATTATTACAATAACAATTAAAACATATTATTAAAACTATAAGTAGAAAAATTAATTTAATCATTTGTTTTTCGGGAATAATTTTGGACCGATCTGGACCTGTTAAAGTATAGAAGATCATTTGGTTCGTAGCTTTCAATATATTGATTTTCTGGGTTATTTATTTTTGGTAATTTTTCATAAAATTTAAATGCTTAATATTTGATGTAATTTGTAACTAGACATTGCCGTATTACTTCTAATTAATACACTACTGGCCATTAAAATTGCTACACCAGGAAGAAATGCAGATAACAAAATGATATTTATTGGACAAATATATTATACTAGAAATAACAAGTGATTAAATTTTCAAAAAATTTGGCTGGATATAGATCCTGAGAAATCAGTACCCAGAACAACCACCTCAGGCAGAAATAACAGAAGTTATACGACTGGGCATTGAGTCAAACAGAAATTGGATTGCATGTACAGGTACAGATGCCCATGCAGCTTCAACACAATGCCACAGTTCATCAACTGTAGTGACTGGCGTTTGGTGACGAGCCAGTCGCTCGGCAACTATTGACCAGACGTTTTCTATTGGTGAAAGATCTCGAGAACGTGCTGGCCAGGGCAACAGCGGAATATGTTCCGTATCAAGGAAGGTCCGTACAATACCGGCAACATGCGGTCGGGCATTATCCTGCTGAAAATTAGGGTTTCGCAGGGCTCGAATAAAGGGTAGATCCACGGGTCGTAACACCCCAGAAATGTAACGTGCACTGTTCAAAGCACCGTCAATGTGAACAAGAGGTGACCGAGACTTGTATCCAATGGCACCACATACCATCACGCCAGGTGATGGGCCAGTATGACGATGACGAATGCACGCTGCCATTGTGCGTTCACCACGATGCCACCAAACACGGATGCGACTATCATGATGCTGTACACAGAACCTGGATTCATTTGAAAAGATGATATCTCGCCATTCGTGCGCCCAGCTTCGTCGTTGACCACACCTATTGAAGGCGCTCTTGTCTATGACGCAGCGTCAAGGGAAGCCGCAGCCATGGTCTCCGAGATGAGAGTCCATGCTGCAGCAAACGTTGTCGAACTGTTCGTGCAGACACTTGTTGTCTTCCAAACGACCCCGTTTCTTGACTCACGGCTCGTGACGTGGTTGCACGATCCATTACGGCCATGCGGATAATATGCCTGTCTTCTCGGCTGCTAGTGATAGGTGGCCGTTAAGATCCCGCATGGCGTTCCGTATTACCGTCCTGAACCCATCGATTCCATATTCTGCTAACAGTCATTGGATCTCGACCGACGCGAGCAGCAATACTGCGATAAGATAAACCGCAATCCCGGTACGCTACAATTCGACCTTTATCAAAGTCAGAAACGTGCTGGTACGCATTTCTCTTTCTTACACGAGACATCACAACAACTTTTTACCAGGCAACAACGTAAAAATGCAATTTGTGTATGAGGAACCGGCTGAACAATTTTCTCATTTAAACACAATATAGGTGCCACTACTGGCGCCTGCTTTGTCTGAATGCGCTGAAAAGCTAATCATTTGCATATCTCTGCACCTTCTTCCTTTCTTATAAATTTCACGTCTGTAGCAAGTCGCCTTCTTGGTGTAGAAATTTTAATGGCCAGTAGTGTATAATACCAATAAATATGGTTTTTTATGTAAATAGATGATAAATAAAAATTAAATGATAGTTATATTATTTAAGAAAGATATTTACTCAATTTAAAAAAAAGTGGCAAATATTACTTTAAAAATATAACCTAAAAATATATTTTATGGTTATATATTGCTAAAAAATTTGCTGTTAACTACAATGGACCTCTAAACTACCTAAAATTGTATGTAAATAAAAGAGAGAAAAAATCTTAAATACTTTGATTTTCAATTTTTATTTTCTGAACTTGAAGCACCCACTAGTTTTCTAATATTTTTTAAATTTATGTAATATAAAAAACAAATTACAAATGCAATATTTTTTGCAATTTTATAACGAATAAAAAAGTGATGTTTCATTTTTTTTTTCAGAAAAATATTTTCTATCTCACAATAGAATACATATAAATAGATACAAATTGAAATAATATGAAAGTAGAGATTGTAAGCAATAGTTCGTGGTACGCTGCGTCATCATCTGGAATTATAGTTTGTGGAATAACTTGAGCAAAACTCTTGTAAGGATTAAACGCATTTTTATGCCACATTAAAATCAATTGCAATGAAATAAAACCATAATCTATATACATACAGTTTTAATTTGGAGGAAATTTTAGTGTCATTGTAATAGTAGTAGCCCAAAGATGCAAGGAAAAATAATTGCAATCTGTACTAAGTAGAAATGTTAAGATTTATAAACTTGTTCTATGCTTCAGACAATAAACACCTTCTGTGCAATAAATTTTCCAGTTCAAATCTGACTTCAGATTCGTTATTTTAAATTATTACCAGCAATGAGACCATGTTTTAGTGTATGGCATTCCTCACATTTATTACGTAAGGGAGAAGGAAGGTAATATTTCATTAGTAAGAACTCATTTCTGGATATTTTAAAACAATTCATGACACTAAATTAGTATTCGTATACTCATAATCAAATACTAAAGATTTCTAATTCTACTTTTCTTTTTAAGATAAGAAGCATAGTAATAATGACGGAAATACTAAGTTCCTAAGAACAAGTAAAATAACAGGTTGATGGGAAGAGGTTTCTTCATTCTCTTTCTCAGCATTTTATACTACTGCAAAATATTTCTTGAAAAATGAATAGAATATAAATTAAGACCCATAAAATGTTAACATTAAAAAACTATGGATATGTGATTTCTAAGGAAGTTTTAAAATGCAAGTCATTTCTATTTAAATTATACCCCGTATGAAACATCATAGTTATTGTAAGGATTTGTTTGAACATAAGTGTGATACTATTAAAAAAGATACTTTAAAAAAGTATTTGCTTTTATCTATGGATCAAAAAGACTAACTTAAAAATAAAACGAGATATAAATAATTCAGTTATATGAAAAATGTGCATACAAATGTGATATATCATTTATGATTAAAAATCTAATTTTTACTTCATATTTTTTGTATTTATCTACAAATTTAATGAGTAATAATAAATTTTAACTGTTTGACATTTCACTAAATTAGAAAAAACTAATTTAATTTACCCAATTTTTGAGTTTTTGAAATCTAATTAAAGCTTTTCCCTTTGACAGTATGTTTATCACGGATTTCATTTACATCTCTTATCTAAATATGTGTATTTATTTTAAAGGAAAAAAATCATAATTTTATGAAACAAAAATGCTTAAATAATTTTTGAAAAAATATACTCTTAATAAGGTTTTCAATTTTCTAGGATGTATTTGATTACACATAAAAATAATTTTGATTCTTACCACATTTAAAATTATATTTTATAAAAAAGAAAATAATTTTAGCGATAAGAAATTCAGTACAGAAACAACAAAACTATAATATTGTTTTTCTGCATAACCGCAAAATATGTGTTTTGAAAAATACGTGTTGATATATATTATATACAAAATGAAGAAATAAAATATTGATATAAAATTGTTCTGAGGAATACACATATACAAGGTAGAACTGTAAATAATAATATTTTATATTTGCATACCCCTACACACACATATATATATTTCATAAGTTTATACGTTTGCAATATATGTAGAAGATGCAAAAATATATGCAATAATAAATACATCGGAAGGAATATACAAAATATATCCTAAGGTATTGTAACCATTCATGGAATAAAAATATCTCTAGTTCTGAAAATGCACAACTAATGTTTTTTGATCAAATATTTGTGTGGCAATATAATATCTGTGAGCAACTAACATTATATTACATTTTAGTTCATCAAGATTTGAGCATTACTTATCTCAATATCCTCAACATCAGAACTCATCTCAAAAACAGCTACAAAACAATTACAAAATGATAGAATATAGTGATTAAGTATTGATTTAGACATAATATTAGAGAACCACACTTTGCAAAAGCTGGATTGCAAATCTCAGTTCATTATGCGTATAAGTTTTTATTAGTATTTGATGACGAATAAAATCATGTTGCCCTTAGAAGTTTGATAAAATCTTTTGTTATAATATAATATATCTTATATAACATTATACATTTTACATATTCTCTATTCCAGCCAATCATGAAATAGTTTTATTTTAAAATTACGATTGCTATAAATGCATTTTAAATGTTGTTTCTGTTGATGCTTCTTAACGAATAAAATCATTAGAAAACTGTGCACATGTATATAAAAATTCTTTAAACAAATAAATATATTTCTAAAAACACAATGATAGCAGCAACATAGTATTAATTTCATTGCAAATAAAACACATTTTTCTCTTAATTTTGTGAAACCTAAAGTTACACATAATCAATAAGAGAAAAATAATAGAATCTTCCGAATTTTCTCGTAAAATATAACCGAAAAATGTTAAAATAAAATGTTTGTGAAATAAAATTTATTTTAAAATTAGATCTATTTTGTTCATTATGCAGATTTAATATGTTGTAAATATAAAATTGGTGAAGGTTGAATCCATAATTTAGTAACATATATAGGTACAACTAATAATATTTTGAATAATAATGAACATATATTTAATCAAATAAGGAAATAAATATTATTCATTGCTATTCAAAAGAATTCATGGAATTGTTATTTAAATGTGTGGATAATAACTATGTATGAATAATAAAAGTTTCTCTAAATATTTTCATTATATAATATCGTCTGATAATAATAATATCTTATCTTTTTTAAATATCTGAATGTATGAAAAAACAAAAAAACTTCAATAATATATTGATATAATAATTTTCATGTATACAAAAATGAACTCATTTTTAAAAAGAAACTAATTGTCAAAAATAAACTAAAAAATTAAAACAAATATTACACTTGATGCATAATAAGTACAAGCAGTTATTTCTTTTTTGTGGTAATACCTCTGAAATTCTGGTTTCAATAAAAATGTAACGTTTTTATTTTTTCCTTTAAACTCTCAAGTCAATTGATTTGAGAGGGATAAGATATTTATTGGCTTTTTATGGCAAAAATGAAAAGGATGTACTTTTCTATTTCCTAACTTCACCAAATAATGATTTAATTATTCTATTTTTTGATAAAAAAATTATTTCTGGATTTTCAATCACATTTATTTTAATTTGTAATCCTTTTATTCTTCGTATTTCTTTATAATTTTACTTCTTTCATGCACATATTATTAATTAAAAAAATATATATATTTCTTAATACTTTTTGAAGTTCATTTTCTAATATGCTATTATTGCCATTGAGGCAAAAGAAGAGACTTAAATATTTTTTTCTCAGGCATTTTTTTCCTGCTTTAATATTTCATGAAATTCCTTTATGGATATTATATCAATTTCATAATTAACGCTTAATTTAATTCATTGATTTTTTATTGTCCTTAACTGTTTGAGAAGGTGTTGAAGATAAGCCATTTTTTGTAACGCTTATAATGATTTCTTGAGTTTCAACTCAACTTTCATCCACAATATAATTTTGCTTACCATCTAATTATCTGATGAAAAAAAAACATACGATTCCTTCCTGAAATAGTAGCTGAAAAAATGAATAAACAATTGATTTTTTCTGTAGCTTTTGGAATTATATTAAATCAAGATTTAATTTTTATTCATTTCAACCTTCAATTTCTCAGAAAGACTACAGAATCGAATTAGTTTGTTTTATTTTTCAACACTTTCTACTGCATTTCACACTGCATACATTTAATTCTGAAAAGAACCATGGGATTCTGAAATAAGGAAAATGATTAAGAATTCTTCCTATATGTGGGCTTCTTCCTAGTACACGTGTCCAGTCATATAAATGCGACCATCAGTCAAAAGCCAGAATGACCACCTTTCTGATAGTGAACTGCATCGAAGCATACAGGAAGACTGTCAAAATTAAGTTCCTAAATATGTTCGTTGGGATGTTGAGACATGCCGACTCCAGTGTCAGCTACACCAGGATGAGGATCCGTGCAGCGAACAATGCAATTGAGATAGTCCCGTACATACTCGATGGGTTTAAGTCACGTGAGTTTGCTAGCCAGGGAAGAATGGTAAACGCATCCTAGTGCTCTTTGACTGCAAATTCCCTGTCAGCTGTAAGACACATCCCATTGTCTTGTTGATAGATGCCATCATCGTGATTAAAAACAATGCGCATATAGGAGTGGATATGGACCGCAATGACAGAAACGTATATGTATTAATCCATCGTGTCTTCTACAATCATGAGTGAACCCAAAGAATGTCAGGAAATAACCTGAACCATATTGTTCACACTTCCAGCCTAGACCGTTCTGGCAATAGTTGCCGCGTGTTTGTTTTCAGATGTTTTACGTCGTATACTTCAAAATTCATCTGTCTTATGGAGCATAAAAATATTATTTTATCAGAAAACGCTAGTTGTTACAACTCAGTGGACATAAAATTGCTCTACTTTCGATGAATTCCATCATTCGTCGCCTATGAATCAGCGTAAGTGCATGAACCAGGAGTCTGCTTTGGAGCGCTAGATGCATTGATATTCACGGAAGAATAGTTTTGGAGCTTGTTCCATATGAGGGTCAGATACTCAACGGTTGTATGTCTATTGGCCCGAATGCATCTCCGCAGTTATCTTGAAATTTAGCAGTTTGAACAGTCCTATTTTTTGTATTGCAACTTAAGCTGATTATTTTGATTATGATCTATAATTTCGACTGGTTTCTTAATCAACATAAAATGAATTTGAATTTCTTATGCTGTTTGTATAATCTGAGCATTTTTTATTTAATAGTTAAAGTCATAAAATATATTTTATTATATAATTAAGTTTGTTTTCCACTATCATTCAGTACTGGCTTTTTTCGTACTGGTTATTTTGATTGTGATCTTTAGATTCAGAAGTATTCCAGACTAACAAAAAACCCGTACCACCAGATAAAATTCATATTTTTGAAAAACTGAAATTACGAATTTTAAGACTGAAAATTAAAGTATTGTTAACTATCACTTCTTCTTACACAAGATAAACAAGAAAGTTATTTGGTATTTTCAATGACCCAAAAAAACTGAATGTGCAGAAAATGTGGTCAATTGTTATTTCTCGAAGTAATCATTCTCAGAATCCTGAACTATCTGTCAACGTGTATTTAGTAGTAAAACTCGAGTGTTTTGGGTGCGAAGAACTCCATGAGTGCTTGGCTCAAGTGTTTTTCATTGATGAAGAATATTCCCCAAAAATGATTTCCCAGGGAATGGAAGAGACTGTAATTTGATGGGGAAAGTTCACGTCAGTAAGAAGGACGGCGCAAAATCTAACAACCAAGTCGCTGTAGGGTATTTCTAGCCACCCGCGAGACGTGCATCTTTGAGTTATCGGCCATAAACAGTACAAGATTTCTCCTTCTGTTGCAATGCATGTTGCGCACATTCTAATTGTTGCAAGTAGAGACTTGTGGTGACCATTTGGCCTGTTTGTGGTAGCTCAATGTGAATCCCTTGGCGACTTGTCTACAGGACACCGCTTTCATCACAGAGGGTTAAATATTTATGAATTTGTGAAACTAATGCCTTGCCATACGTTCTTTCACAGATTTATTCTCAAATGTTTGACATATTCGGTGAATGATGCAGCTACTGAGAAGCCAACTTTGAAGTCCTAAAATGAACAACAACAAAAGAGCTCCGTCGATACGTCCATTTCACTTTGCTACTGACTGAGTTACTATTAACCAATATGTTTTATAATGACTGATACTCCTGTCTCGAGAGACCAGCGTCTCAATCACGTCATATACTCATTTGCATTCTCATTCAATGGCAATGCAAAAATCCCAAGACCTTTCCTGTTTTTTTTTTTTAAAGTTTTTTTTTTCAAAGTTCATGCTTTACAATAAAAGCATTGACGAATAATATCTTCACACTTGTGGATTTATGGAACCCGTATTTGATTTTAGCCTCTATTCATAATGTTGTGTTGAAGGTTAATTTTCTTTCGCATACTGTTGGAGGATTTTAGAGTGCATGTTTGGGAGTTTCTTGTGATGCTTTCTTTTTCCGACGCAAGTTGTTTCTACTGAGTTTAAAAATACATTTTGGTAGGAAATTCATTAAGATATTTAGGACAGCTGCACTAATTGTTTGATATTATGTCAAAATTTTTGTCATGTCAACTATATACAAAACTAATCAAAAATATTTAGTTTTGATGTACACTTCGAAAGTCCAATGGAATAACACTAAATATTAGCAGAGTTTATCAATCTTGAAAATGATGTTAAAGCATCATGACTTAAATAAAAAACGACATCATATGAGAAACCAAAATATGACATTATAAAGGAATAACATTGTACAAGCAAGGAAATCATGTTAGAAATGAAATGTAATGTCAAAAATGTATACTAAAATATACAACGAAATATCGTGAATATGATAATGGGAAAAACGCTTATTAGTAAAATTGCTTCAACATTAAATAGGTTATAACGCTTGATTAAAAAAATTATATTCCTGAATTTTATTTCAACAATTTTTTTATAATGTATTTTACTCAATAAATCATAATTTTATTCCAATAAGCTTCGCTTACGCAAACTAAAAATTGTTCTAGCATTATTAGTTTAAAATCTTATAAGGATATTGCTGAAAAATAAGTTTGAAAAAAGTATTTCTTGTTGGAATATTCATATTCCGTTCTCCAAAACCGCACTTATCAACTTACTCCAAAAATACCTGGATCAAAGATTAGTAATTTTCCAGCTGCTTGTGCATCGTAAAAATATGAGTGCGTTCTGCATATGTAAACATGATTGTCCCTTATTTGTAAAATAAACTATGGGATTCACATTTACACTATTGAGATGAAAAAGAAGTTAAAATATTTTTCCTCGAGCAATAAAAAAATAATGTGTCCTTTATTAAATAACTTTGTCTTGATTAAGGCTTTTTTCATTTAAGTCGATTTTACCAATCTATTTTACTAGTAATAAATTATTCGCCTCTTACTTGCGCTCTTTGGAATAACCTTCATTATTACCCCATTTATCTTCGGTTGATATGAAAGTCAAACTGTGTCTCTTCTCGTGCTGATAATCAACTTGGGAAATGTTTCCCTTCACTTCAGTTTTCTTTTTGTTGCAAAATTTTCCAAGTGACTTTATTAAGCGGTTGACATACTGAGGGAAAGAGGTTGCCGATTTTTATGCAGTTATTAAATTTATGGTTAACACTTTGATCATCTATACTTTCTTCTAGGTGCTCTTAACCAGGATTAACAAGATCCCACAATAAATTTTTACTGATTTAAAGTATTCGAAACCATTTTCTTTCAAATTCGCACTCATTGAATCACATATTTATTTTGATATTTCAATTTCACATGTTTCCAATACATTTACCAAAGCTCTGTAATATAAATCTGTAATAGGAAATATTATTTGACATATTATATTTTTAAAATTTTTTTAGAAATGTCTATGATACGCTCAAGATTTATTCTTAATGCCTAAATGCCTAAAATATGTTTTCCATTATCTAAATAAAAAAAAATTTTCAAAGCATTCGTGAAATAAACTGGTTTGTGTACAAATATTAAAGTACCTTAAATAAGGGGAATTTTCAGGATTTGGAATTTTCTCAGGAAAATGATACACACACACAAGGAAATCATTTTTTGTTATAATACTGTTTAAATAAGATATAATTTTTAAAAAATAACAAGAATTCTTTTAAAAGATGATGTTTGTTTTCATTTAAATATGTAATCATAAAGTATCAAAAATGTAATTATAAAGATGCTTCTTTGGTATTTGAGTTGGATTATTTTACATGTTTTTAACATTTTCTTTTAAGAAGAAGTCTACAATATGGATTAATGCTTATGAATGTCGCATGCATTATTTTTATTATTTTATCATTAGTTTAAAAAAGAATGAATTTCAAAAATAATTTATGTTTGTTTACAAACATTTTTTAATAATGTTCATATTTCGAAATCTTTTCGTACATTAAATTTTGCAATTTCAGTGAAAATATGTGACTAGAAAATTAAAAAAAAAATTTATTTATTATCACTAAAGTACACAAAAACCACCAAAGGTTGATTGGAAAATGTTTAAAAAATACTGTAAGAGGCTAGAAATGTTAAAACAAAATAACTATCAGTATCATTACATTGTTAATAATAGTACATTATACTTCTTGCAACCATTCTTTTGATTGAATATTCTGTCTTTAACTTTTATATCAGTGAAATTTTAACTAGTTTTTATTAAGCAACATATTTTTCTTTTCATTATTTTTTTAAAACATAAATGTATCATAAATAAACCTAGATTATTTTTACATGTTTATCAGTTACTTCAATTTATGACAATGAAATAGCTTTTGATAATAAATAGCTTTAATAAATTCACTTTAATGAAAATTAATATATTTGTTAAGTTTTTTTAAAATAGTTGGATTGTAAATTTTGACTTTTGTTGTAAGCGCATTATGATTGGTTCCCTCAACGGAAAACTGCATTTTTAAAATTGGAATTAGTTATATTTTCATATAACATGATTTTAATTTATGAAAATTAGCTTAATTGAAAAAGATCTTGAGATGACCTAAATTCCATTTCGTGTTTAATAATTACCATAATTAAATAACATTTCGGGTGTAATGAACATGAAAAGTGAATTTTTTTAAAATTTCGTTCTCAGCATTAATTTTAATACTATGTTAACACTAAATTTGTTATTAATAATAAAAGTTTGCAATATAAATAAAAATATCAGTTTTATACAATGATTTGTGTTTATAAGTTAATATTTTATTATTTATAATGTAGTTAACAACATTAACAATAGTTTATATCTAAGCTAATATAAATAAAACTAAATAGAAATGGAACGATGATTTACACAAAATTATTTCCCTCTAATATAGATACATACATGTATACATACATGAATCCTCGTAATAAAGGTGACATATTTTTATATGCTAAAATATTTTTTTCATACTTTTATTTTGTTACACAGATTTTATCATCGTGAATGTATAATTTGCAATTAATTTGTTTCATAGTAGTTACACTCATTAATTTTTATGGAGCTTCTAAACTGAAATTGTATATAATCTTAAAACATTTTAAGCAATCTTATGAAAAGCATACATTTTTGAAGGATAATTCGCAATTGCCTTCCAATTCTCTGATAATTATATGCAAATCATGTAAAAAAAAAAAAAAAAAAAAAAAAAAAAAAAAAAACGGCATTGATTTACTATATTGATTTGGTAGAAGAGGGCACCTTACAGATATTTTTTACTTCGGCAATTAAGTTTTGCACATAAAATATTCACTTTTAATTTATAGTATGCGTTTTTGCTATGTTAGATATTTTTAGAGGGATATTAATGCCAAACATACATGTGTCTATTTTTGAATGATCTACAAGGTGATGTAAGCCATTCCAATGTATGTGATTTCCGTGAAATGAACGTACTCTTAGAAAGGAAACAGAATAAAATAGCAACTAATTCAAGTTCTCTCATCCCACTTTAATTAAAGTAATACCTCTTAATTCAGTATCTAAATAGTTATTAGATATATAAGAAACATTGGTTTAATCATAGAAGAAACACTGAAGAAACTTCAAGTGAATGTATCTATCATTTTATAGAGATGTCTTCTGTTTTAAAACCTTTGAAATTAATGGTGGGCAAAGAAACAACTAAGAGAATTAATCACCTTTCTTTTAAAATTCTGAGAATCTATTGTTAAAAGCATAAATGTTATCCTGTCTTGTGGTCAGAGTGTCTGACTGCGAATGGAGAGGACCTGGTTTGGAATCCCGGTTCGGGTATGGATGTACTTTTGCTCTCTATTTATCCTGTCTTTGTCCTTCCTGTGTATGAATGAGGTGTGAATGGTTGCCTACCCTATAAATGGGTCCTCATTTTATGTGTGTACTGAAGAATTCGGACTCCACACCAAATATGGCTCATTTCGAAAAGGGAGCAGCGCACCCAATTTTGCCAGCCTAGCTGGCACAAGACAAAAAAAGAATAATATTATCTTTGCTGAAATGCATACACGAAACGTATTTTATTTTCCGGGAAAATTACTTGTATTTATTAAAACTCTAATTCTTACATAAATTTTAATATTTGACCCAAAAATAAAATTTATTACAAGCTTGTCTGTTTAAAAATAAATACATTGAAGAAATAAAGTCATAATAAATGAAATGAAGATTTTTAAAATCATGGTTAGTAAAAATTACGTAAAATTGCTAAAGTATTTCATTTCAAAGGCTTAAATCACTTTAAATAGATTTCAAAATTAATTCAAAGTTATTCATTTAAGCATCTTTGTATGAATATTTCATAATAAATAATTACATAAATTGCAAAAGTATTTCAAATATTCAAAAAAATTTATAAATAATTCTGAATTAAGTCAAATTTATTCCTATAAGTATATCCATATGAATCCTTCAATAAACACTATTTCAAGATTTCAATGTAAATGCTTTTAGTGTTTGAAACATGTTATTCAAATTTATAAGTTAATATTATTCAAAGATTATATTTTTATTCATGGACAACATGGTATTTAAACTGCATCATTTTATTATTTCTCTATTTATTAATAATTTTTTAATCATAAATCATTTTAAATTTGCTGAACGTTGCACAGTTTATTTCTGATGGCGATATTTTCTGACGCCTTTATTTTAAGAAGGAAAAAATATTGAAGAAATAGTTAATTTTGAGAGAAGAATGCGTCTTTTTAAGTAATTTTGTTAGCGTAAGTTACTATTTTAAAGAAATTTTAAAATATTATATTTTATATTCAATAATTTTAACTATATTTGAGAGGACTGCTTAACTTTAAATTGGGAGAATAATTCATTTTAGTTTTATTTTATTTCATTATTAAATACTATAAACTCAAATATTTTCTTTGAATTAATCAATATACATACATACATATATATATATATATATATATATATATATATATATATATATATATATATATATATATATATATATATATATATATATATATATATATATATATATATATATATATATATATATATATATATATATATATATATATATATATATATATATATATATATATTTATATATATACATATATATATGTATATATATATATATATATATTTATACATATATACATATTATATATATATATTATATATATATGTATATATACATATATATATATACATATATATATATACATATATATATATACATATATATATATATATATATACATATATATATATATATATATATATATATATATATATATTTATATATACATATATATATATATATTTATATTTATATACATATACATGTATATATAAATAGATTAAAAATTAAGTATTTTTGAAAGAAATCAGGCGCAATATATTGATTCATAACATAGCATAAATAAGCTAGTTGAGGAAAGAAATTAACTTTTCTCTTATATGTGTTAAAGTTGCTAAAATGCTTAAATAAAATATTACATAAACAATTTTCGCCTTGTAAGTGTTATTTCATATTTGTGTCTTTTTGTCAACTTATTTCTTTTACCCTCCATTTTATCTTTTTTTTTCCTATTTGCTATTGGCAAAAGTTTTAAAAAATTTCAACTACAAATCGCAAGTAGTTTTATACACTGTATCAGTAAATTATATTTATTTCTTCAATGAATTATTACTTTTCTTAAAATTTCTCCTTTTCAAATTGTTAAAGCATTTTTAAATTGTTATATCATATCATCGCTAGCTAAAAAATGAAAATTAAGACATTTTACCTAATGGTTCCATACTTTCTCACATATATAGTAATTACAATAGGATAATAAATATTCCTTTTATCTGAACAATTCACTTCAACTAAATTCCTCACTTGTCATTCAACCATTTATTGGACACTTTGTCTACCTTCAACTGATGATAGCTTGTAAATCTTCTAATGAAAGTATTAATGAGGAAGAACGGAAAGTTTAAACTAAATCCATTATTTCGTAGGTGATTCTGTCACATTTCAGAAGTTTTGAGTTACCTTACTTTGCTTGATGCAATGATTAGATATTCAGCAGGGAAAATACGCAGTAGTATCTATTGAATTTATATATTTAATTATAATATTTTTCACATTCATGCTTTAATGTTAATTATAATGTTTCTCGCAAATTTTTTGTGATTTAAATGAATATTATACATGCGAGTTGATTTTAAGCGACTGACGGTTAAACAGATATTGTCACTTTGAAGTACAAAAGAAAGATGCATGTAAATAAGCAAATAATTTATCTATCTATCTATCTATGTATATATATACATATTTGATCCCACTCAATTAAAAAGTATATGTTATAAATTTAAATGTTCAAACAGCATACCATAATACACTCTTATATTGAATTGTGTTTTTTACTTAAATATTTCTAAGTTATTTAATAAATTAATTCCATTTAAAATAATTAAACAGAGACCTGTAAAGCAAAAGTAAAATAAATATGAATCATTATATGAATACGAGAACTAATTCATTATATTGCATCCATTGATACAAATCCTTCATATTTCCCTTGAACTGTAATTAAATAATATGTAATTTTTCACAATTATTTCATAATATGCATAATATTCGTGAAACTTCATTTAATAACCAAATGTTTTACTCGAAAAACGCTTTATTACAATAAGAATTAAGTTTATCAAGTAAATTTAATTCTTGTTAGAAACTAAATTTACTTATTAAGAACCTCAATTTTTGTCCTTAAAACTTTCAGGACTTATTCTTGCATTTCATATGCAAAAATAACCATTCGTAATCATTTATTATTTAAATATGTTTGCTGATATTTATAGAGGAAAAATCTCTTTTTGAAAAAATGTGAAGATGTTTAGAGCTGATTAATTAAAATATATACTTGGCAACTATGTTCTTGTAAACCGATTTAGTTAAAGAAAAATATATATAAAATTATAATTTTATAAATTAATGCAAAAAATTGACCTGGCAATTGGATGTTTGCATTTGACGTCATCGGATCCTCTAAGTCAAAATTGTCTGCTAACCTTCTAGAGGTAAATTGAAAATAAAAATGTATTACCATTCATCTTATAAAATGGGTACAGTAATGCTTGATTTATAAGTATTAATCGTTTGCATACTGAAATGAAGAGAAACAGAAATAAAAATTGGTCGTGAGAATAAAGTTGTGATGAAATGCATTTTTAATTATGCATTCAATTTTCGCCAGTCTCCAAAGGTTTGCTGGAACACATTGAAAACATATTAACTATAGTCACGTTATCCGCTCTCTTCTGGAAATGAAAGTATTTAATTCAAAATATCAACACAATTTTTTCTTAGCTTTGATAAGAAATTTTTTAACTAAATTTACATAAAAGTTTTAAAACTATCTTAATTTCATTATAATTTTTTAATTTCTTATGTTTTTTTCCAGACTATACAAGATATATTTTGCAAAATTAATTTATACAGATAGACACTATTTTACTTCAATGGTTTTTTACATTGACTGCAACGAAATTGATCACCATATTGTTAGTGCAATTTGAATGGAGATCTCAGAAGAGATAAATATTACTCTTAATTCTCCTGAATGTCATTAAATTCTCTGAAATTAATTAGGAAAGTCATTGAAGAATTTGAAGTAATACTAAATAAAGGGTTTTATTGATTTGCAGATATTGTCTAATAGATGAGACTCACTTAAAAATTGTAATTATTGATTCCTCGTTGGCGGCAAAATCAGTATTTTGATTTGATCTAAATTAAAACAATATTTAAATAATTCTATCCAATGTGAAGGTTTTAAGGTTAATTTCATACAAATTCACTCCTATGTTAGTTTTGTGTGTATATGTGGTTTTCATATTTTCTTCACTTCCACTCAATTTTAGGACTTCTTCTCCTCGTATAAATCGATAATTGTGTCGAAATAAGTAATGAGCGTTATTGGAATATGAGCAGAGAAGTTCGTGAATAATTACATTGTATGTATGGCTCTCTTCAGCTGTACTCATCACACAAGAAGAAAGATACATGAAATGCCTGCTGTTTTATGGAAATAAAGAGACTTTTAAAATCAGCGCCATTTATCATAATCTTCATAATTTTCTGAGTTTGAATTGAACTGCTTGGGCTTATTTTACGAGAATACCTTTTCAACAGTTCACTTTCAGTTATAGACTTGTTGATTTTGTCTATGTTCTTCAAATTCTGGATAATATACAAGAACAACTGCGCAGTTTGCCTTGATTATAAAAACGATCTAACCACATATTTATATAATTTTAGGTTTAGAGATTTCTTTAAAATTATATTCTAGTTAGAAAAAAAATTGTATTGTAGTTAGAGCAATGAAAATAATTAGAAAAATCTAAGACCCTCTAAATGTAATAGTAAAAGATTAAAATTGCATTATAAATTTTAAATGCAAAAACGTATATTGAAATAACTTGGTGATGGATAATTTAGAATTCTAATGACAAAAATTAATTATTAAATGCTATTTTTTTATTCAAATCTATATGTAATTTTAATAGAAATCATCTTAAATTTTATCAAATAAATTAAATTTGGATGGAGAACTAAATGTTGACTAAAAATTTTTTTATAACTAAAAACATAAGTAATTGTAGTTTTGTAGCGGAAAATCCATTGAAAATATTTTATTTACAGACTATCTTTTTTAATGTTAAATGCTTTTTTTAGTTTTACATTTAAAAATATCCTCCAAGTGTATGATTATGAATTTTATTTTAGTTCAGTAACATTTTAATACGTTGACGTGGTGTTTAGCTATTATGCTGTTTTTAGTTAAAGCGATTGTGTGACCAATATCTCTCATAAAGTTAAGAGGTCTTCAGTTTTTTTCCAATCCCTGATCTTAAGATTTAATCCTTTCAGTGTTACAAGAGGTGAAGGTTAGGACAGTGAGGCATCCAGTGGCTGTGTAAACTTTGCTCCAAAAATGAAATGATAGAGAAATACAGAAAGAGAGATGGAGAAAGGAATATTCATGCCCGAATCAGTTTTCGAATCTGGGGCCTTCGAAGTTACGCTAGCTAATCCCCCCTCCCACCCAAATCGGCAAACCCAAAAATGACGCCCAACGTTGGTCTTGAAACAATGGCTCCAAGACGAAGTGTTTCATACTTTATCGACTGAGCGAGCAACCCAGGCAATAACTCTGTTCCTATTTTTGTTTATTTATTATTTTTGTAAAAAGTTTCTCAAATAAAATTTCATTAATAACAATTTATATGTATGAATAGTGAAAAAACTTAATAGTGTATAAAATGTAAGAGCGTTTATCTCTTTATATTTTTCTTTCAAAATACTCTCCGATTAAAGATCTATCAGCTCCATTTGCAAATGAACTAGTTTCTGTGAAACTTCAAAATTGAATGGATTGTTGAAAATTGGGAATTCCATTTCATTCATTTTGTGGAGGTCTTCAAAACAATTGTTGAATTCCATAATCAAATTTTAGATAAGTTGAGAATATTGATCCAATTGTTTTTTGGATCCCTGGGCCATATGATTTTAAATGAGGAAAATGATCCAAAGTTTGATTTTTTACCTGACTTTTCCACAGCCTCACCTTTGCTTCAAAGGCTTGAATACATGAATACATTTGAATGACAATCATATTTTTAGTTTGTAACTTTACATTCAGATCATTCAAGTGTTTAAGCAGCTCACAAATCATTGTCATAATCTATTGGGTTGATTTTTTCTAACATAAAAGTTTGAATAGAGTCATGTAATGCAAAAATTCTTTCTAAAATTACTCCTCTACTGAGCCAAAGAATTTCGGTGAAATAAGGGACATTAGAAAACTTTTCATTCAAATCTTGTAGAAATTGCCTGAACTGTCAGTGATTTAGTCCTTGGCTCCTTATACAATTTACTATTTTATTTATAGGTTGCACATGGTTCATTCTTAAATGTTTGGATGTTTATGATTCCTGATTAATTATACAGTGAAATCCCATAAAATTCCCTGATGTTTTATGTTTTAATGTCGTTACAACGCCCGGAGGTTTGCCAGCTATGACAAGAACGTTTAAAGATTAATGATCAGTGTTCTGAGTGAAGTCGAGAATTAAAACTAATAAAAATAAAATATCTGTATTAATCTATTTACTGCATCTCATAGCCGGTCAGATACCAAGTGGCTGGGTCTTTTGAACTTCTCTCGTCGAGTGGCCAACTGGAATGTCACGTTCTCCCTTGCGCGCCATCCTTTTCCCAAGAGGAAAATGGAATCAGAAGAATATTTCTTGCAAGTGCGTCCTTGCATTGGAGCATGGGTATTTTTTCACCCTTACCAGATGACAGAGAAGGGAAAATGCTTATTTCCGTTTTTAATTGGTACGTGAGAAAATGGATCACAACAAGCGTCATCCGTACTTGTGCTGCTAAGTATATTTCAGTCGTTTTCATATTCTTCTATCAAATGCAAATGCCCAATTGCAAAATAAATATCATTTGTTGTTGTAATACATGTCAATGGAACGCACTATAATAGTTCTTCAGTTGTTTCATAGTTACTGTTTATTCCTCGTGTAAAAATCGCAAGTTGAGCTGTATCAACAGTATCAGTAATCTGGTCAACAGCCTGTGAAACATTTGTAAGTGCTTAAATTTTCTCCTTCAGTTGAAAAACACATTTTGAGATAAATCCTTTATTCTTGAAGCAACAGTGTTTCTTGACTGCGAAATATTTTGAATTATTGACTTTTGAATGGAAAGGAAGCATTGGCAACTTTCAACATACAGTCTTTAATAAAATTACCATTAGTGAAAGTTTTTGATCTCTTCGTGATTTCTAATGCAATAATGAAACTTTATTTCAGGACATTTTCGCTCTCAGTATTAGCTTTAGTAAACATTGATTGTTGATCTCGAAGTTTAGATTTTAAAGAAGACAATGTGTTTATTCTTATTTTTTTCAGTGGAACAATCGAATTTTGATTTACGATTCGTATCATAGTGTCTCCTTACAAACAGCAACTTTTCCATTCTATGAAAAAAATATGCAATTTCCCTTTTATAATAAAAACCTCTGCACTCACTATCAACTTTAAATTTTATTACATTATTTCAAAATGGTAACAATTATGGAACTCGACACAACAATTATCGATATCGCACGCACACAACACTAACAAATGCACAATACCTTCATATACATTATATTGGTTTGTTCGGAAAGTAATTTCGTTTTTCTTACATTGATTAGCTTTTTTCTAGTAAAAACCAATCACTTTATGACTGTGGAATCATATGATTACCAGAAAGATGGTAAAAGCTATTGGACTAGAATAGACAATGTGCAATGCAATACAATATTTATTTGCTGCACGTTTTTAATTTTCAGGAAAAACAAAATGACTTTCCGAGCAACCCAATACTTCACAATCACTATTCTGCAGTACAGTAAAATCTTTTTCCGAATGTATCGCTTAGATTTCTAGACGCAACTGTTACACGTCGAGCCGACGCACTCCTTTTATAACGGTTCTAGTCTAGACTCGAAGCACTTGGAAAATTCTATAGCTCTCAACAAAAATAATAAGTTATTTCCGCTTATTGTTAAGAGATGGCGCTACTGTCTATTTCTCTCGCTTGTCTGGGCACGCTCTGCCCTTGAAATTACTTTTAAATGTAGTATGCGCATTTTAAAACTTCCATAGAGGAATCGAATAAAGTCTAAATGTTATAAAAACATAATAATTCATTCTGCGACACATTCAATCGTGGGCCTTATTGGTACGGCCCGGGGGCCAGATACGGCCCCAGGGCTGTATTTTTAATGACTGCAATATGTCATTTTGCATAATAGGTCTTTCGAAGGAAAAAAAGAAAGATACATGCAATTTGACTATCATTAACACTAAATTATATCAATTTTTTTATTAAAAAAGTAAATTGATTATCCTCTTCAAAAAAAAAAAAAAAAAAAAAAAAAAGAGAAGCAAATTAGAAATTAGTTCCTCTCTTCCATCATAATATTATTATCCTCTCTACTTCTTGGCAGCAAAGCTTGAAGTGACTTTAAAAGATTTTGAATTGTATCTTTCTTTTCTTTCGATAAAAATATCAAAAAAAAAAAATCATTCGTTTTATGATCTATTTTCTAGATCCAACAACTTTTCAGATTCAATATTAAAAAATAATTTTGATGGTATTGTAACAGGGATAAAAACAAAAAGTAAACAAATTTAAAATGCAAATCGTTTTGAGTTTTGTAAAAATAGGGAGCTATCATAACATGACATGGTGTGTATATTCAAAGCTACACACATTGAAATTATGGCTATTCTATCTAAATAAAGCCACATAATTCGGAGGGAAATTTTTAAGCACAATCCTTTTCACTGTTGAATAAAAAATGAATTTTATATAAATGTGTTTCCCAAGCATATCTACTGGGAATATTTTCTTAAAAAATCTTTCTTTTCTTCTTGATGGAGGTATGGATGTGACAGCTGTCCAAGAAAAATCGTTAAGCAGTTTTAAGCAAAATTTAAACACTTGGAGCCTGTGTATAAATAGCTAAGCAAACATTATTTACTTAACTACATATTGTTTTCAATCTCCAAACCTGCAGTCCTAATTCAGAACAAAAGGAGTAATGAAATATAATATAACATCTACACATCTAATTTTACAAATTTTTTGAGAATTCAAATTGCCTCTTTGTTTTCTGTTCTTGTGTTACAATTAATTTTCTTAACATGTCAATGAATTTTTCAACCAAAATAAATTATGATTTCGAAAAGGTATGAATTTATATCAGGAAAATATGAATAAAAATCATATTTTTTAATAAAGGCTATAAATGAATTAAAAAAGATCTCCAGGGAATAAATTACATTTAGTAATACTAATTCATTGTTCATTCCTGCGCTCATTGCTAAATACATAATGAGTTTTTTAAACGGTATAGAAAGATTTTACTTTTAAAATAAATTAGAAATCTTTACAAAAATTAATGTTCTTAAGTCACCTTAATACACCTAAACTTATCCTTCGAGTAAAAAGCCGTACCTTCTCTGTAAGAGTACAGAGATTATTTACAGGAGAGATTGTTTCTTGTACGATTCGATAGAGGGAGTCAGCGTGGCCCTTTTACTAACTTGTGACGTAAATGAGCCACGTGGAGTATGCAAATAGTTAATCAAAATTTGATTATATGTGTAGATCTCAATAAAAGATAATTTTGTATTTGTTTTCTTGTTCTTTTGTTAATTAGCAGGAGGCAAGCTTTGGAGATAATACATTCTTATGTTTTGACTTGATATAATTGTTATTATTGTTTCTTATTTGCAAAACTAATTCTGATTGGTTATATTCCCCAGACTTTAGAAATAAACGTATAAAATGAGCTGCTGCAATAACAGGTAATAATAATAATTATGATAATAATAGAAATAATATTTGCAGATAAACATTCTTATAGTATTTTGAATATTATGTGGCTGTAAATACGATTATTATTTTAAGTCCTATTTTCTATTATATTTTAAATCATATTTAAATTTCAGGAATTTCATGTACGCAATAAATGATTCAATTTAAACACAATGCTTACAAAAATTGCGAAAGCACATAAATAGTATATTTTAAAATTATAATCATTTTCATACTCAGACATAGAATATCCATTCAAGAGTATCAAAAGTTTTTAATTATAATGTTAACACACAGTATAGACGAAAAATAATTTTAGAAATTTTTCAACATACAGAACGGCAAACATATCTGAGGCTTTAGATAATATAAAATTACCTTAAAACCAAAACTTTGAAGAAATTAAAAAAAATAATTTAATAAAATGCACAGCTTCTACATTAAGTGGAAGTTAAATACGCATATACAATATAAATTTTATACCCATTAATAAAAATCGAATAATAAAAAACTAAAAGTATTTTGGTAAATGTAAGATTTACTGGTATTATCCATTTGTGTGTGTGTTGTGTGTATGTGAATTGATAAAAATTATACTACCTCACGGTTTTTTTTCTTTATTAATATATCAATAAAATAATTACTATGTTTAAAATAATAACTGATTAAATATTACACAGGAATATCTTCTATATAAAATTTGTTTCCCATGTAATTAAAAAAAAATTTAAACTCTAACAATCTTGGAAAAATGTAAGATTTACTGGTATTTTAAGTTTGAAATGATAAAAGTTATATCTTCTCTAAGTTTTCTTCTTTATTTTGATGTCATTAAAATAATTATTATGTTTAAAATGATATCAAATTAAATATTACGCAGGAACATATACTATTTTTATTCCATATAATTAAGAAAATATAAACTCTTTAATAATAATGTAAGATAAAAATGCATACAATTTACATAGAATACATAGATTTACATAGAATAATTTTATATTATATATTTCAATCTTTCATTATTCTTAGGAATTTTCCATAGTTTTTTGTTAAAATTGAGATGTCCTTGTGTTCAAATTTCAAATTCTAGAAAATTCTTATTCTAAATACCCTTATAGGAAATATTAGAAACAAAATATAAAGAAGTGTTAAGAACTTTTCTTTACGTTGTTTTTAATGCTTTTCTTACGTTTATTCTTTGGTTTAAATTCTCTATTCCTATATAAGACAAACTTTTCAAAATTATTATACACAAATTAAAGGCATAAATGTTTACTCAATTTAGCATTTTAAAAAATAACGTTAAATATTGAATATATAAGAATCTTTTGAAGCATTATTTTGACACATTTTATCGGTTAAAAGTGTGCTTGAAGAAAACATTGAACTTGGCAGAATCATCCACTTAGGACACACATTTCGATAATGGACTCATCTTTCTGGGGTATAAAGATAATATAAATATATAGTTCAAGAATATATCAATTCCAAGTATATTTCAAAGTGGTTTACTTACACACCTAGGTGAGAGTACAGTAAAAAAATCAGCATAATTTATACTAAAAGTATTTAATTACATAAAATCTCTTATTTTTACAATCATCTAAGTAAATGTTTTTATACTTGTTTTTATCCGATATTTATATATTAATTCATCAGCATTAAGTGAATATTTGAACAATTGCAGTGAATATATAATCCCAATTTTTATGGTTATTGGTTTATGTAAATGTATATCATTCATTCAGTTTCAATAATTTTTGTACTTGTTGTATTTTAGTAAATTTTAGTTTTTTTGAATCATAAGAACTTTTTTGTGAGTACACATTATATTCACACACAGAAAAATGAATTTACTAAATATAAATAAATCGTGGGTTTTGTGATTATTTTTTAAGCTATTATGTTATGAATTCCAGTATGTGTGATATGCTTGACTATAATTATTAAGTTTTAAAATGTGTAAAAAAAGCAATTTTTAGATAAAATGAATAATTATATTGCTGCCATTATACAGCCAGTTAAATTAAATAATAACAAAAATCTTTTAACACTTTACCTGCATTTTAATACTGTTATGAAATAATAGGTCATTGGAATTTTCATTATTTGTTATAATCTCAAAAAGAGAAATATTTTAAATATTTGTTGGTTAACATCAATGATTTACCCGATGTCTTATTCCATGTTTAAATTTTTGCGGGCGTTCAGTAATTTAGTAAATAAACGGTGATATATAAATTGGCTCGAATAACAGTTTCCAAATCTTTAATAGGACTTCTATCGGTAAATAAGAAATAGATGATGCCTAGTATAGAATATTAATTATTTTCCAACTAATTTTGTGAAATAAAAAAGATAATATAAACAAAAATATAATATCAAAGGCTCTGCGTAGAAAAGGAATGACCCTGCTCTTCAAAACGATTAGTCCCAAGTTCGATCCACGACATTGCTGAACAAAAGAAGTTATTTATTGCATTTTTTCCTTCTACTTGCACATGTTTCTAGGAGGATAAATGAGAGTTTTCACGGTTTCCTACCTTGCGACATCTGAATACAGCCTACAAGTAACGTAAGCCTCTTCCTAAATGCTTGAGATTTTTTACAACAAATTTACCGCCGTTCAGCAGATTGAAAAATAGTGTCAAATTAATATTTAAGAGAAGATTTTATAACTAGTAGGATAACTAGTAAGATACATGCTCCTAATTGGCGACCTTTGCGAATTTTTTGGTAGCCAAACTGAATGCTTGTTTTTGCATCGGGAAATTCCCCAACGTTCGCCGAATTGAAACACTGAACAAAAAATCCAAACGCTATTGCCACTTAAAAAATATATCTACGAATCAAAAATGACGTAAATATGAGAAAAACCAAATCTAGCAACAAAAAATTCCGAAAAACAACAACAACTTAAATTTGTTAAACTATTATCAAAATATAGGTCTCTGGATTTAGAGAGAAATCTCTTGGGAGGGATATATCATACTTATACCGGGGTTTCAAAATTAAAATAACACTGAGGAATATTTCATAAGTTCAATTGTAATCACACGTGCTACGTAAATTTGATTCAATACATAATATTCAACTAAACTCATCTGAAACATTTGAGCAATAAAAAATTCAAAAGTTTTGATTCATTGAT
The DNA here is from genome assembly GCA_030067965.1 of Latrodectus elegans. NCBI lineage: Eukaryota > Metazoa > Arthropoda > Arachnida > Araneae > Theridiidae > Latrodectus > Latrodectus elegans. Next base: position 41,563,182 of record CM057812.1, read on the forward strand.
AAAATTATCAAGAATGAATATATACAATGCATGGAACAAAAATAATCTAAACGAGTAAGTTTCTTTTAAGAATCGACATTATATAAAAGAATAAGTTATGTCCTTAAAAACAAACTTTACTATAACTTTTGGAATTAATTAAATGTTGAATAATGTCAATTACTCAATATTTTATAAACTCCAAAGCAATCAACTACGGGAATTTTAAAACTATATGATGTATTATTTAAACATATTAGCGTAAAAAATTTTATGTTGATTTAATATACGAGTCATTACTTAAAATTTTATTTTAAATCTGTAATATTTTACATTTAGAAAGAAAAATACATTTATATCTACTTGAAGAGTTACAAATTTAAAGACTTACTTGAAAGAAAACAACAAATGAAAAGTTGAGCATTTATTTTAATAGTTTGATTTATAACTAATAATTTGGAGCAAATTATCTTCCTGGAACTTAGAACAGTTATTACAGAATTAGACTCGACATATCAATATGTATTATATGACATATGAATTGTGTTTAACAACTCTTAAAAACTATTTTGAAATGAGTAAATAGATAAAAATTAGTATTTAATCACCTTTAATGAATAATTTAGAATTCTCAGACAAATCTGAACATTTCTTATTATAATTTTTTTTCATCCAATGCAATTCCATACTTAAATCTCCCAAGGGATCTTTTTATTAGCACTACTTAGAACTCTGTTTTGAATATGACTATGATTATTCACATTTAAAAGCTCATAATTTCATTCTAGTGCATTGTTTCGAGTGAGTTTTACTTTAATAACGTTGATAATATATAAAATTTAAGGATATATTTCTCTTACAAACTCTTGTGCAACATTTCGTACCATTTCAAAATGGTTATTGAAAATATGACATCATACAATTTCAGCATTGGATAGAAATAGCAACGCGGAAAATGCTCAGATTGTTAATGATGTATTCACTGGCTGGATATTTTTTGTAAATTACCCATTAGCCATTTTTTTCTTTGGCTAGAAGTCTCTTTTTATCTTTCATTCTACCGTTAGATTTTATCCCGTAATATTTTCCATTTTTCCCTACCTCGAAGTAGACTAGTGCAGGACTTATTTCAAACCGGTTTCCAGATAGATAGAGCGAGGGTAAAAGATTGAAGTCTCCTGATGTTGCAGATGGCAGAATCAACAACGAAAAATCCAGATTTGAATTCTTTCATTCCATGCTGAAAGAAAAACTTCTAATTCTTCAAATCTGATGTTCTACTCAATCTTAGAGACTGAAAAATCACAAAGTAGAAGTAATAAAATCCTATAAGCTCGCAAACTAGAAAGATGATATACTCTTCTACAATATAGACCTGGGGATGGGGAAAAAAATGCTAATCGATTGAAGTAAATAAGTTTCGAAAGTCCTCAAAATAGGCAATAGGCCAACCTAGTTATTCAACTTTCTCCATAAGTTGATGTTTTATATATATATATATATATATATATATATATATATATATATATATATATATATATATATATATATATATATATATATATATATATATATATATATATATATATATATATATATATATATATATATTTCGTGCGGTACCACTTATTTTATTACTTTAATTAGTTAATGCAGATAATGAATATCACGTGAGTACTCAATCATTCAGTTAGTAATGCTTAAATATTTGGAGAAATACATGAAAGATAAACTGATAAGCATGTATATGAAGTGGTAATTTTGTGATTAAATTAAAGCCGACCTATGATTGAGTGTTTAGTGATCCTCACTCCTGAGATGTGGGTCCTGGATTCAAATCCCGGTTCGAGCATGGATGCTACTTTCTTTCCCTGTTCTCTCTTGTTTCTCTGTCCTTTCTTCTGTGATGATGTATGAATGTTGTCCAGCCTATAAACGGGTATGTGGTGGTATGGTGCTGGCAACACTACTCACCTCCGTGACTTGGTTCACAAGTGCCCTGTGGGTAACGACAAATGAGTAGCAGTTTCTGGCTTTCTTGTGGAAGACGGTTCGCCACCCACGTGCCCACAGTTGGAAAAAAATGATCAAATTAAAAGTAATGTTTAATTACAAAAATAAAATCAGTTTCTTCATCTATTATCAAGTTTGAGTCTGAGAAGAAAGAAACATAATAAATAGGCAACGTTAAAAGAATAATATATTTATAAATTCAAAAGATATTTATAAACACTATATAATAACGGTAATTATCTTTACAACATTATAAAATTTTTATCAGTTCTATATAGTTTAGGCACAAAGAGAAACAAAGAAGCTTGTATATATAATTTTCTCTCACATTTTTATTTTCCTTCAAACTCATTGTGACTGGTATCTGCTTATATCTTAAAAAACAAAATTTACGCAAAACATAAAATGAATACACCTACTGTAGAACTCCAACTATCCATACTCCGTCTATACGAATCTTTGATTATCCAGATAGTTTTTAGAACTACAGAAAAATAAATCAGTCTGAAGAATAGGCAGAAAATAGGAAACAGTTGAAGAAAAAGAAAGGTAAAAGAAGGGACAAGATGAGAATGGCGTGTCACTTGAGAAATTCAGAAACACCTTTTTGAAAATTCAGGGTTGGTCAGAAGTTAGTGCTAAATATGCAGAAAAATGAACTAAGGGACAAGCCCTGAATCTGAAAATACAAAAGATGGTAAACTTACTGAAAGTATTGATGAAGAAGATGCCTTAATATCATAGTTGAAGCAGACACGGGACCATCATCTGCTGAAACATTTACTGGCTATGAAACTGCTTTGAAGTGGGTGGAATGTGTCAGCCAGAGAGTGAACGCATGCTATATCTCAGTATTAAGCGGTTGAGAGACTTGCCTGCCAGAAAACGGATGAAGACAGTGAAACAGCTTACTCTGACTGATATATTCAGTAAAGCATCAACTTTCATTAACAACATTGCCCATACTACTATATTAATGAGCAACGCTTGTTAGTACCTCAATATGTTAAAGTGTTGCGTTTCATTTAAATTCTTTTTCTTTAAAAATATATATTTCTGTCAACGTAAAGTAAAATAGACTCTTTTATCGCAAAAAATAAAATTTATCCATTTTTCGATTAACCGAAAGGGGTACAGTCCCAAATGATTCGGATAATTGGAGTTCAACTGTACGAGGAAGTGAAGGAAAACAAACTTCTTTAATTTCATTCCAACTATAATAGTTTTGAATTTTTTTCAAATATTTTGTAGTGATTTGTTAAAGAAATAAAAAAATGAAATTTTTTTATATTTTCAATAACGGGTCAAATACAAGAAATAGCACAAATACAAGGAAAAACGCAAATAAACCATATGAAAAACCACAAAAGGAACATGAAACGAAGACAAGACAGGTGAATGCAGCATATAAACCTAAACTAGATGACCTGAGTCATTGCCCCAGGATAAGAACATAAATTTCAAAATTAAGAAATGTAGTTAACATTATTAAATCGAAAGTCTTTCAAAATAAATTAAATCTTCGAATTAAATTATTTCCCTAAAATCGGTATTAAAAATACTTACAAATTTTATGAACATTTCTGTGATAAAAAATCTTAAAATATCTAAATTATTTTTATTAAATTAAAAATTAAACTGTCTTTTAGAAAAGAAATGTACTTCTCTTTCTTTCTAATATTTATATGCTTTTATCACTAAGACTGTAGACAGTTAAAAGGTATAAAAACAAGCAAATTGTAGTTAAGTGAATTTTTCGTTAATGCATTTACAATATTGCGAGTTTTAAAATATAAACATCATGTTAATATCAGTTATGGAATATATTTAGCGGATAATTTTAAGTTATAGTCTTTTGAATAAATAAAAAATTTCATAAGTTTTTTTTTAATATGCAGGAGACCACTGATGTAAAACGATTATATAATTTTGTATTATAAGTATAATTTATAGTTTTTGTGATAGTGATAAATAATAACAATTTGACATTCACGGACAAATTCTGGGAGACGAATAATTTAATATTTTTAATTTTGTATCTTTCTTTTTACCTCAAAGAACTTAATAGCATTTATTGTCTTATAATTCAGAATGAAATTATTATTATTTTTCCAATGGCAGATTGTAGACAAATACAATTGTAACATAGTCTATTAATCCCTGTATCATAGTCTATTAGTTCCCTGTTTACCAAGGAACCGGCCAGAAACAGCGACATCTTAGCCGTCGAGGCGTTGACCCGGGTGCACCACAGGGGGTGGCCCACCACGCACCCTCACACATGCCATAGGGACCCGTTTATAGGGTAGGTAACATTCATACTTCAATCACACAGACAAGGAAAGGACAAAGACAGGATAGAGAGAGACAAATTACATCCATGCCTGAACCATCCCAGGACCTACCTATCCGTAGTCAGGCACACTGACCCCTAGACAAGTTGGCCGGCCTGAATGAAATTATAGAGTAAGCTATTTCAATAAATTTTGTCATTTGGTAATATTCAATGTGTACAAGATGTTCTTTCTTTTGAACAAAACCGTCAGCCATAATTTAAATTTCAGTTCTAGCGAAATGTTATTACGCAAAATGTAAAACTTTCTACGCAAATGATCACAGCATGTATGTTTGTAACAGATCTATATTAACTGTATCGATAAGAGATGCCGTTACTTCCCAATAGACTTACAACTTACAATATCCTATAAGAGATAGAAGGGAGATGTGAGTAGTGGAAGACGAACAATCCGGTTCATAAATACCTTTGTTTTATTATTTGTAATACACCTTCTAACCTTATATATAACCTTGTTTATAATTATTTTAAGTATTTATTTGTAACTATTTTAATCATGTGCAATGTCGTAATAAAAAATTATTTTGTTTAGTATTATTCTAACTTCCATTTTTTTAAGTCCCCATATGTTTTTATTATATAAAAATAAAGTTTCACGAAATTTATATTTTCAATAGATAAAAAGTACTGTTCATTGAAAAAGGATACAAATATTATAATTAAAGAAATAATTATAATATAAGTGTTTCTTTATGGACAAGGAATTCAGCATTGTTTTCAATTTGGAAATAAGTTTAAATTAAAAAAATATAAATACATAAATATGTATCATTACGTTTTAAATTTGATTAAATTTTTATTGAGAAATTTGATTATTAAAAACGGGAATGATATTTGTGTTTCGACAAAAAATATTTTTATCATGAAAATACCAAATTTATCAAGTAAGATTTAATCACTTATTCCTTGTAAATTAAATAAAGTGTGCGAAAAAAATATCTACTTGACGTTTTTGATTAGGAAATAACTAGAAATTTTGTTTTCCCCTATTTCTTTATATTCTCTTGATTTTTTCTTTTATTTATTCATTATAATTTCAATATATTCATCGTTCGTTTCCTAGATATAATAATTTGTATTTATTTGTATTTTATTTTCAAGGAATGCTTTGCATTATAAAATATTATTTACATATTTTAGAAATATAAGGATGGTCAAATTATCTAATCTTGAAAATTAGAATCAAACTAAAATTTAATTACTTTACTTAATTTTTTAAGTGTTCTAGCATTTGTTTCGAGTATTTTAACGCTAAATGTACATTATGAACTTAATTTACAATTTATAAACTACCAAGAATACTGAATTATTTTTGACATTTTACAACACAAATTTTCAGCATTAACAAAACAAAAATCCGGTGCTATTTTGCATCGAAATCTGCTGCTGTGTTCAGTATGTTGGGCATTTTCGTGGTTTCGACAGAACATTCCTTGGTCTCGAACTCTCTCTCTTGAATATTCACTGATGTGAGCAATTTTTTTTAAAAGAGAAGGGGATTATTCGATGACGCCAGATTTAATTTCTGGCAGTCTAATTGGACTCAACCCTTTTACTGCTATCTAATCTATTGAAATGTTTGCACGATAAATGTTTTGTTTTAATTTTAGCTCACCAAATTAAATATTCAAGGCAGAAGATTTATTTAGAATTATGGATGCATTGTTTAAGCGGGCATGATACGATAGCCAAGCATCAACCAGTACACGGGCAAACGTTTTTCAAAAATAAAATCAAGAAATTTGTCCCAGGAATACTTAAATTTTGAATTGATCTATACTGAAACCAAAACCAGAAATTAGTGCTAAATCTCTACTTCAGTTTTGGATAGGAGTAGATGATAAATTTTCTGCACTAAAAAAGGTTGTTACTCACATTCTATTACCATTTTTAATATCCTACTATTGAGGGACCGGATCTTCTCCAGTGGATTTTTCAAAGGTGAATATAGATCTCGTCTAAATATATGAAAAAAATTGACCATCTATTCCTATAGTTAAACCTTCCTTTAAGAAACTTAGCATAGAAAAACAGACCAAAGTAATTATCAAATTTATTATAATTTATAAAGTTTTAATTAGTTTCTTAATCAAATCTTACTAAATTAAGTTAAATGAAATATTTTGATTTAGTAAATTAATTTAATGTAATAAGTTAGTTATTAAAAGTTGTCAAAATATATTTTGCTCTGTATGTGATTTTCTTTATATTTTTTTAAATAGCTTTTTTTCTTGGATATGTTTGCGACCCCCTTTTAGTGTGCTCTTGCTCCCTAATGTATCTCGCCCTATTGAATGATAGTCAGTGCCTTAAGATGTGATGCCATTTTACAATAACAAGTTCAATTTCATAAATGTATCTTATCTTCCAGAATACAGTGTCATATTCTTACAATCAATCAATCAAGTATCAGTCCGCTTGTTAATCATTAGACATATTCTTAAAATTACTTAACGACAAAATTGCTTAAAATTCATTTGTTTTCTTTCTTTCTTTTCTTTTCTTTTCTTTTTTTTTTTCTTTTTTTTTTTTTTTTTACACTTTTGTATTAAAATTGCTCATTTTATTAAATTTTCCAAATTGGAGTAAATTCTTTATAATTAATGGAAAAAATAAAACTTAAAAATCTCTGAGGTTGAATAATTTAGTAATAAAGTATTAGAATTAGAAATAAAATTCAACGATTATTTTAGTTTAAAATTAAGATTTTATAAAGTTTTCTATGAAACCGTTAATGTGTAAACAAAAATTCCAATCATTAAATCATTGTGAACGGTGCATTTAAATTTTCATAGGATTTTTCACAGAAAAGCTGTTTTGTCGGTGCAACATAGAATAATGTGTTTTGTAAATGTAATAATTTGTCTGTTCAAGAGGATTAGAAAATCTGTCTTAATGTATATAAAACATATGACAGTTTTCTTTAGCTAGAAAATAAGCAAAATATGTGTATAAATTGAATCTCATGCCCAATTTTTAGCATGGATTTTTTTTTTTTTCGATTGGTCAAATCTCTTTTTTGACTCTGGATTTGAAATGCTTTTCCGCAATTTCTTCTTAGCAATATTCAATCTTAATACAAGAAATCATTTCAAAATTATTGATTCGATATTAGTGTAAATAGGATTATAAAACAATTCTCAAAAAGGAAGTTTTGTAGTAAATGTCTCATCAACATTGATGAATTAATGAACAAATCAGCTGTAAAATAGAGAAAATTGTATATGCGAAAGAAACATAATTTTACATTTTTTCTTCTTTTCTTTTGTACTATGTTTAACAATTTACTCCCACGGGTACAAGTACAAACATTGTCTGTGAAATGTGTGCATACGTTCATATATTACAGACTTAAATTCAGAATGTGATTCGTCGAAATATCTCTATTGGTGCAGCAAAAATCCAAATATTTTGTATATATACTCTCGGGTGCTCTCAGGTATATATACTTTTTATATATACCTGATATTTTTTCTCAGGTATTTTGTATATATACTCTCAGGGTGCAGCAAAAATTCAAATATTTTATTTGCACAATAAGTGACAAAGACGAGGAACAATTAAAATAAACAAAAAGCTATTAAATATATTTCTTTTTATAATTAATTTTAAATTGTGAAAAATTGCAGAGAAAAAATAAATCCTAACATTTGACTAAGGATTTTAATCAAAACAATTTGTACAAACATGTTGTAAATATAAACATTGTGCTTATTTTATGGTAGCATTTAGAAAAATGCTTAGCTCATTTTCAAGAGAAAGCAAAACAAAATACGTTTTATAAATATTTATATTAAGAAACGTAAAACAAGAAGTTGTATTAAAGTGTATTAACTGTCTTTGACGTATAGGCCAGATTTGTAAATTTTCATGAGTGTTTGGAATATAAAATACTTTGAGATAAAAAAGTTTCTTTCGAGAAAGTTTTCTCTTATTAAAGATTTTAACAATAATAAGAACACATTTCAGAACGTGACATGCTATGCTTCGTATATTTGAAAAGATAAAATGTTAAGAATTTGCTACGTACCACTTTTAAATTTCTTATGAAAACATTTTCAAAAACTTTCAAATTGTTTATGATTATTCATTATAAATCATATTCAAATATATTTTGGATTTGTATTTCCATATTTTATTCAAAACAAAATCTTTCTTAATAATAAGGAAATTAAAACATTTCCCTATGATTTTATCTTTTTTTGACTCATTTATTAAAGTATTTAAAATATTTCGGAAAGTTGTATGAAACTGCAAAGCTACAATTGTTCAATAGGCATAACACGTAAGAGAAAGGATTAGATTTGATAATAAATCCAAAGAGTTATTAAAATTTAAATCATCATAAGCTTCATGCAGAAAATAAAGCATTGTTCTTCCGAATGTGATTAATTAAAAAAAAACATGTTTTAAAAAGTACAATTGTTTATTTGTAGAAAATTTTGTAAGACATAAAAATATTATTATAAAGAAGTTATATATTATATTATATGTGTCATATTTCATATTATAAAAAAATTTAATATTGCCATACACATTAATAAATTTTTTGCAGTTATATTTTTTCTTCACCCGTACATGTGTTTTTGGCCCATAATCTATGAAACATTGGATTGGGAATCCCAGAGGAATTTTATTCAAAATTTCCAGAAGAGAAGCTTTTGTTCTTTTCTTTTAAATATAATCTTTATCAAAATAGTTCCATTAAGTTTGAAAAACACTTCAGTTGGATTGGTTCTCATTAACTTCTTGATGGCTTCTCACCTTACAATGCCTCTTTTTTGGTAAATAGTAGAACTGAAACATATTGCTTAGTATTTCAAGTTGCTTTGCAATGCTGAAAATATTTGAATTATATCTTACTCTGAATTTCGGAATAAAATTTAAACTATTTAGCTACTTAGTGATATCCAACTTAAAAATGGAATAACTTTATGATGATTTTTATTTATAGAAAAAATAAAAATAAAAATCTTTGCTTAGATATTATATAAACTGAAAAATAATCTTTAGCTAGAAAATATTTCTATCAAAAAAAACTACTACATTTATATATTTCCTTTACTTTCAAAAAGTGCTCTATTTGACTTCTTGTTCTAATATTTATTAACTGGTCACAACGTCTGCCACTTTGTCAGTGGTATCAGACCACCAGTACATCCATGCTATCAGAGTAGGTACCTCTGTGACCCTTCGTTAAGGGGCAACAGTAAACGAAATCAAACTGCTCTTGCCTGTTTCATTAGTCATCACTTGTCTTCAGTAACTTTTGTTGGAGGCATTAAACACTTCGAAATCTCACCTAAGTGTTTTTCTGCACAAGCCTCCCCTGGTCAAATTTTATCTTGTCTGGGACTTACTAGCCAAGACCTGGTTCAAGAGCCCCTTTTAATTCTCGATTTCTTCAGAGTGAATGAAGTCATGGATCTGATTTAAAATTGCTGGTCACGGATTAAGAAACAATCTATTAACTTTTCAAAACTGCATTTCTTTTTAAAATATAATTTTACTATTTCTGATAAATGAAAAATTTATAAAATTTTCAAATTTGCTTATATTTTCAGAATTATTTTACATTTACTAATTGTTCAAAAACTACATGTATCTCTGAAGAACTGCATTTTTGAGTATTTCATTAAAAGTTAACATTGTAAATCTATGTTTATTTTTAGACAAGTTTTGCTTTGATTATCTTATTATTTTTATTTTTATTTTTAAAGACTAATCACACAAATGGAGTGAATCTAAAATAAGGTTTAATAAATGAAATTCTGTATCTGTTGTTACTTTAATAATCATGACACAATGCATACATGGCACAATGCACTTTAATATTGCATGACACAATGCACTTTAATAATCATGACACAATGCACTTTAATAATGCATAACACAATACACTTTAATCATGACACAAATGCACTTTAATAATCATGACACAATGCACTTTAATTATGACACAATGCACTTTAATAATGCATAACACAATGCACTTTAATCATGACACAATGCACTTTAATAATGCATAACACAATGCACTTTAACAATCCATAACACAATGCACTTTAATCATGACACAATGCACTTTAATCATGACACAATGCACTTTAATCATGACACAATGCACTTTAATCATGACACAATGCACTTTAATCATGACACAATGCACTTTAATCATGACACAATGCACTTTAATCATGACACAATGCACTTTAATAATCATGACACTATGCACTTTAATAATGCATAACACGATGCACTTTAATCATGACACAATGCACTTTACTAATCATGACACAATGTATTCATGGATTAATTGTAATTGAAAACAACTGAAATGAGGAATATAGATTGCAAATGTAATTCTGTAGAAACTTACAAATTAATATTGATTATTTTCTTTACGAAAAATTGTTTGAAATTTCTCAGAAATGTATGAATATATAACCAAAATTCAGATGCGTTAAAATGAAGGTATACCAAGCTATACTTAACCTATACAATGTAAATTACTTTTCCATTTGAGCGTTTTTGTTACTACTGGCCAATTTTTTCAAAGCTAAGAGTACAAAAATACTAGTTACAAAAATTATGTCAGCGAATACCCATATATTAAAATATGCTTATTTTTATTTTTTTCAAGTAAAAATTTGCACATTCGTAAGATGCTTTTGTGTTTTTATTTTATAAAAAACAATATATAAACTATGATACTGAGAAAATAATAGATTTATAATGAGTATATCCACTATTATATCCATTATTGAATATAATTTATCTATTCAATAATTCATTATTGAATAATAATTTTTTATTGAATACATATATTCAATAATCCTTTTTTTAATATACATTAATGTTTTTCTGTATGTTTCTCCTATTTATTAAAATGATTCACTTCAGTTTTTATATTATTGCAGAGTTTTACTGATATTTACTAACCCTCTATAGTGGAAACATTGTAATGAATGCTCAACAAAAAGAAATCTACAAAATTTTAAAAAGTGATAAACTTGTCTTAAAGCATGATTTTGCATTCTTGTAATTTTACATTTGATGAAATTAATTTGTATCGCCTTTTTTTGATAAATATTGAAGATATTATTTGTTAAGTATTCTGGAAGACTTTTTATTTGACAAAAATATATATTTTCCAACAAAATACTAAGACCAATCAGAAAACATGGTTTCTGCATTTCGTAAATTTCCATTGATTATAAGTGAATTATACTGAGGCTGTTTGATTCAAGGAAATCGAAAAGTCTCTTTTTGCTGCAGTCCATTGTGTACATATTCTTAGCTTCTTTCCCTTATTATTTTTTGTTTACATAAGAGAAAAAGTCAATTATCTGTGTTTACTAGAAGCATGGATGCTTCTTATAAATATAGATTACAGTTACGTAAATGATAACGCCATCATATTCAAACTTTACCTGAAATTAGCTTTATACAAAAGAATTTATATTTTTCATAAGTAAATGTTATTGTATAGTAAGCTGTGCTTTAAATATAAGTTAAATTTAATGGAATCACTCTTGATTACAGATTGATATTACATAAAAAGTATTTACTGTCATGTAAAAATTTTAATATAAGCCAAAGAGTAATTTTTTATTAGATTGACATAAAATGATAACTTTAATATACAAATTAAGTAGAATTAAAATATTAGATTAAACTTATTGTATTATTAAATACGCTGAAATATAATTTAAAGTATATAGAACTTAATATTCATTGTATAATATTTCGTCTTTAATGTTTAGCTAAATTATTAACTTATTTTCACAAACTATTAACTTTCATTTTCTATTTTATAATTAATATATAGCTGTACAAAAAGCCTTTTAAAAATAAAATGTTTGAGTTTTCGTAATATTGCAATTTATAGCATATAAAGTTTACAATTTTAAAAATAAAAATATTCATTTAAATCTTTTATGTAATTTATCAATTTTTCTTAAATATACCCAAGTATATTAACATAAATGAAAATTTGATTAATCCTTGAAATATATTAACATATTAAAATATATTTTTAATCTCCAAGAAAATGTTGCTTACATTTTATAGCTTATTTATTTATACCTTTATTAAAATATATATTTTCTTCATCAAAAACACTATTTATTATATAAATGAAGGAAATAAAACAATATGAAATTTTTTCAACGAAATTTTAATATTAATATTTTCTAAACAAGGAAAATGTAAAGTTGAACTATGAAAGAAAAATATTTTTTAACAACATACATATAAAGCAAAATTTAAAAAAAAATGAGTTGGCAAAAATTTATAACGTCAGTAAATATAGATGTGAATGCCATTATTGACAGTAATTTAAAATTCTTAAATTTAATCATTAATATTCATGTTTCTGTTATTAAATATAAATTCCAGATATTGCTCTTAAATATTTTTCTAGTTATTACAACTATATTAATTTCAAACTAAGGAAGGGTTTGTTATTAAATCATTTTTGCATAAAGTAAATTTGAATAATATATATTATTAGAGAAGTTACTTAGATAATTTTTACTCGGGCGCTTTGTATATTTTGAATAAAATGTTATACTTCCAATATTTTACATGTTAAAACATGTATCAAGAAATACTATGATAAGGGTACTTAAAATAAATTATCTTGTACCACTTTTAAAGTCTTAATGGCATATCAAGAGACCTAATTAGAATAGTTAGTTAAATTTGTTAAATAATTAAATGTAATTCCAGAAACTTGTAGGAACTGAAAACGAAACATATTACTTAAAATTGTACTAGTTTATGGTATAAAGTTATGTATTGATTGTAATTCCTATATTTCTTGTATTCCTGCAAATATTTAATGACTATAGTAACTTTAATTTCCTTCTTATTTAGTAACTTCAATTTGCGTTTAGCACGTGTGATATCTTTCTTTCCAAGATATTGAGTATTTAAAAAGAGATATAGTATTGTGTTGAAATTTTTTGTCCATATGTACATCGGTATGTATAAATGTCTTCACGCGCATAAATAGTTAAATATTATTCATTTTTGTTTTAAAGAATGAGAATACTTGTTAGCTTCACTAATACAAATTAAACCAAGAGAAATGATTTTACGAAAAAAAAAGAAACTTCAACCGCAGAAAAAAAAACTTAGTCAATATTAATGGGTTTTTAATCCTACAATTTTTTTACTGGATTTTATAAGGATAAAATTGAACAATTAACACCAATGCATTTTTCTTTTATGTTAAGATGATAAATTTAGAAAGGATTCATAATTATACTTAAGTGATAAAAAATGAGAGAATCAGTATAATCAGTACTTGTAATCTTTATCTCAAATTGCTCTGATAGGGATCTTTGCTTTGTGAATTTAATAGCAAAAATATTAAATTTTTCAATAGTCAATTTTATGAATATTTAATATATATAGCTGCATTTCTTATATTTCAAAAATACCAGAAATTGTTTTTAAAGTTTGAATATGCATACGATTACTAAAACATTTTTGAACAAAGTAAAAATAATATTTTCAAATAATATAAAAAAATAAACTCTATATGCTAAATGTGCTAATTATATATATATATATATATATATATATATATATATATATATATATATATATATATATATATATATATATACATATATACATATAGATATTGCATACAGTGCATTATGCACTGTAAAGAATTAATATTTATCAGCAAAAGTTATTGCATTATTATTGAGCACATTTATTTGTAAAAGGCATGATTATCAATTGGTAATTTGACACCTAACTATTTGAGAGAAATATAGATATTACTTTTATATATATTTAATAAAGTAATCAAGACACAAACAAATCCCACTTGTTAGTTTGTAGTAGCTTGCAAGCTAGCGTCAACGATTCAATATTATTACATTTCTTTTTAAGCATATTTAGTAGTCAGCAGATATTTTCTTTGTTTTTCCAATGTCAGAAAAATATCCATTAAATTATGAAACTGTAAGCGCTTTCTTGAATTTACCACTTTTTGGATGTTTAAAAACTTTAGGTGTTTTTTAAGAAACATTCAAAAATCAAGAATATTTTAGTTGCTTTTTTTATTTTTCAAAAATATAATGACAATGGTATTTCCGTATCATAAGTCAAAAAACTTCCCAACAAAAGGGAAATGTTTTGTTTTGGATATACACAATAAATTTCTGTTTCACTCTTTTGATATTAGAAGATCAATAGCTGAAATTATAAATATAAAGTGAAATATAAGAAAACTGCAAGATGCTTCTCTGTGTTTAAATTCTTAGTACTTTAAATAGCAAAATTTGGAAAAAGTGCTCTATTTAAAAAAGCAAGATATATATAAAAATTCAGAAAGAAAGTTATGGAATGACAATGATCCAATGAGTAATTATATTTTTCGTAAAGACATGTGAATATAAAACACTGGGATAAAAGATTATGGTATACAAGCTCTCAAACGCTGATCATATAACGACATAACAAAACTATCGTTCATTCACTTTAAAAGTCCTGATATGCATATTGAAGACTAACGGTGAATGCGCAGATTGGGCTCAGATAGAAGATGTTTTAAGTGAGTTTCTAGGCTTGAATGAGAGAGAACTCGTACAAACTCTCATTCAAGCATAGAAACTCACTAGAGAACTCGTAGAGCCATGCTACTAGAGAACTCGTAGAGCCATGCTACTAGAGAACTCGTAGAGCCATGCCACTAGAGAACTCGTAGAGCCATGCTACTAGAGAACTCGTAGAGCCATGCTACTAGAGAACTCGTAGAGCCATGCTACTAGAGAACTCGTAGAGCCATGCTACTAGAGAACTCGTAGAGCCATGCTATTTAGTATTAAATCATTGCTGATTTGCAATTTAGTAATTCATTTTTCGACGTATCACGTTTAGTTTTATAGGTTGATTAGATAGACATATCGATTTTCGAATTTCATGACTAGTGATACTACAAGTTGTCTCGATGCACATTCCTAACCATCAACATCTTGTTTACTTAAGCAGTTTTGATTTAAATTTTTAATTAAAATAATTAATTAACATTAGTTGAGTGGTTGAAATATCAAAAGTAAAATCTTTTTCATTTCGTTAGTATGGGACAAAATGGTATTTCTATAAATTCGATCGGTTTCAAAGTTTGATAAATTTTCTTCAATTGGATGCATGCAACTCCAGTTAGCAAATACGTTTTGTTAGGAAAACTGTCTGCGAAAAATGCTGAAAAAAGTATTTGATCACTTAACTCTTTGATCAACTTCAGTTGATCAATAGATAAGAACTGTATTCCACTTTTATTATTTGTTTGCATATTAATGTTTATAAAGTGATATTCAGTTTTCTGTGCAATTATGATTTCATTTTTATTTATTTCACAGGGAAGATTATTTTTTAAATATGTTACAATTTTCAATACATACAGTAAAGTATTATAAACTTAATGAGACATTAGTAATGAAATGAAAACATTCATATAAATGAAAATGGTCAAACATTTTATATTATATATTATTCTTTATTTAGAAAGAAAACGAGGAAACTATTCGTTATTTGAAAGGTAATTTATAAATGTCTTTATTTTATTTAACATTCATTCACAATTCATTTTAATTCAATAAAATTTTCAAATGAAATCTCATAAATGCGTAATTGTGTATTTCATTAACAATGTAAAAACAATTTATCATTTATTTTAATGGATTTTATGCTAATTTTTTATTAGGACCTCTCTTGTACGATTTTTGCATAATTTTAAGAAACGTGGTGAAAACAGGCACTTAAAGTTATTGCGCGATGAATAATCACTTTTTAATTTAATTAGTTCGTTATTTGGTATTATGTAAGAAATTCTGATGTTATAAGAAAAAATAATTCACTAAAAGTTCTCTTTTTCAACTGTATCTTTTATTGATAAATCAGGGAATTCTCATTTTCAAAAAACTAAACCTTGCTTTAGATTTAAACTTTAGCAAAATGGAAACAACAGTATTTTTGGAAATATTTATCAAATCAGATTGCTTTAGAATCAATCCTCTGTTTTTAATATTTTTCTTTCCATTAACCCTCCTAGGATAAGTTCGATCATTTTGATATTGATATTGGTTGATGCAAAAGAATATTAAAAGGCTTATTTATTTATTTTTTTAAAAGCTTAAAAGAATTGATTGTTTGAAAGCTCAATCAAAAAATATAACAATTGTTTCTAAACATTTTAACAGTTTCTTTATTTAGAAAAGTCTCAAGAATTGGAAAATGAATTTGTGAAAACGTAAAAAATTAAATATAGAAATGGTGTGTAAGGATACGGAGTCAGTTTGATATTTTAAAGAATTGTTAATGTGGCAATCAAAGTAAAAATAAACAGAACAAGTTCTGTTATTTAAAATTGAATAGTTGATTATTAACGATGAAAATAAAAATGTTTCTGATAACAATACCATGCTTTAGTTGTGATTGAATATAAATTTTTCTATTCTAAATAACATGTTTTGTTATTTAAAATTGAGCAGAGTTGATGTGTATGAGTGGACTAACGATGAAAAACATGATTATTGAAAGGGCGGAATTTTCCATTATTAATGGGTCGCATTAATGTTAACAACATTCAAAAAATCCCAAATGCTAATTTTATCTTATATGCACACTGAACTTGAAGTTAATTTCTTTCATTCTATCAAATGCAAAAGCGTACTAAGATTATATTGCAAATTTACCCAACCACCCACAATGAAATGCATTATCTTTATCAAGTTGACATTTAGCATCAGCACTGGAATTTAAAACAATGCCCTAAATCATCATATGTGTTCACTTTCAGTTGAGTGCGGTTCTGCATACACAGGGTTCATAATTAGCAAAATCAAACGTATTTTAAATAAATGTTTTACTTAAAAATAAAATGTATATAATAATTTTACATTTCTTTCCGGACTGTTTTCAACAGCTTCTGTTACATTTAGGGTTTTTTTGCACGTACTCTATGGACATGATATTATCATCATTAATTTTCTTCGCCTATTTCAATTCATAATTCATTTACAGAGAGTGTTCAAACATTTTTGAAGCAGCTTTGAAACGATATTTAATTAAATAAATGAAAATAATGTATTTTTAATATGTTCAATAGGACAGTCCTTTCTCTGACTTATCATATTACACCTTAAATTTCAAGATAAATGTACTTTTCTTAAAACATCGAAGCTGATATTGTTGCACTCTTCGTTTACAATCATTGAATGCTTTGAGATGTAATTTATAAAGAGTTAAATAAATAGTAATCATAGATGAAACATCAGGGGACTTGGGTGTTATGCATTTAAAGGGAAGAGCTTTAATTACGATTTCATTTTTCCTATTTTCATATATACAGCAGTAGTTTTAGAGGTATGGCTTTGATCCGTATTCTGATGAAATTTATTACAGTGAAGATTATTTGGATAAAAAAGAGGAATTTTTTCTTTGAAAAAAGTTATTAAAACATGTTAGCCTTGATGACTTTATGATACTAATCAGAATTAATTATGACATTTTTTTCTATTTCCCTTAATTTAAATTTTTTTGAAAAATTTGTTTGCAAACTTTTGAAAGCAATGCATTCTTTCAATAATTTTGTTCGTCCATAATAACAAAATATGTGCTTTTACTTTTATGCTTATTTAATTTATTTTATTGCATTTCTTTCTCAATATGTTAGGAATAAAATCGACATAACCGTTCTTGAAAAAAAAAAACATCCATGGCTAGCTCTGAAACTTATTAAAATATTTACAAAAACAGAATTAAACATAAAAAGGTTAAATATGCAAAAGACATAGCAAAATAATTTACATCAAGCTGTGTTGCACTGTATTTTATATAGCGGGTCATTTCACTTCAACTAGAGTTTGACTCTTATTTAATTATTCTTCCTACCACTTACAGACAAGTAAAAATTTGTTACAATTAAAAGTATAGAAAGTTAAAACTCATTAGACAATAGAAGAATTAGTATTTAGCCTATGCAATTTTTTTTTGTTTTCTAATAAAAATATATATTAATGCTATGCCTTCCAAATATATAAGTATTAAACCTTTAATAATGACTGGTTTAAGCACTCATATTTTAACACCTACATAACTAATAACAATAATGATTTCATATTGAAAAATTGCATTATAAAACAGCACTTTTATTTAGTAGTAATTTCTAATAATAAACACTAATTTTAATTTTTGTTTCATTTTTATTTTAATAATAAATTATTAATTTATTACCATTTTCAATGGTTCTGAATATTTCCTTAACTGTTATCGCTTGTTCTGAGTTACGTTATCTATTGAACTCTACTATTAGTGTTTGTGAGGCTTATAAAACATTTGTCGAACGAAATTTCCTGCATTTTAAAAATTAAATTATGATAAGTGTCTTCATATTTTCAAGCACTTAGAACACCCAAACATGTGCTAAATGCAGTAAGATATGCAATAAGTATCCAATATTGTTTTTATGAAATTTCACCTTACAAATTTAAACGAATAGTGGAAGTTTCTCTGATGACCTAAATTATTTTTGATACAAAATTATTAAATCAAAAATTAATAAAATAAAAAACAAGCACACGTGTTACATTGTCTCATCAGTGTTCGTTTTTTGGTAATAATAAATTAGACTTTTTAAAAATGTAACTCCTATTGTAAAAAAATAGAGATTATCGCATATATAGAGAATAGAAAAAAATATTTTTAATAACAGATTAGAAGAAAATAATATAGTCCAAATAACAAGGATTAAAACTAGTTCAAAGTTAACATAAACTTAGATAACAAAACTGAAACCACATTAAATCTATAAGCCGTTCATCTTGTACCGAACTTTCCAGTATCCTCTTCCACAAGTATCATGAGTTCAGTTCAGTGCAATGACCTAAACGATTCCCGTTTCCTCTCAATGTTGCACAATTTGCAAAGAGGACTTGTCAATAATTTTATTTAATATAGATGTTTAGGAAGACAATCGTTGCCAGTATTGAATCGAAAAAAGGCGAAATGTCTGTTCCTAGGCCAAAGTGGAACAAATGTGATTTCGTAGATCCATTTATGTTTCTCCAAAAATATTCTCTAAGTGATTTTTAAATAATCCGTTTGGCAGCACAAAAAGAACTGGTTTATGCGCTATTTGAAGAACTTGGTTGTTTTATTTTTCCAGGCAACCAGCTGTTTCATTTCCCTGGAGTCCACAGCATGCTTGTATCCATTGCAATACAAACTCAATGTTTTTCAATGAAATCATTGAGGGCCTGATGAATCTTTAATATATCAGCTGGCTCAGGAGATTCGAATGAAGCATATGTTAAGAGGCTGCTCTAGAATTCAAAATTATAATATATATAGCCCATTAAAAATTTTTCAAACAGACATTGGAGCTGTGATAAAGTGATTTGAATAGCTGCGATCTATAGGCATCAAAATCTGTTTTATAAATCTCCTAATTCATAGGTTTTAAGAATGCCCAAATATATAGCTTTTAAAACTATCTTCCAACAGAAGTATAGAATGTTAAGCGCTACAAAATACGCCAGTATTGATACAGTCAATCCTTATAGAGCCATCTGTTAACATGGAAAAATTCTTTGAGATCAGTACAAAATGTAAAAATTGTAGATTATGTAGCTTTGCCCAGGGTGAACGGTGATGATGTAAGTTTACGTTGCTTACCAAAAAGAAAAAAAAAATAATCCTTTAAAAATTAAATCGTGAAGAAATCTTTACTTTAGTTTCTTTATATGAGAACTGAAATGAAATAAAGACAAGGTTTATTCACCAACAAGCGATTAGAACAATAAATACATCCATTATGACTAAAAAAATTAATGGTGTTTCTTTGATTCATGCTTGTTTTAGAGGTTTTGAAATGAACTCTCTCTTTTACAAATGCTAATTTGCATAAAAAAAACTATAATTGTGTGAAATACAGAAAAACTGATAGCAGAATGGAACTAAATTAAAGGCAATTTCTCAAAAAGTTCATGAACTAAAATAAAGAGGTATTTATGAGATTCAGTGTTTTGAGAGTTGGCTACCAAATTTTCTAAAATCTTAATGGGTTTGAATAAATAACTAGTTTCAGTATTCTAAAATGCACGGAGAATTTCGACTATGATTGAAAGTGAAACAAAAAAGTATATAGTAAATAAAAATGAAAAATAAAACGTTAAAAGGAAGGAATGAAAATAAACAAAATTGAGAATATGGGAAAATAATCATTTTCCCATTTTGAGAATTTGGGAGGAAGCTGTTATTTTTACCATTTAACTTTGACGTAAATATTTAATAAATATTTAAAAAGGCTGAATTTGCTATATTTATATATGAAAAAATTTATTTTATACTGTTAAAATGCAAATTCATTCAAAGAATAATTTACTTTCGCCTTAAATTTCGTCATTGACACTGTGGTTAATTTAAAAGAAATATTAATCAGATATATGATAATCAATCAGAATGCAATAAATTCAATCAGACATTTATCCATAAATTACTTTAATTACTTACTTATCAAGTATTTATCCATAAATTAATATAATGTAGTTGGTAAAGTTCTATTCATGACTATTTTTTGTATGAATTCGGAACATCTTATCATCAAGAAAAATTGATATTTTTTTTAACTTTAATTGTAATGTTGCTGTCTCTTAATTCCAATAAATATTGTTGCAAATCCAGATAACTAAAATCAAAGATCGAATCTTTATTTGTTGAGGATTTATGATTATATACGCAGGTTCACACATATTTAAATAAAAATTAATTTTTTTTAACAAAATTGATTATTAAATATGGTTTTAGTTTTCATTTCTGTTTACATGATGAATTTAAGATAAACATTGCCAATATATTGGACAAAAAACAACATAGTTCACTTTAAATTATCTTCACTGTTTGTAAATTGGAAAACGCAAATATTATAAAATTGTTCTAATATTATAACATTCGTTTTTAAGGTAATAGTATTTGTTCAAAAGAGCTACATTGTATAAACAAGCAAAATTACAAATTAAAATTAGATATATTGCGAACAAAGAAATTAAATTAAATACATTGATGTATACAAAATATATAAATTTATTAGTCATTATCTGATAATTAAATAGTGTATTGCTTGTTTGATTAAGAAATAACTGTGTATATTAAAGCATATTTAAGATTTCATTAAGATACTTAATATACTGGGTAAATAATGACCATAACAAAAGTAGAATTTAGCTTAAATTTTTGTTTGGTTATATTAATAGATAATTAGTCATTTTAACAATAGGTGTTATATCAATAGAGAACTAGACTATACATAATTAGATGTTCAAAATACATTCATTTTAGGCTTCAATTTAGAGATTTAGACACTTCAAACGAGTACCACGTTCGTATGAAAATGTATGAAAATAGCAGACAGTTTAACACAATGTTATGTTTAATTTAAAATATGTGCTTAAAAGCATAATCAAAAATATATTTTTAATTGATAATTTGTACATTCAAGGTATAAGCAAAAAAGTTCTTGCCATATTTAATGATCCAAAAAACTTGACCAACAGAAACTGTAGCCCTTTATGAGTTCTGGAAGTAATCATTACCGGCATCCATTACCTTCTGTGAACATGTCTCCAGTTGTGCAATCTCTTGCAGAAAAACTCGGGTGTTTTTGACGAGTGCTTGGGGGTTTGGCACAAATCTGCTTCATTGCTTAAGGAATTTTCATCAAGATAGTTATCCAGGAAATGGAGGAGGTAGTAATCTAATGGTGTAAGTTCAGGTGAGTAAGGAAGATGGTACAAAGTCTCCCACAAGTTGCTGTATGATATTCTTGGCCACCTGCGAGATATGTGGTCTCGTGCTGTCACCCAAGAACAGTATATCCTGTTAATTAATCAGTGCCCGCTTCTTCTGTTGCAATGCCTATTAATTACATTCTAATTATTGAGAGTACAGGTCTCAGTGACCATTTTCCCCGTTGGTACTAGCTCTTAATAAACCACTTGACGACTAGTACACAATGCACCAGCTTCCTCACAGAGGACAAATTTCTTGACTTGAAAATGTGAAAAAAAATTCATTGCCACATGTTACCCTCAAATGCTTGGCAGCTCTGTATTCAAAGGCTTAGCATATTTGGTGGCTGAATGCAGCATTTGATAATCTCATTGTTAAGTCAAAAAGCAAACAATACCGAAAGAGTTGCTTCGACAAATTCTTCCCTACCGTATAAGTTACGAATGAAAAATGTGCTCTTTTGACCTGATGATATATCGACTGATATTCCTAATCACGGATGACAGGTGCTTAACCAGGCCATAAACTAATTTGCATGCTTATTCGAACTTCATTCTATAGCAATTCGAAAGCGATAAGAAATTACTTGTTTATATTTAACCAAAATTTTAAATTAAATCGTAGATAATATATTCTAATAATTTTCAAATGCCTTGAAGGGACACAGAAGTTATTTATTATGCTTCTGAAGGATAGAAAGGATCCGAAAAACAAAAAAGAGCAAATTAAGTTTAAATGGACATTTCTCAATCGGAAAACAATGCAATTTAATGCATAGTTGAGTAAGTGAACAACAGTCTAATAACCAGTGAATATTTTTTCTTGCAAGCATATTGGAAAGCAATATTAAAATAATAAACATGTTTATAATATTCATTGAAAAGAGGAAATGAAATCTTTTGAATTAATTTATATGTATACATTTCCCAGGATTTTTCTCATAGTAAACTATTTATATGGAACAATTATTTTAGTAAAATTTTTTATCAGGCAACATTTCTCCTAATAATTTAGATGTAATATTCATAATTTTATGCTACATTTTGACTGATATATTCTGTCGGATACAAAATTTATATGATGAACAGTTAGTTTATTGTATAAATCAGATATTAGCTAAAAAACAAAATGTATTCCAAAATATTTTTAAAAATTGGATATTTAAATAATATTCAGCTCATACATATTTAGATATTCAAATTATGGTTATACATTTTCTCCAAGCAACACTTGAAATCCCAAAGTGCACTTAAAAAATCGTCGGTTGAAATACATTGACAAAAATATTAAATTTATAAAATATAAC
This sequence comes from Latrodectus elegans, assembly GCA_030067965.1. Taxonomy (NCBI): domain Eukaryota; kingdom Metazoa; phylum Arthropoda; class Arachnida; order Araneae; family Theridiidae; genus Latrodectus; species Latrodectus elegans. The sequence goes on from CM057812.1 coordinate 41,586,647, forward strand.
CAACCAATCATCACACTTAATTGGCACTGCTTATAAAATCTCTCAGTGAGATCTAATCTTTCTTTACATTTTCTTATTAAATCTCAGTCTAAGAAGACATGGTGTCTTAAACCACAAATTTCTTTGGTTTCCTATGTAAATTGTATTCTGCTGTAATAAATATTAATTAAATACTTCTGATAAGAGTTCAATCACCACCACTTGATATTATATTTTTATTCATCTTAAAGTAAATTACATGTTGATTATTTATAGAAAATGAAAAATCTCTGTAAATAATTTTTCTTTATCTATTATTCAAATCTTGCTTCTTTTTACTTCACTGAAAATTAATAGAAATTCTGGTGAATACAGCAATGTTTTTTTAAAAAAAAATTCTTTTAGTCCTACCTTGTTTTACACACTGAATTAAATGTCTCTAACATGTTTTTCTTTAATATCAATTACTAATTGTAAGATAATTAGTCAATAACTTCTGAAACTTATGTGGAGCATATGTTGATAAACTTCATATAGTAAAAGGAATGTTTAAAATGCTTTTTTGAAAGTTTAGTTCCAAAAATCAACATTCTAAGTTGACATCCGTTTATTATCAAAGATTTGTCTCAAACTAACAACATGTTTTAATTTTTGTTATAATTTGTATAATAATGAGCGTTATAAGTGAGAGTGTCATACAGAGATTTAAAAAAAAATGATTTTAAAACTTGCTAATATGTCTTTATCTATCTATACATGTGTATATATATGTATATATATATATATATATATATATATATATATATATATATATATTTATATATATATATATATATATATATACATATATATATATATATATATATATATATATATACGTTCGTTTTTCGCTTCCTGAAATTATTTATTGTATGTATAAATTTTTTTTAACAAATGTATGAATTATATCAACCCAGTAATCCTGTTGCAGAATTTAAAAATGTAAATTACACTATCAACAATTCTATATATGATATACGAATTTTGATCTGACCGATGAGAGAGCGATGTCATCTGACGCCTATTTTCTTAACGAATGAATAACAATATGATGCACCATTCTGAGTTTTCTTAGGTCTTTTTTGGGTGAGATCTTCTGCTGACCAGACGTGCTACAGATGTCATTATTGGAATTTACATCCTTGAGACACTTGTAAAATTGTAATTGTTGAGTTGTAAAATTTGTTTTGTTATATCAAAAGAAATTTTCCAAAATTTCCTTCTCTAATAATGCTTTTTAATTTTTTTTTTCTCTTGTGCCACCTAGGTTCGCAATATGGGGTGCGTTGCTCCACTTTTTCATACTGAACCATATTTAGGTGTGGAGTCCTACTGCTTCAGTACACACATGCCATAAGGACTCGTTTATAGGGTAGGCAACCTCATTCATACACAGAAAGGACAGACAGGATAGACAGAGTGAGAAAATACATCCTTGCCTGAACCGGTATTCGAACCCAGGACCTCCCTGTCCGCATGCAGGCAATCTGACCACTACACAGGGCGGTCGGAAAAGCCTGTTAATCAATATATATTTATGTGTGTATGTATGTGTTACGTTTAGTGGTGTAGTTACTTCCTCGTCGTGATGAAATTGGAAATTGTATTAATTCTTTAAGCTCACTTACACTAACTTAAAGATTTGAGTGAAAGAACGTTGAATATATTATACATAATTTGTCGAAAAGAAGCACTTTGAAAGTCAATCATCAGTAATTAGATTTTCTCTGGAAAAGGATTAATAATTTTTACTTATTGGTTTATCAGCTTCGTTAAATTATATTGATGTGAATAATAATTAGTAATCTAAATTCAAAAAATTCTACGTTTGCAATTATTTTATATGTAGCTTAAGTTTATGTATTGCTTGAATTAAAATGAAAATTATCTTCCACATACCAAAATTGTAATTTTAATTAAAATGTAAAATAGATAATTTTATTTCTGAATTAAAAAATACATTAAATGAAAATATTCGAGGAAAAATTGAAAATATTTTTTTCAAAATATAGATATATTTTCCATAAATGAATAACATTGTTACCGAAAAAAGATCATTTTCAAGAATTTAGATTTAGAATCATAAAGAATGGCTAGGTTAAGAATTATTTTAGGAAAAAAATCCTACTTTTCTCCAAATTTGCTTCGAAATATTTTAGTACAATTTCTTTAAAATATTGATAAATGAAATTTCGCTTCAAAAAAACATGTTGGTGCTGATTATTTTCCGCGCGCCCGCGCGAGCGATATAATTGTCTTTATAATAATAGTGTTTATAATAATAGCGATAAAATTGTCTTGGTTTTGCTATTTTTATCCACATTAAGTAAACTTTTGATATTAAAGCATTTTTAATAGAAGAAATCAAGGAGAATAAGACAATTTTGCCAATTTATATATTTAAAATTCTTAATATTTTCTGGCAAATATTTAAAATATTTTTATACACAAGGATATTACACGAAAATTAGTGTTTTCGAAATGCTAATATTCTTTTTATTAAATTTTGAAATGATATAATATTTGTTTCTTAATAAAGTATTAATATTTGTGCTGCATAATAACCTGTTATCATAACAGTGTTTTGTATGTAATTATAAATAACGTTCATTAAAAAATTAAATTAAAAAATCTTCTTCTAGTAAGCGTTACGTTGGGATCTGCAATATAGATCCTAAATGTAATAAAGATTTCTCTTGTAATAGAGCTTGAATTATAAATGAGTTTAAATTGTTCGTAATTGGCATGATCTTTATTTTTACACTTAGAATTTCCTCCATTATAATCTTTTTTTTAAATGAATGAAGTGACTTTTTAAAGATGCATTTACGCATACACATATGCATGTAAATATATATAGCTTAATTAAATGAATGAAAATACATAGTTTAATTAAATGAATGTGAATTAAAAAATCGAATCTATCACGAAAATTTTAATAAACTACAAAATGGCCATCCAAAACTTTAAAGTTTAAAATGTCAATATTGCTAACACTTAGTCATTATTTGTCTATTTAATTTGCAAGCTTTTATAATCTAGAATAGAGTTTTGAAATAAGGTTTTTGTTTGTTACTTTGGCAACATTATTGTGTATATACACACACACACACACACACACACACACACACACACACACACACACACACACACACACACACATATATATATATATATATATATATATATATATACATATATATATATATATATATATATATATATATATATATTAGCTATGTATTTATTTTTGCCGTTTTATGATTTGGTGTGCTCCTCGCGGTGTAATAATTTAAGTTGGACTTTCGTAATTGGCCATTGCTGAAAATCCATAATTTTTATCATCATGGTTTAATAAAGCTGGCTGTGTTTGTACCCTATTCCAATTTTCATTTCATTCTATTTTTTTAAAAATTTCGATAATATGTTTCCTTTTTCTATTTGGTATTTCCAGTAAATTATATATTTGGTGATGATACTTCAGCTGCTATTTTGTGCTGATTGGATTGCTAATTATATATTTTTTAATATTTTATTTAATCTTGTACGTACACATATGTGTGTGTATATGTGTGCGTGCGTGTGTATGGGATTAAGAGAGAAATAAAACTGAATCCTCATAAATAGGAAAACAAAAGTAGACAAATTATTTCTAATTTTTTTCGGATTATAGTCTATAAATATATCTTCTTTAAGAGAGATAAACATTCTTATATTCTTATCATCAAACACTTATTAAATGATTAATTAATTAACTACACACTCCGATAAAAAACTTATTTTAACATTTTTAAGCTTGTTTACACTTGTTAGATTAACATTTGTGAATGTGTTAATTAAGATATTAACACACACACATGTGGGTTGTTGATACCTTCAGCAGTAAAAGTATAACACTCCTTTCTTTATTGAAAAATAACTTTTATTTTTAGACTTGTGTTTATTTCGAAATTTCTGTTAAATCTTAAATATCTTCAAAATGTGGCGACAAATTCTAATTTAACGTTCTTAGTTCATTAATGATAAATTGACACTTTTATGCTTAGTGAGGTTCAAATTTCTTAGCCTAATTTTCCATTCATCATTATTAGAGACTAATAGAGACCCTTTTCCGTTGAATTTTCCCTTTTATAAGATATCTAAGTCGTCCTTCAGCGAAGCACGAAACAATTTGTTTGTCACCATCAGATTAAACTTTTGGAAGGTTCTATAGGTTAATCAGGAAGATAGAAATGAAACATTCGTTGTTGATTTTAAATTGAAATGTTGGATTAAATATGTTTAATAAATTACTTTGAAATTTAACACGTGTTCTTCATAAGTTGACATTGATTTACTTGTTAAATTTTTTTAAAATGTAATATGATTATTAAATCCATATTATTCAAAATGTACCATGATAAAACTTAAATATTTTAAATAAGTATAATATGTATATAGAAATGTTTGTAATATAAAATAATGACTAAGATTGGAAATAACGTGTGACTATATATGTTGAATATTTTAATCTAACATATTATATATTTATTTACATTATGTTACCAAACTTTCTTTTATTTCTTGAAAAAAAACATGCATTAATAATATAGACAAATTAAAAGAATTAATAATAATAATAATATAAATATATATATATTGCACAGGTGCCGTATAATCCATGATTCCAAATTCTGAATATTTTTAGTGATGAAGAAATGTAGCCAAGATGACTTATTGTGACGTGCGCCATGACGTAAATACTACGGTTACCAAATAGAATTTTCTGCATAATTCTTATAGGTCTGCATATGTATGACGTAATAAAAACAAAATTTCCCGATAGATAAGAAAATCCACCAAAAAAATCGACAATCTCAAAATTTAGCATCATGGATTATACGGCACCTGTGCCAAATATATATATAATTTTAGAATTGATACACATTTTCTTAACATACATTATTACTGATACTATCAATGTTATTGTTATTATGTTATTATATAATTAAAAAAATATTGACTTTTTGCATGTCAGTGATACATTTTATTATACACAGTTATCTGTTGCTTGACTTTTGTGCAGTTTTTACATTTTGTAAATTAGTACTATATAATCCATGAGATTAAAAGATTAAAAACAACAAATTTTACTACACTGAAGTTTAGTTAATCACTTTTCTTGTGTGTTTTATGACTTTATGAGATTATTTAACATGTCAACTGAAAATTAACGTCTTTGTTGTTACTTAAACTCATATTAAACAAACGTAATGATCGGGGATACACTATCCTGTCAAGGCAGATGAATGATTGACATTCAGATGTCTCTATACGATTTGACTGTGACGTAGATTAAACGTGTTATCTGACGTCATAGATATTATAAACCAATAAGAATTTGTTTGTATTCCATTTAGATTTCCGATCCACTTTCAAATCTTGTTTACTTATTTTTCATTGCTTACAAATATTTTAAGTTCTCTGTGTAACACATATTATATGAGCTATCCGCATCATCATATTCAACAGTATAAACAAGAATAAAGATAAATTTTCTTCAATTACTGCAATTTATTATTATATTAATAGTAAATTTCGAATTGACATAATATAATTTTTTTCAAATTAAACAATTAAAAGTGTTTATAATTTCAACCCAACAGCAATATGTGTTCAAAGTAAAAATTTAATTATATTAAAATTTGACTTTAATTTTATACTTTATATAAAATAAATGAATAACTTAAGAGTGCAAAAATTTAACTTGCAAATAATTGTTTTTAAAAATTAAAATTATCCGTGTAAAAAATTATAATAAATTCCTCTTTTTTCTTTGAAAATTAGTAATTATTTTCTATTTCAAATTTCTAGCAATTAGAAATAAGGCCTAAAACACTTGGTCAAAAACTCCAATTAAAGCTGTGTCAAGCCCAAATATTTCAAACCTTCTTGAAATCTAAAATCGACATTCACTCCACCCATTTTTCGACATAAGTACGACATAAATGATGTCATTCCATCGGATGTGTTTTACGCGTATCGCTTAGATCATCACATACGACATATCTTTCGTGATTATAGGTGGGTTTGCTCCCAGCCTTATGAAATTAGCTGAATGAACAACTTTAAAATAAAATGAAATGCTGCAATTTCTTTTATTTTTTTTAATTATTATCTTCGCTATTTCGGAATATTTGAAAACAAGAAATTAAAAAGGATAAGATGGATAAAACCATGGCTCAAATATGAAATTAAAATTTAAAATTTCATTACAATTATTAAAAGACGCCATTGCAAAGATGTTATCTCAGTTTTTCTTCACATTACTTGTAATTTATTCTTCCACTTCACAAGGCTCACTTTGTTATCTGAATGCAATACTTTAACAGAGACTTAATAACCAAGCTGATACTATAGAAGAAATTAAGGATAAAAATGACTAGAAAGAGTAAATCCCGATAAAAAGTTTTGATTCTAAGCACTTTTTATTTAAAGTTTGAGCCTAACAACTGATTTTTAAACGAAGCTGGAAATATATTTTTGACTGTCAACAATTCAAAAGTAAATCAATTCCTCAAAATTTTAGTAAAATGTTTCTTAAATTTGTCATTTAATTAGAGTAAATTTTATGCCTAACAACCAGTAGATTTCGTAAATTTGTTGAAATCTATGAATTTATACTTATAGAGATTTGGATTTTAAGTGATGTAGGATTTTTAATTGGTAATTGAGAGAATGGTTTTATTAATTATGTAGTTTTATAAGTTAGTTAATTATTATAAATAGAGGGGAATTGCAGTATATTTATTTACTTAAGATTTAAAAGATTATATGTGGAGGTGATAGGCCATTAATATACTTTCAAGTGCCGGAGAATCTCGTGCACTTACCATGTGGGACTACTATAAACAGGCAAAAGTACTCAATAACGATTTGTTTTACATTGGATTACTTATATATGAATGTATCACAAGGGAATTTTCATCAATGAACCTGTAAAATCATTCTCAAATTCACAACTGTATTCTATTGAAGAAAAATTTTCTGAACGGTAATTTGAAAAGCTAAACATATGTGTCCTGCGATGATCGTATCTTTTAAACATTGGAAGTGTCTAAAACCAACTGAGTGATCTTCGAGAAACATAGAAGCTTAATATACCTCACTTTGCAACAGAAACTATCAATTTGGGTAATCTTTGATTAACATATTGGGTACATACACAATCCAGTCAAATTAGTATGATCAGAAGTTCTTTAGACGTAGACGTTAAATAACTAATCATATAAGGGATGTGACAGCGCAGTGCAGTTGAGAATTAGTGAGGCCTTCGGAAAAGATTGAACTCATTGGCAAATGGAGCGATTTAAAAGATGTCCAAAAGATTATCATTATTGGAATTCGGACCAAATATGGAAGCATTTTCGAAACGTCCAAGTTTGTAAACTGTTTGCATGCAACCGTGGTAAAATTATACAGTGCATGGCAAAATAGGATTTTCAAAAAACAGCGGTGTATAAAATGCGGTCAACTTTACATAAATGACAGAAGTGAACAAGAGCTTCGAAAATGCTTTCGAGCGAATAGACACTATGTTTTTGAGCAGTTGATCACCTAGATGAACCAAAAGGCCAATAGTATCTTCTGTTAAATGAACGTTTCTGTGTCTGGACCTCCGAAGCAGAAGGTTCATACTCCTATGCTGACTGTTATTCATAGGAGACAAAGCCTGGAATTTGCACGCGAGTACCGGAACTGGATGTCCATTCAGTGTCGACAGGTAGTGTTTTCAGATGAAACACGTTTTATGCTCTCTTGAACAGGTGGGTGTTGGCTCATACGATGTAAAACCTGTTATTTGAAACAATGCAGGCATTGCCGGAAGGTTCCAGGAGGGAGATAAGGGCATAATGGTCTGGGAAATGTTTTTCTGGTATACCCTGAGCTCAATCATCATTGTGGAGGGCATGGTGGATCAATATAAGTACGCATCTGTCCTTGCAGACACTTTCCATCCTTATATGCTCAATTGTTTTCAACAGGATGATGATATCAATCATCAGGATAATGAGAGGGTCATACAGTTAACAGTGTATGGGCTTGGTTCAAAGAGCAATAGGATGAGTTTACTGTGCTCCCCAAGTCAGCACATCTATCTGTCTTAAACCCTATTGAGAATTTGTGTGACCATCTTAAACATGTTGTTCACGACATGGATCTTTACCAGCGTACTCTGGCGTATACAGTCATGACATTGGAGTTGCCATGACTCAACATCCCAGCGATTACCTTGAAGAGCTTAATTAACTCTCTTCTTGTACGTCTCGCAGAAATATGCTCTTTAAAAGGTGGTTATTCTAGTTTTTGATAAATGGTCACATTAATGTAACTGGATTGTGTAGATTTATGTTTTCTGCGAAATTCGTAATTCCATCCACCGAATTCAATTAGATATGAGGATCATTAAACAGGGCAATGATTTGGTTATCATCGAAGATTCAGTGGTTATGTTCGTAACTAGCAGAAGCGTGAAGTTTTGAGTTTTGCAGTCATCAGAGGTACAAATTTGGTCTTTCGGTTCAAAAATCCCATATCTATAATAGTCTTCTGAACAGTTTCATTTGTTGATACCTAAATATTGGGAAAGTTTTGATACTGTTAGTATAAAAAAGTGCTGCTCTTTTGTTTTGTTTAACAGCTTTCGACAGTTTATTGATTTGTCTTTGCAGGTTTTTCCGTGATAGGGCCACTTTCTAAGTTTCGGTGATTTACCAATAGTTAATATTTTTTGTTTGACTGTCTGGTAATTCTGATATATTCATATTCTAAAATCAAAACTTCTTTGGTATCTTACTAATGCGAAGATGCATCTCTCGTTTATCGATTATAAGGTATTGATCGACTATAAATTTAAAATCATTCAATTCCTGCTCTTGTAATACCAATAACACATTTAACAGTTTTATAAAACTGCCTTTGTATTACTCAGCACTGTCCATGACAATCACAACATTGTTTGCTTTGCGTACTTCCATTATCTAATATATTCGTGCATGCACAACAGGATATCTGAAAATTGAGCAAATTTAGAAGTTATGATAATTGCAGTAGTTTTGAAGTCCACGCGAGTTTTTCGTTTTATGCCTGTCTTATTTTACTATCAATTATTTCTATTTATTTAGAATTATTTTGTAGCTAAATATTTTCTGCAAGTTCTGAAATTTTGTAATAAGATAATCATATATCGCTAAAAAGTATTTTGTTTGTTTCATATATCAAATGTGTTTTGCCTGTAAGCTTACCCTTTAATTTTTATAAGCATGAAAAGCAATACATTTTTAATGCTTTGTAAAATATACTCGATTCCTTTATCTTTTGAGCCCATTTCGTCAACAATATTCTAATATATCTCTTGAATGGATTTTGTGTGTTAATTTCTATTTTCATTGATTATTTCAATCAATATTTGTTTTACTTTTAATGAAAATATTTTATCAGAATTCATTTGAAGTTCCTAGAATCATACTTTGCTTATAAAAAGTAGCTAAAAGTAAACAAACGATGTTGAAGGTAATTAATTTATCAATTTTAATCGTGTTTTTTTTTTCTCATTACCTTATCGAGTTTTTCCCCCTTGATGCCCCAACTATGATGACCTTATTAACTTATTTGGAATTTTAATCGTCTCTTAATTTCTCAAAAGGGAATTTACATTGTAGAAATTTTAACAGAAACATATAATATGTAATTTACTATTTTAATGAGTGAAAACATACTAATATAGCCATATGTTTGAAAAAAAATCTTCTCAATTTATGTAAAAATTAGATTTTTAAAGAAACAGTTAAAAGTAAATGTTTTAAATTTTAACTTGGAAAGTAATACTTTGTTGAGAGTTTTTTGGGTGCATCCTCAACGTTATTTCATATTCATCAAATAAACATAATCAATAAAATGGCTCATAATCACTCACATGAAACTCCTTCAATCTTGTTTCCCTTATTTATGTAAGCAAATAAATAGTTTAGCCGAATAGTTTTTCTTTTATGTAAATTAAAAACAGCATCTTAAGAGAACATAATTGAAGCTTATAGATTTATATTCTACTCCAGAGAATGAAATAGAATCCTTACATTACATCATCAGATAAGAAATATGGCTTACATTTAATAATCTAAGTTAATTAAAATATATTGGAACTGTCGTCTGAATCGAACAAAAATGATAAAAGTGAGAATGAATAAGTCACAAGTGATTTAATATTCCATATTTAATTATGTGTCATTTTTTAAACAAAAACTATTTCACACCTTGAAAATTGTGATTATATATTTTATTCGTACTTAAAATGCTGTTCTAATACAGCTCTACACAGCGCAATATTGAAAATGCAACACTAAGAAGGAGAGGTCAGAAAAATATGTAAATTTCAGAACAGACGTAACTTAACTAGTTATTATGTGAAAAGCGCAGCTCTTCAGCGTACGTAGGATAAGTTATAAAGAGAGGAATCATAAGAGTTGTCAATATTCGTACCGTTATTGCTGTGTGAAAAAGGAGTCATTGAAAGTCTGTTCTTGTCGCAAAGGATGCTTGTAATTGGGAAGAATACTAGGAAATCATCAACAGAGTCACTTCCAGCAGACACACGAGTTTACGAATGCCATGGTGATTGAACTGAGATAAGTAGGTTGGTTCTTACAGTAATAACGGTTCAAAAACACTTTTACTAGTCCATAGTGCACCAAATGTGGTGATAATGGTTGGAACAAACATCTAAATACAAAACATATTAAATATAGACTTTTTCGGGGTGTCGGTGCAAACAAAGTGACATCAGAAAGCGTGGATCTTACGGAAGACAGTAGCTGACCCGTACATTATGTGTACTGAAATTCCACAGCATGGGCAAGACATCCCGGATGCTCCCATGTCAATCAGAACCATGTTCCGCCGATTGGTTACTGGTGGCTTGAGTTCATGGCGTCCGTTAAGAAGACAGTAATTGACCCCACAGCATACACGCTAACGTCTTGAATGTCTCTTGATTAGAGTGATGCGGAAGACGCAGTGGCACAGGATCGTCTTTTCGGATGAGTCTCACTTCTGTTTCTTCGATGACAGTCACCGCATAAGAGTGTGGCATCGAAGCAGAGAAGGTCCAATCCTGTAGCAACTTTAGAACACCCTATCACGTCACAACGTGGCATCATAGTTTGGAGGACCCTAGCAGCATGATTCCTGGTCACCTCTAGTTCGTAGTCAAGGCTCTATGATATCACACACACACACACACACATATATATATATATATATATATATATATATATATATATATATATATATATATATATATATATATATATATATATATGCATACATACATATACACACACACACACACACACACATATATATATATGCATACATACATACATACACACACACGCACACACACACACACGCACACACACACACGCACACACACACACACACACACACACACACGCACACACGCACACACACACACGCACACACGCACACACACACACACACACACACACACACACACATATATATATATATATATATCCAAAGCAATAAATATGGAGGAAAACAAAATGCAGTAAACTGTAGAAAGTATATTAAAGTTTAATGCGATACATAACAAAAATGCGTTACTGATAAACAGGACCAATAAACAACATATTGCTACTTACAAAACAATTGTAAAAGAAAATAAAACAAATTACACCCATCTACAAAATAGCCATTTACGTAATAAAACAGAAACAATGTATATATGTATACGTAAATACATACATACATACATATATATATCGTCTCATTGTTGTAATGTTTAAATGTATGTACATTGCTTAAAATAAACACACAAGATTTCATCATCGTTTTTGTTTCCGAAAATAACATTGTTTCATCTTTCTCAGTCAACAAATATGAAGCATGATGTTTCGAAAATTCAACTCACTAATATGTCGTACGCGTGGTCTGCATAAATATCAAAGCTTATCTCTCAATTTAAAGCACAAAGTTATCTTTTGAGAATTTAGTAAAGAAGCTTAAAACGTATTTTTGAACGTATTTTTGTTAACGTATTTTTGAAGAATGAAAACAAAACAAAATGAGGACGATTTAAGAATTTTTGAACAAAATAAATTTTTCAAATATCACATGATTACTTATTATTTCATAAAGGATGCACCATAAAGTAGCTTTCATAATTAACCAATTTACATATGATGTAGACGCATTCTATCCGAGAACTAAATTGTTTCAAGGTGTGAGTAATTATCTTCAATTACAAGTTAGGTAAATCATCTTCATTTTGTAACTACCCTGGTCCTATGCTGTTATTTTTTTTAACATTTTAGGGACTCAATTACAGAGAAACATTTTACGTAACATTTTAAGAACATTCACTGGTATTTTATTTAAAATAACTTGTTAAAATATATGATATAACTTGTATAAACTTGTAAAGATTTCTTAAAAATATCTAAACATTCATGTGAAAATATTCGAAATTAAATTCCAAATATTAGAAAGTTATTGACTTGAATTTAAATTTTGAAGTTATATCAAATATGAAGTAATTAAAATTTAAAATCCAATAAAAGCGTCATTTTCAGAAAAACAGAAGAAGGTCATTTTATAAAAGAATGCAATATTTTAAAATTGGAGATCATTTTTGATTTAGATTAATTTTAATTTGATTTTTGATTTGATTTTTGATTAAAAAAATTATTGGAAATTTATTTCTGAGAATTACCATTTAAGCTGAAATTTAAACATCCGTATTGGTTTATGTATTATTTATGTGACTATATATATATATATATAGAATTAGGACAAATTCTAGCTTATTCTTTAAAATTAGACTTTTTTAAGAAAATGTTGGACGTTAAAACACTTTTTTTTCATCTTTTTTATAACATTTAAAATAATGATGATGAAATGGGATGAGAGATAAAGCGATTACAATATAAACAAACCTGATTTCAATTTTGGATCTCTTTTTTAAAACATTTTGAAGCTTAAGACACTTTTGAGATCACATTTTCTTAAGTACCGTAAAATAATTAATAAAAATTTATCATTATAATTATTTGCCTTATTGATGTTGAACAAAGCATTTATAGATACATAGAGATTTAGTTATTGCAAGCCCAATAATTACGCATTCTTTTTGAATTAGTATACTAACAAATACAATATTACAATAAACAGTTACAATACTGTATTACAATATACAGTTACAATACTATATTACAATAAACAGTTACAATACTATATAACAACAACGGATACAATACTATTTTACAACAATGGATACAATACCATATTACAACAATGGATAATAACAAATGATATCAAAAATTATTATACTAATGTGCCTTAGCTGGGATAAAGCTTTTAAAAAAAGAGTCAGCTCCACAGGGGATCTCGTCGCTTGGCCCTGATTGAAAAATACGAGGTGTTGCCATGGATTGAGACTAAATGCGATAAGTTATTTTTATTATTACAATTGATGCGTTATAAATAGGTTATTGCATAGTTCTAGTTTATAAATAATCATAAATGCAAATATGAACGTTTGAAATTTGCGCACATTCTTCATAAAATATTTAATATAGCAATGGTTTCATCTGAAGAAATACTAGCATAAACGTTTATGAAAATATTTTATGTATTATCTTCTTCAAAATGGCAGAGAATAGTTCTAAGTTTTTCTATTAACTATTTTGTTGCCAGTGACACATTTAAAACAATATCACAAATCTTAATATATAGCGATTCACGTTTTATAATGTTTTAAATATAATATACGATAACTAACAAGAGCTATGCAAATATGCCAAAAGCACCAAATCTGTTGCAAAATAAATTGCATGTCACAAAAATAAGTAAATTTATCAGTTACATTATGTGAATATATCATTGAAACACCTTTTTTTGATGACGAAAACTATTAATTTTATTGCTATAAATTTTAAAAGAAGCGATTTCTTTCTTTATAAGCAATAAAAATATTTGTGAATTGCATAAGAATATAAGCATATTTTATAAGGTTTTACGAGAAATATAATAAATGATTAGTGAAACAAAAATATATATATTTGATACAAATTTGATAGCATTCTATTCAAAAAGCAATTTTGAGATTTCTTTGCAACAAAACTAATGAATATTTTGTTTATGTGTTCATTAAGCATTTCTTAAAAAACAAAAATCAATCTGTAGAATACCATCGCCTTTTTAGATGATCAAGACATTTTACATGATAAAAAAATATTGAAAAGTTTTGAGACCAATCATTGTTTTTTATTAAATTCTGATTTTCTTCGATTTGTTTTTCCACAACCAATTTTAAATTTTCCAAATTTTAAAACTTCCTAAACTTCATATATTGCATTCAAATTTCCTATATTACCAAGTTTTTTCATTCAAATGAATACACGAAAATATTTTCATATTATTTTTAATACAAACATAATTAAATTTTTTTTGTCAATTATATACAAAGTTTATATTTTTCAAGGAAATAATCCTGTGTTAATAAATATCATTGAATAATAGTTTAAAAATTTAATATACCACTTAAAGTTTATTTTTAAACAAGTTTTTTGCTAAACACTTAGAGACATCTTTTATTGGTTTATTTCATTGTTGTTGTTTAACAGCTACATTTTTCTATTGGTTGGAGAATCTAAGCATTAATAGCAGCGAGGAAAGTATTTTACAACAGTAGGACGTTGTAGGCACATCAACCTGATAACCTCTTTACCTCTTTTCTCGTACAATGAAAGAGAAAACCCTGAAAAGCCAGATACTTATATTCATATTACAAGAATGCCTGGCACAAGTGCCAAAAAATCCGGGATGCCAAATTCACGAATTGGCAATTTTTTGGTGGATTTTCTATGTATCTGGCAACATTGTTTTTATTACATCATACATAATAAGACCCATAAGAGTTATGCAGAAAATTCTATTTTGGTAAACCTAGTATTTACGTCATTGCACACGTTGCTATACGTCTTCTTGGCAACATTTCTTCATCGCCAAAAATATTCGAAATTTGGAATCATGGATTATACGGCACCAGTGCTCAATGCCTATTATTTTCTTTTTCAAAAATAAAAGGAAATTTTTTTGGTAATACCATCCTTGGTACAGACTTTGCAGCTAAGTAGATGAACTCTTCTGTGAAGATTTAGACGCTGCATGCTTTCTGCAATCTGAGAAGACTTTATACATCACAATCCAATACTGCGAATATCGTTCGTGAGTATCTAGCTCACTAGCTGTATTCATTTGTTTCAACTACCAAGCACCTACACGAACAGACGTGAATGCAGGAAATGAAATAAAAACCTCCATCGTCTTATTCAACAGAGTCTGCTGTTTAACATACCTTCCACAATAAAATCTCAGTTAGTTTAACAATTAGTTTAAACAAAAAAATCATTCCTTTTTCTTAGGACATAATGATATTAAAAAATTTCCTTATAAATCGTCATCTGAAAATAACTATTTAATAATAGTCAGCATCTTCATATTCTAAAAATGTTAACTATACAAACTTCCATAAATTAAGGATAATGTAAAAGTACACTGAAATCGAACGCTAAAGAAAAAATGGCATCTCTAGAAATCTTACACACGAGGTCAAATATAATATGCAAATTACCGGAAGGCAAATAATGATACAGAAAGTACGCTACAATGATGAAAGTGTAGAAAGATTAGTGGATAAGAAGGAAAAGTGTTCACAATAAGTTTCCACTGTGCTCAGTGAAATGACCACATAACATTGACACCGAGGACTCATGTGGATGATGTTTTACGTAGTAGAATTATCATCACCTGGAATACGGACATACGAAGATGTCAATAGGTGAGAATCTCGGAATCGCTCAAAGTGTCATCCGTAATCTGTGGATATGATTCCAAGATGATGAAAATATCAGTAGACTTTACAGTACTGTTTCCTCTATTGACCACTGGTATTTGACAGTAACCGCTAAAAGAAACAGACAGAACACAGCATCAGATCTTCCATACCAGCTATCGTTATCTGTGGGTACAAAGTAAATAATGTGCAGACATGGCCGTTTGTTTAGGTGCGCCGTGGGAGCTGAAATTTTGATTTGGATAATCTCGTCCATCGTCACTATTCAAACATTGTCAACGACTGACTTTAATAGGAAGATATCACCCACATTGCCAGCATTTTCACCGAATTTGAATTTTATAGAACACGTGTAGGACATGCTCGGAGAACAATGTTTGCCGAGTGGAGTTCTATGCCTAAAGTGAAACTCGATAATGACATTAACAGAATGTCTCAGTGTTATACGGGCTGCGTTTTCTCCTATGAGAGACAAACAATGATTTTACCATTATACCAACACTGTAATGTTTAAATATTCTACGAGCGATATATGGTTTAAGTAATACATGTAGCTATAATTGTGTTTTGTATGCTCAGAGTCAGATGTACAACATCTTTATTGCCTTTTTTCATTTCTTTAGTTATGGACCACTCATATTTTTGATGATTTTATATGATTTATCAGGCTTGCAAGATGTTCAGAGTTTCTCTTGCTCATTAAATTTTAACTGCTAATTTTAATAGGATTTTTATAGTTGAATAATTTCTGTGCATTTATCAAAAACGTATAAATCAATTACTTGATAAGAAACCATATAATTTGCTTTGTATTTCTCGTAACAAAATATTCAATGTGCCAAGCAATAGTACAAAATTTTTATAGGTATGGAAAACTTTCCACCATTGGTACATTGATTATTTTAATTTTGTATTGTTTGCTAGCTACAATACATTCAACCTTTGTTGATAAGAATTTATTGTTATTCTGAGTTACAACTTGGAACTTTTGTCTGTGATTTAAAAAGTGTACTTAAAATTTTTTTTTCATTGGTAAGTGATGAAGTGGCTTTATAAATTATTTACTACATGTGTTCGAGGCAGTGAGGACTCGGTAAATGATGAAGGCAACATGAGTTTAGTTGTAAAGGATATTTCAGTACAAACAGAAGTTGTGTCTGGAAAAGAATGGATTAAAAGGAAAAGATGCCCGGATAAACCACCTAGAACATTGGTTGGTAAGGAGGTGGAGTTAAAGTGCCACCAAAAAATTAAGGAAATTAATGGCCATTTAAACATCTGAAAGTGTCATATAACTTACATTTGAAAAAAAACTCTGCTATTAAAATACATGCATAATAGAAACAGCTGCGTAGACGTGCTTCCTGAAAATTTGTTATTAGACAATAGCTAATCCGGGAAATAGAATATTTATCAACAGAGCTATTAACAATATCATCTCCTTTGAGCTTACAAGTAAATCAAGATTGACTTTAAAAACACACCTTGATTTAATAAGTGGTGACAAATCTATCGGACTCGTTAAAAGTTACCATATGAAAAACAAAACTGAAGAATCATGAATCTCAAAAGAGAATAAATATCTATGAATAATTAATGATTTACCCGTAATCTTTTGGCAATAATTTTTTTTGTGGAAAAGCCATGTTATATAATGACTCATTTCAGCGTAAATTAACTTTGATTGGAAATCCTTTTACTCAGTTGCTTCTTGGCCATTTTGTTACTGAAATATGCATAAAAGTTTTCAAACTAACAATGGGTCATATCACTGTGCCATATTTCTTCTAAGTATTAATATTGCTTACAGTTACGACAAATAAACTGAATATCTTCATCCAAGTTTAATCAACGCAGATGATTTTGGACGCTGGACTTATCAATACGCAACGCCACCCAAATTTGAAGCAATTCTGATATTATAAAAGACAATTGAAACTGTGAGATTAAAAATTTCCTTTTACGACTTCAAAGGAAAACTTTAAGCAAAATTACACTTTTATTCTATCTAATGGAAATTATTTGAATCGGCACACATATTTTTAATAATTGAATCAACTACAGAAACTCTTCGAACTTCTCAAATAAACTAAAACTTCTCGAACAACATGATGAGATTTATCAAACAAGAGACAAGATGTAGAATAAACGTACAAATTTCTTCTATTAAGTGGATTGACTTTAAAACTTTTAATTCATTAAATAAGTTAAATTTTAATTTATGTTTATTCAATATTTGAAAAAAAAATTTTAAAAAATAATGTGGTTTTTAGTTGATTTTTATAAGACTTTTGCATGAAAATTTTTTCTTTTTTGACTTTTGCATTTTTATAAGACTTTTGTTCGTAATAAAATTATTTTCCAATATTTTATACCCAAACGATAATTTTTTGGGCGTAATTTCGTTTCAGAGAGTATTGCAGAATAAAAAGTTATAATAGTTTACTTACCTAAAAAAATTATTATCACATAAAAAAGCAACATTAAAAACTGAATATTTTAATTTTTCAGAGAAAATTATTTCTTATATTTCTAAATTAGGATTACTTATCAAATTTTCAGATTCGAGTATGTTGTTTTTTGATTAAAATAGATATGAATTATGGAGTTGAAAGAAAAATCAAGCTATAGTTAAAATTTCTCAGAAGCTTTAATTAGAATTCCTTAAGAACTCATACTTTAATCAATTTTATATGCACCTAAAACGACAGTAGATCATATATATATATATATATATATATATATATATATATATATATATATATATATATATCTTAAGCATTTTTTGCATGCAAAATTGTATTTTAACTCACTAAACTCGGGTAGTTAAGTAATTTATTATGTTATTTATTTTTTATAAAAAAAACAGTAAATTTAATTGAAAATATTCAAAATAATATGCAAGGAAATTACAAGTTCTTAATGTATGAACACTTTGCATATGAAATATCCTGCTACTATTTAATAAAATTCACGAAGATAAATGTTACATGCTAAAGATGTGTGACTGGAAATTATTCTAAATATTCACTGATTAATTTATCAAAAGTGCATTTAAAATATAATTTTTTCTATGCATATGATTTTTGAAAAAAATTCAAATTTAATTTAAATAAATTATTGAAGAAAAAAAAATGTTTTTAACAATAATCAATAGAGGAATCCGTTCAAAAATTGATC
This sequence comes from Latrodectus elegans, assembly GCA_030067965.1. Taxonomy (NCBI): domain Eukaryota; kingdom Metazoa; phylum Arthropoda; class Arachnida; order Araneae; family Theridiidae; genus Latrodectus; species Latrodectus elegans. Next base: position 41,605,761 of record CM057812.1, read on the forward strand.
ATCTAATAAGATTTAATAAAGTTAAAATAGGTTTCCCGTCTTAAAAATTAAATTGTAAGAATTTCTCCGATTACTACCATATTTTCATTAAGATTTCTTAAAACTCATAAAATTTTCATATTTCTTACACATTGTTTGTAAGTCTTTATATTAAACAATAATTTATGCTAAATTTTTACTGACGGTGCTATTTAAATTAGATATACAAGTCTTTTTTATGTAAAAAACTTAAATTATGTAAAAAACATAAATTGGAAAATATATTTGCTATAAAATAATATTTCCAATTTTATTTTTAGAAAATCATATTTTTAATAGAAAGAGGTTTTACTTTTTTCCAAAGGAAATTGTATTATTTATATAAAAATAACTGATGTTCAATGAAATAAAAATTTAAATCATGAGTCAACAAACGGCAAAAATTCTGTTGTAAAACTGATATATAAACTAATAAAGGAATGAAATATTCCTTCTCTGAAGAGAAACTAGCGTTGTGTTAATCTGCCCAGTTGTGAAAACAGTTGTTGAAGCTATTTTTGCTATCATTTCACGTTATAATCTTTGTTTAAAATGCAGTAATGTTTGAAACGATTACTATTTTAAAATAATTGCAGAAAAAGGAATTCAGTATCACGTGGTTTATATCACAGGTCCTGCAAGTTCCCATGCCTTGTTCTGAATATATAATAAGAAGATATTGTTACTCTAGTTCAAAAACGTCTTGTAGGACATTTCCTAGTGCAAATCACTTGGTCATTAAAAGAAAGAAAATAATAATCAGGTATAATGATGGACGAAATATACTTGAAAAATCAAAAATTTTTACAAGATATAAGATACAAGATATCTGTTCTATTACAGAGTTCTCAAAAATTTCAATTTTGTTGCAGCTGATTGTTGATACACCAAATTGGTAATTACACAAACATAAATGTGCTTTGATGATTTTGCATGATAAAAAATTGTCCTTCCTAATAAACGAAGCTTTAATTGCTGATAAGTACAGAAAAGAAAAACGTTTTGCAATTGTTTAGTTACCTACTTTATGCACCTTTACGCAGCAAAAATTTTCTCTCATTTCACTTAAATAAAGAATAGCATTAGCAGAATTTTGTATTTGTTTGTGGACTATATTTTTACATAATACCAAAAATAAAGAGTAAAATTTATTCATCCGTCTGATTCATGTTTCTGCACTTTTTATCTGCTTCAGGTAACAGTGACTTATTTTAACTGTTGCCCGTTCATCATTTTAACTTATCCAGATTTCTGTACCTTTAATATGTGAGTGCAAACTATACATGTTAAAGTTATGCAAATATACTAAACATTTCTATACTTTAATCACGTTTCTATACCTTTAATATTATCTATGAAGTATTTAAAAATAAAATATATGCAATGGGAATCTTTTCATAAGGCAATGCAGAAGAGATTAATTCCGTCGCCTTAAATTATTGATACTTAAGTCTGTAGAAAATTGATTATTAAAAGAGTTATTTTTCTGTGACAACCTACTGAGTGAATAATATTAAGCAAGACCTGTTAGGTTGTATTCTTTGGCCTATTTAAATAATACTTTATTAATAAAGTCTACCCACCAGAAGTTTGATATATTTTCACTAGTTGAAATGTGTGACAAATCAAATGTCGACTATGTCACTTTTCAAAATGCATTTTAATTCGTTAACCAACTGGCAAAGTTCGGGTTTCCAACACATCTTGCCAAGTCAGCAGCTAAATGTTCCGGGTTTTTTTCTTCAAATCAACAGTTTATATGTTTGTCTACTGTCTTTGGTGGATATTTATTTCGTGTTTTGCAATTCACTTTGAGCTGAAATAGTTCTTGTGTGTAGAAAATGAATTGGAATAACGCAATATGCAAATATATTCATTTCTATAAAAATATATTTGTATATATACCGGGTGCGTCAAAAATGTATGTACATTTCGAACCTTCATAAAAATCATAAATCTTGTACAGGAAGTTTCAATTTCTGGTTGAAAGAAGTGCAAAATATAGTAAGCAAAGTAATGTGGTTTGTCTACCAAGGGACTTATTCCATTTGGATTCTACCGTCAGTCGAAGTTCCATTCAAAACCTATCTAATTGGCACAAAGTGGGAGATGAAATTAGAAGGGCAATTCTTGACAAGCTAAAGCAATTTTCTTCCTCTCGGAAAATATATCTTCAATGGGTACCCTCTCATGTGGGTATTTTCGGCAATAAGATTGCGGACGCTTTGGCTAAACATGGTTCTGCTGAGACTTTGGTTACTCCTGACTCTCCGACCTGGCTCGAACTATTTTCAAATGCAAAACAGATTGATAGAGTCATTTGAACCACCCCACCAGTGCATCAGTGATATTGGGGACGGTATCTGGGCGGTGCTCTGTCACTTCAATGTTGTGGAAGTGACCAAACAGCCATAAGTAGATTTATCACCAGCCACCTCAGATCGCTGTCTTTTTCTAACGGTGTAAAAATCTTCCCGGTCTGCACCAAGTGCAATATTAACCAGGCCTCTCCCGACCACATTTAGGATTGTTTGGGGTTTCTCGAGAAGATATGTATATAAGACCCTTACTCATTAATTACTAAATACTAAATTAGATTTTTTTAAGAATTAATGGTGGCATCGTGGATCTGGTCTAGCTTTGCGGACCAATTGGAGGTTTTAAACAACAAACAAAGGGACTTATTCTGCCTCTCACCATTAAAGGTAATGTAACAATCGAAAAATACCTAACAATGCTTGCTGATTTCATATTTTCTAACATTTATTCATTATATAGTAATGAAAATTTTTATTTCAATTAAGTTGATGCACAGCTGGTTTATTGTCACGAAGCACAAGCATAGCTGAATCAAAGTTTTCCAGAACACTGTATCATTAAAAATGACCGTTTAACAAGAAGCAATCCAAGCAAGGCAAATTATCATCCAAAAATATAAATCACATATTTCATGTAAAAGAAAGCTTTTTAAGAGAGCATTGTCTTTAGAACAACTATTTTACAAATACTTTTCAGACTAAAGAATGAAGTGAAATTTACAATTTCCTTAAAGGTTACACATACATCATGAATTACTTTTATTTTTACCCTTTCCCATAAAAAGTTTCTACAGATTAATTCATAAAATATTTCTAATACTTTTTATTTAAGGTTATTAACCAGATTTGATTAAGAATAGTAATTTAAAGAGTAAATTAATGAATCTGTGTGTAATATTTAACGAGTAAATTAAAGAATTAGTGTAGTTATTTAAAGAGTAAAATGGGGCATTTCTTCTGCCTTAGTTCATACATAATTCAATATTATTGCTCATGCAGGTACATAAATACTTTTGTATAAAGTGAGAAAATGCCATAAGATAAATCTTTGTAAGTGTCTTCACAATTGCGTTTATTTTATTAATACCACAAGATCTAAAAATAGAAAAATGAAAGGAACCAATTATATCAGAGGAGTTAGTAAAATACCTTAATAAAAAAGTACTTTCTATATTTCTTATTTTCGTTAACGTGTACAAAAATGAAATGGAACAGAAATTCGTAGATAAACCTGCTATAAAAAGTTATTGAACCATCAAAATTATATTTACCTTTAACTAGAAAATGATAGAATTAGGACACATTCTAGTTTATTTTTTAAAACTGGATTTTTTTAAGGAAATTTTCGACGTTAAAACACTTTTTTTCTTTTATAATAAAATTCAAAATAATGATGATGAAATGAAATGAGAGATAAGGCGATTACAATATAATCAAACGTGATTTCAATTTTGGATCTTTTTTTATAAATTTTGCACGAATTCAGCTTAAGAAACTTTTGAGTTTACATTTTCATAAGTACCATAAAATAATTAATAAAAATTCATCATCATAATTATTTGCTTTATTGATGGCGAACAAAGCATCTATTGACACTTAGAGATTTAGTTACTGGCTAACAAATAATTACGAATACTTTTTGAATTAATATACTAACAAATACTATAACAATAAATGGTGACAAACACAAGAATTAACTACCCATGTGAAAAAAATAATCCTTTTAAGATTGTGTTGTCAAACATCAGTTATTAACTGAGTTAATATGCGTTCTTGAATAACGATGAAATGAGACAAAGTAAAAATATAAACATAATTAAAATGTAATAGGCATAGTTGGTTTAAAATTATTCGCTGCAACAGGAATTTTTAATAAAATATTCATTAAATTAAAATATTTTGGAATTATGATTATGAGAATGTACAATACATTTTTCCTATTAAAAATTTCACAATATGAATAAATTTGCATTCTTTTAATTATTTTTAAAGATCAGAGAAAATAATATTTTTATTATTTTATTGATATAAATTATTAATAACTTTGGAAAATCGCAGTTTTTTAATCCATATTTATATATTAACCCAAATTATTCTCCAAAATAAGCCAATATGTTTATTATGGTATAAATTAAGTTATAATAACAAGAATGAAAAATATTATATTATACACTCAGGCTTATATTAGTAAAATTATCTATTCAAAATTATCATTCAATTCTGAATGTGTGTGTATGATATTTCGTGTTAATTTTGAAAATGAGATAGTAATTATTTAAAGACCATAGTTTTGTATCTAATCTAAGAATTTGTAATGCGATTTTTTTCGCAGGTATTTGAACTCAATTAAGAAAGCAAAACTATTAAATGTGCATCATATTTTAGAATAGCTAAAGTGAGTAATAAAAGTAAGGGAAAAACTAAAGTAACATTGTAATTAAAGAAGTAAGTAATCCATCTGCAAAAAACTGAACGATAAAATAACTTTTCATTGAAGCTAGATAACATTTTATTTGATGTATAATATTGCTTACACAATACATTAAATTTGTTATATTTTTAAAATACATATATTTTTTCAAACTGACACTTTTTAACATCTTAACAACTCATCCATTCACGATTATAAGGATTTTATATTAATAGCCTTAAGTTAGTTTTAAAAAAATTATTTTAAACATCGCATTATAAAAAGTATTTATTTCAAGAATTGTTGGGCTACAATAATGAGTTAAACTATGGGTAAACTTACCCCATTTAATTTGATATATTTTATTAGTATGCTGGAAATTAAATGTTCATTATCGAACAATCATTACTCTTTTTATTTAAAAAAATTACATTATAATTTCATTACTAATCTCTATGAACAGATCATTTAAAATTTACCAGATCTTTTAGATCATTTAGATAAGTACAACACTGCTGAGGATTCTGTGTTTCTTTAATGATATCTTAGAAGCCTCTGCGTATCAAAGTTAATATCATAAAATTTTAAATTTTTTTGTTAGAGACATATATGCGACTACATTTTAGTAAGTGAGTTTTTTATTATAAAGCAATGTGGTGGTAAAATTTAATATTGATTTTATGATACAAAAAAAATTACTTACGATGTTGCAATTTTTATTCTCATGTTATCATAGTAGCCATTTTTTTTACTTTCTTTTGATATATAGTATGTCTACAATAACTATCTTTTTTAATATTCAGGCGATAATAATCAAGAAATGAAAATTAATTATATGTCTTATGTGTGAAGAATAATTTAACATACGGCTAGCTTATTTCTATATTTATTTAACATTAAAAAAAAAACACAGGTTAATCACACACGCTACACAGAAAATGAAAACAGAAGAATATTAAAAAAAGGAAAACTCCGACAATCATAATCGAGCGAGCAGCATTAGGCTCTAGGGTTAGAGCTCGTCTGGTACTCTCAGTTCGCTTATGATCGCTAGATGGCGTTGCTTTATTACAGACTCCCCCTTTGGCTCAGAAATCGTCTCGATGATGAGCCAGGATTTGACTGTCTGATTTTTGGAGATCTCCCTCGTTTTCTTAAGGGAGCAACTGGACCTCTGTCTTTCGATGAAGGTAGTTGGTATGTCTTTATCACATTCGTATGATATGTACCTAACACTTGATCAAGTGCAGCAGGATCTGCAACATCATATGTGGTAGGAGACCTGTTTGTAAGTATGAGGTATGGACCTTCACGTCTTGGCATAAATTTTTTTACATTTCTTGTTCCTGGAATTATTATTTGATGTAGAGTAATCCACACTTTGTCACCTGGCTTATAGTAAGCCTGTCTATGTCTTTTGTCAAAATAGACCTTTCTTCTATCTTGTTTTTGTTCTACTCGCTCCCTGATTTGAGGAGTCAGGCGAGCAAATCTTTTCAAATAAGGCGTTATTTCAGGGACAAAGTTATCATTATTAATAATTGATCTCATGTCATGACGAACATCATCCGTCGTCTAAGCTCTTTGCCGAATTGCAGATAAGCGGCAGTGTGACCAGTGGTGTCACATCTAGCTGTATTCATGGCAAAACGAATCATCGGAAGATGTTCTTCCCAGGTATCATGCGCATCGCCTACTAAGATGGCTAATCTAGGTTTAAAATCTCTGTTCTTACGTTCAAAGCGATTCGCTTGAGGATGATAAACAGGGATAAGGTCCTGTTTGATATATAACAAATGACAAATTTGTTGCATGACGGCACCAACAAATTGAGATCCGTTGTCACTGATTAATCTTCGAGGAAGACCATAGCGTAGATAAACTTCCTCAAGTAGCGTTTTGGCACAGTTTGACGCTGTGGCTTCATTAAGAGCAAATAACTGAACCCATTTGGTACTCGTGTCTTCCACAATAAATATCCATTTCTTTCCTGTTGAAGTTTCTGGAAGAGGACCAAAGAGATCAATAGCAAGAGTTTCGAATCTTTGCGTATAAATAGGAGTTCTAAGCAGACCAGCAGGTTTCTGATTTGTTGGTTTATACCGATTACATTCCACACATGTTTTGACATAATCAGAGATGTACTTCCTCATGCCTGTGAAATAATATTTGGAAGCTATCTTATTGTAGGTACCTTCTACTCCATAATGACCAGCTGTAGGAGCATCATGGTATTCTTGCAGAATTCTTTGTTGTTCTTGGATAGGAACAACCAATTGTGCATAGTCTGAATCCGTTTCAGGCGAATAACGATACAAAATACCTTCGTTCATTATATATCCTCGACTGATATAGTTAGAAAAGTTTTCATCCTTATCATTGTTTTCCAGACAATCGATAATTTTCTTCAGATCTGGATCTGCTAACTGTTCTTTACGAATATCACTTGATTTCCTAACTGGCATATCGACAGAGATTGCATTCATTTCACAGTTTGGATTATCATGAAAGTAAGTTGGTCTTGATAACATATCGGCCACAACATTTGCCTTTCCAGGTGTATATTCTATTTTTAAGTTAAATGATTGGATCTTTAAAGCCCATCTTGCTAAGCGTCCCGAGGGAGACTTTATGCTCAGAAGCCATTTAAGAGGTTGATGATCAGAAGCAATAACCACTTCTTGGTGGTCAATGTAGCCACGAAATTTTTCCAATGCCCAAACTACTGCTAAAGCTTCACGCTCAGTAGTGGAATAGTTGCGTTCTGCTGGGGTCAACAAACGACTCGCATATTCGATAACGTGTTCTTCTGGGCTATTTCCTTGTAGAAGAACTGCGCCAAGGGCATAGTTACTAGCATCAGTGCGAATTACAAAAGGCATAGATCCTTCCGGTTGTTTTAACACAGGGGCTGTTGTCAAACGTTCTTTCAAAGTTTCGAAAGCTTTTTGCTGTTCGAATTTCCAAGACCAATTGACTTTTTTCTTAATTAGGTAGCCAAGAGGTCGTGCTACGTCCACAAAGTTCGGAACATATCTTTTGAACCATAAGCAGGTTTGTAAGAACATTTGGAGTTCTTTGACATTATTTGAAACAGGAATTCTTTGAATAGATGCAATTTTCTCTCGATCAGCTTCAATTCCATTTCTGGTGATTCAAAATCCTAAGTACTTAACACGTTCACAGGAAAAATTGAATTTATCTCTATGTGCATGGAGTTTAAATAGAGAAAGTCTTTCAAAAACAGTCTTTATGTCTTTCAAATGCCTGTCAAACGTATCTGATAGGACTATATGATATCATTCAAGTATGAGGTCACGAAGACATCCTTCAGACCACTTCTGAATTTGTCTATTAGGCGTTGAAAATTGGCAGGTGCGTTTCTTAATCCAAAAGACATACGTATATAACGATAAGTGCCAAAAGGACAAATAAAAACAATTTTGTCCAAATCAGCCTCATCTACTTGAACCTGATGATAACCAGATTGTAAGTCAGTGGTAGACATATAGGATCTCGGTGTCGCCTCATTCAAGAGATCGTCCGTTCGAGGTAATGGGTAAGTGTCAAGTTTTGTAACAGTATTGAGACCTCTGTAATCTACACATAATCTGATTTTCCCATTGGGCTTTTCCACGAGTACAATAACAGCAGCATAAGCTGATTCACATGATTCGATTATATTCTTTGCTAACAGTTCCTCAATTTGTTCTTTAAGTATTTCTTTTTTGGCTGGAGACATACAATACGGTGGAACAGATATAGGATGAGGATCTAATGTCTCTATTCTGTGCTTAATGAAAGGAGTGGGCTCTCCCCCTAGTTCAAAGCAATGCTTGTAACTTTGAAGAAAGCAATTTAGTTTGCCTCTTTGCGTCTCTGTTAGATGTCTCCCTTCATCGCTTCTCAAGTGAACTATAGTTGTAGTTTCAGGCACCACTGAAGTTTTAGAAATGTTTGATGCTTTTCTTGCATTAGTAGGTTTTACATAGAACAAATACTGTCTCTGTGGATTTTCGCAAAAATGCCAGGTCCCATTTTGAACATCGAGAACAATACCAGCTGCATGGAGAAAATCTCTTCCTAAGAGTGTGCTGTTATCCTTGGCTTCAGGTAGAACGAGAAGTTCTGTTGACACACTTTTACCTTCTATACACAGATTGACGATGGTTTTAAGGGCAACCATGGACTGAAGTTTTCCATCAGCAAGAGTGAACGAAATTTTCTTGTTTTCAAAAGCAACTCCATTATCTCGTAAAAAGTTATATAACTTTTCTCCTGCAATAGAATGTGAAGCACCAGTATCTGCGCAAACTGCAATCTTCTTACCAAACAATTCGAAGACAATCATACTTGACATATCTGTATTTATATTATTAATGAATAAGTTCATGCAATTAAGAGTTGTATCTTCATGTTTAGAACTTGTACAAATAGAACATTTTGATCTGATAACTCCAGGCGTTCCGCAACCGAAACATCGGATAGATGATCTTCCATCTAATCTAGAAGTAGAGGAACGAGTTATTGGAACTTTTGAATATCGATTTTGAGCATTTTCTGTAGCATTGATCACAGGACGAAATTTTCTATCTGGGATAGTTTTCCTGTTTGCATCTCTTGAATATGTTTCCCTTTGAGACTGGTTCAATTGCTTTTTTGTTCCTTGCCGGACATTCTCATCAGCATCCAGTTTTTCAGCTATATCTAGAGGATTAATCCAGTTTGTCCAAGAATCAAGAAAATGATCTTTGACTTCTGGTGGAGTTCGTTTCTTAATTTGATCAGCAATTATTAAGCTTTTGAGTTGATCAAAAGTTGTAATATTCATTTATTTTATCCATCCCTCAAAATAAGAGGCTAATTCAAAGTAAAAGTCTCGCCATGTTGTATCAGAACTTTTTCTGTATTGTGAGAATAACTGTCGAAACTTATCAGCAGTAACCCTAAATCTTTTAAGGAGCATTTCCTTCACCTTTTGGTAATTTTGCGCATTTTGTTCATTTTCTCTAGCAAGCAGTTGTGCTATTTCAGTTGGCAAAGATCCAATTAAATATGGTATCCAAGAACACTCGGGAAGATTCATAAATTTCAACTGTCTCTCGAATATAATTAAAAATAGACCAATTTCATCCTCTTTTGGATTAAATTTAGGAATGATACGATTAAGTTCGAATTTTTGACATTCAGAATCAGAAGCGCCTACAATGGAGGTAGATGCCTTTTGATCTTCGAGCTGGAGCCTAAGCTTTTCCAATTCAAAACCACGATCATTTTCTAAACGCAATTGTTCTTCAACTTGTAACTTACGCAATCTTTCTTCTTCAATTTCCTTTTCTTTTGCTAATCTCTCAAATTCTGCTACTTTTTCAGCCTCTAAGCAATCTTCTATTATAACACTAAGTATGTTTTTCAGAAGTTCTTCATCATAATTATCACTTTTAGTTATAAGTTCTCTAAGGTCAATTATTTTCATCTCATCAGACACAGCCAAACCAAGCTCTGTTGCAAGAGTTCGGAGGTCTTGTTTTTTAGATTTGCCAAGAAAAGCCATTTTTACCAAAGTCTTTCAATATTAGTGAAATATTTAGAAAATGATACCAAAAGAAAATTCTTAAACATAAAATTATTCAAATACCAGAAACATCAAATCAAACACTTCAGTATAGCCATTTTAAAAGAAGATAATGTATTTCAATTATTGGAATAACAAAACAACAAGTAATACTTTTGTAGTAAATAATTAAAATAATACTAGAAACTAGCCAGTACAATTACTAAAAATATTAAATATATAACACAAACACTGTAAAATCATCACTACCTACTACTTCATACGAAAATAATAACCTTGTGAATTGTATATATAAAAAGTATCATTTAAATTTTAAAACAATTTTTGAATATATAGAAAACAATACCAACATACAGATTAATTTCAGAAATATTATTCATAGAGTATTTAATATTTTCTTATTAGTGCACAAAAATCATTAAGAATATTCATAAATTCTTTCAAATAGATTATTTAACTATTTCCATAGACCACAAACATAAATTATATATGCAGTAACAGATAATTTTATAACGACAGATACTCATTCTCAGAAACATGAATCATTAGATAATGTAACTAATATACAAAAATACACATTTTCCACAACAATAAGATCAATACAAGAATCAAAAATAAATTTTCAAATAAATTTCTTTTAAATAATACTTAGCAATATATTGCTTTAATAATTCAATACTTTTGTTTTTTGATTTAAAAAAGAACATGTTATAAAGATTACATGTTTATAAAATTGATAAAATTCTCTTTTGTTATTCCTAAAATCATTTAAATGCAATTAAATAATTAAGCAAATGTATACAAAAACAATATTATATATCATATAATGAACACATATGACTTTATTTATTGAATAAGTTTCAATTTCAATAAATCTTATACTTATTTACTATAAAATAAAATACACATTCATAGAGAAATAAGATTCTCTTTTAAGAATTATTTAGCTATGAGAAAAAAAAAAAGGACCCCTTCCTTCCTTCGAAAGGCACTTGAAAGTAATAAATTTCTGTTGCGGGAACAGAATCGCATTCCTAAAAGAAAAGAAAACAAAACAAGCGCATAGCTTCTCGGCGGCAGTGGTCTGGGTGACTAACTTATTTTCCAACAATTTTGGGAATTTCGTTTTTAAAGTAACCTGATTTCGCCTTTAATATTCAGTATAAATGATTAAATTATACGACTACTTAAACACATTATATATATATAAAATAATATTAAACACTTCACACATTGATACAAAACAGAAGCAAAATAATCATAAAATAGAAATGAATAACAAAGAGATATGTAAGCGGATCTGCTGCTCGAAATATATATATATATATATTTTTAAAAGCTTGGATAAGCCAAAGTTAATTTATATATGATTGTTTGGATAAACAATATGAATTTAGATTGTATGAGTTTGGATAAACTCATCAACTCCGACGATTCAACAAAATTAAATCACAACAAAAATATACTTATCGTTTTGGATTTAGCGCCACGTTGGGCGCCAGATTTTCTATGTCATATGTGTGAAGAATAATTTAACACACGGCTAGCTTATTTCTATATTTATTTAACATTAAAAAAAAAAAAAAAACACAGGTAAATCACACACGCTACACAGAAAATGAAAACAGAAGAATATTAAAAAAGGGAAATCTCCGACAATCATAATCGAGCAGCATTAGGCTCTAGAGTTGGAGCTCGTCTGGTACTCTCAGTTCGCTTATGATCGCTAGATGGCGTTGCTTTATTACAATTATCAATATTATGTATTTGGAAATAGAGTTAAATTCTTATCAGTTGCTTGGATTGATAGTAATTTTTAAACATACATAATTAAATCCAAATCACAGATTTTAACGACTATGAGTTTCTATTGTATGTTTAGATTTTGATTAGTGAAAAATTCCATCAATTTTGCAGTAGATTAGTGGCAATAGTTTGTTGGAAATATATCATACTATCACCATTTTCGCTGAAGGACCAATGCGGAATGATTAGGATTCCACATTTATTAATGAATTCAATCTCCAATTTAACAAGAGATCCATCGTGTTCTATAAAAGCAGATGAAGGACGTTAATAAATCATTCATGTGTCTTTAACTTCTTTCATGTGACCATTATATCTTCCAAAGGAAAGATACCGGTGGATGTGGTAGGTCAAGTTTTGCAGACCTTCTGTTTGTTCCATGCTTCTAATAACGAATACTCAAAAACTTCGTAAAATATATCATAACTTTAATGTACATATTAAGTATTTCATAAACATTTTGTTAATTTAAAACTTAAAAATTTATCATTACCTATCTAACAAAAAATAGCGTAGGTACGAAAGAGTTCTTCAGTACTTTGACTGATATTTTTCCTCTTAGAAATCCATAAAGAATAAATTTTTTATCTGAATGTGAAATATTATTAAAATAAAGACCGTGCTTACAATCTAGAAATCATAAAGTAAAGTATTGATATACAAATTTATATATTTTTGCACAGATTATCTCTTTCATCAATTAATGATAAAATTGACAAAATACACCAATTTAAGTGATTTTTGACACACATCAAAAGAAATTTAAATATCATAGATTGTAGAGTAAGGAAAGAGATGAATATAAAATTAAAGAAGGGAATTTAAGCTAATAGGAATATAAAGGGAATGTATATATATTTAAATTTTTGAACTTGGAGCAAAAATGGAAAATGTATAAAAAATATAATATAAGCTAACTAAATCTAGTCCATATATATATATATATATATATATAATATATATAATATATATATATAATATATATATATACATAATATATATATATATATATATATATATATATATATATATATATATATATATATATATATATATATATATATATATATATATATATATATATATATATATATATATATATATATATATATCTGTATATATCATTAGGTAAATGGTTACTATTTAAAAACTAAAGTTTAGTTAATAAGTTTTAAGAAGATTATAGGTAGAAATGTGATAATCATTAAAATGCTTACACAGTTACTTTGAAGGAAAATATCCATTCACCGTAATGACATTAATTGTGCTTGAATTATAAAAAAGAAAAATTCTTATAGTTTCATTGATTGACTTACAAAAATATTTATTAATATTAAAAAGACTTTCATAATCAACATTGAAAATTTATCTGAGAAACTCTAAATGTAACAAGGGAATCACATAAAAAATATACCCTACAAATGAAAAGGTATCAATTTACGTAATTAAAAATTTAAATACGTCTCTTAAGTTTTATTTTATTTCATTTGAAGTAAAATTCAATAAATTTAATTAATAAGTATTACATGTATTTACTAATAAACTAAATAAAATTATTTAGTTAATTTTAACGAAAATTATTTAATTTTAATCAATTTATCTAGTAATAGTTAAACTTAATTACTGTTTTCATCACATTTAAAAGGAACAGTTGTTAAGTTTAGTGATTATGTTTATAACTAATTTTATACAATATTAATAAGAAAGTAATATTTTCTGAAAGAAATTCTTTTTATTAAGAGGAAGTGAAATTCATTAACTTATAATTATTTAAACCTGAAGGATTTAAATAATTTTGCTGCAATAATGATTGGAAGTTTTAGGAAATTTTTTAATTAAATTACGAAACTTTACGTTTACACCTCCAATAAGTGATTATTATTTGTTTCTCTCTATAAAAATAATTAAAGGATGAACTATGATAAAATGTTTGAACAAATGGAAAAGTGATATATAAATTTCTACATTAACCAATAATTTATTAAGCAGGAGATAATATTTTTATATAACAAAAACTACTTATTATTTACATTAAATTATTAAATTAAATGTTAAGTTTTTACATAAAATTTATTGTAGCCTATTAATCGATAATAATTTGTAACTTTCTTATTTTAAAATAAAGAAATATATTGAAAGTTGAAGGATTATAATTTAGAACACATTGTAATAAAAGCATAAAAAGTATTATGTTTGAAAAAAAACTATAAATTGTATAAACTGATAATTTCAAGAGACATTAACTCTCTTATAATGTATTGAATTTATTTTGCCCATTTATTAACTTTAAGGTAATAATAAAAAAAAAATTTAAATTGACATAAATTATTATCGAAATAAAATTAAATATTTTTTGAAATAAATAGAAGTAGTGTAATCAAAACTTTTATTTATAACTTTAGCTATAAAAATCTAAAATTTTAGTTTGATTTTTGTGAAATTAGTAAGGATTTACTGGAGTGAAATGATGAAAAAAGAAGCCAATGGAATGAGGGTAAACTGACTACCGAATTATATGATTAGTATATAGAAAAAAATTATGTTCAAAGATATTTTTAAGGAACTGTTTACTGGTTACTTTTTGGAAATTCTCTAGTACTGTTTACGCATTGCAATGATGATATAATTATCATTTTAACCTGAGACAACGATTGACACTATTTTGCAAATAATGACGGGATTATGTGAAAATTTGAAGTATTAGGTTCATATAGATAGAAATGAAATGACATTTAGGAAATAATATTTTAATTTAGGTTAATTGGGAGTTCATTTAATTATTGAATACGTCATATCTAAGCTTCATTGGCAAGTCAAAATTTTCTTACGATAGAAAGAAGTGAATTTTTGCCCTTTCCAAAATATTTGCATATCAGCAAATGAAGATACCCAAGTTTTTAATCTATATTTTCCAGGAATTTATTAGCAAGATTGACATGTTTTTTGTAATACCGTAAAATATATTTTAAATGTTAAACTACTCTTTGGATAGCTTTATTATTATATATTGACATTAATGAGAACATAGTTTGTATTATGATATAACAATGATTTACTATGCAAAAAAGCAGTTAAGAATTTCTCATGCAAAACGACATTTTTAAATATACCAAAACAGTTTATGGTCCTTGATATTAAAATTCAGTGTGCACATATTCAAATATTCATATGTTCCATATCTTTTTCTCAACAGAACAAGATATATTTCAATAATCTTGGGAGTACAAAGTTTCAAGATGCTTTTATTTCTTTCGGTGTCTCGCTTTCTACTCTTGATATTATTCGAGAATAGTTATTGAAAGTGTGTAGCAGTATAAGTTCTGTCACAGATATTGTTGGCAAAGGAAAGCAATAGCACAAACAAAATTTTTAAGCACATATTAAAATTTATACCATCCCTACCGATTTCATACTCAGAAGGAATTTTTTTAAGTAGGAATGTTTTCTTCCACACAAAGAAATTAATTACAAAATATTTGTTTTGAAAATTATTTGCTTACTTCCGGAAAAGATTAAATATTTGAATAAAATATTAATAATATGAACAAAAATGTTATAAGGAAGACGTAATATGCTATATATTTGTGATCGGAATTTGTATTCTATATAATTTTGGTAAAAATATATTTCTTAGATTTATTTCATTGTTTGGTATAAATTTGACATACACAAAACTTGATTTTTAGTTTGAGTAAAATGTAAGACTTAAATTCTTGTGCCTTAAAGTTTTTTTTTTACTATTTAACTAATAATTAAAAAAAAAACTTTTTTCAATGACGTATTTGTAATGTAGTAATATGATTATGAATTCGGTACAATCATCTGAAAATGAACATCATTCAAGTAATGATACTGATAATTTTCATCCAAATACATATTTTTTATATACTTGCGAATTTTAATATTTTTGTAATTAATACAACATATTTTATTTATACAACATATTTATGTATTTTCAAAATGGCCCCCTTGGGCATCAATACAGAGCCTTAAACGACGCATAAAATTCCCTGCAATTGACCGCAGTTCATCAGGCTTTAAATTAGCCCATTCCTTCTTAAGAGTAGCCTTTAGATATTCCAAACTTTAATGTAGCTTAGAGCATACTCTTGGTTGTAGAAAAGGCTAAACACTATAGTCCATCGGGCTTAAGTCATGTGAAATAGGGGGCGGGGGGCAAATTCCCACAGCTATAAAATCCGGAAGATTTGCTTGACACCAGTCTTGCGTTGCTTTTGTTCTATGAGAAGGGACAGAATCTTGTTTAAGTGACCAAATGCTATTTCTAAAATGTTTTGGGGCCCAAATAAGTAAAACTGACTGTAAAATCTCATTGCAGTAGTACATGGTCTTGTTCAGTTTGGCGCATTCATTTATAAAAACCAGAGGAGTTTTTCCAGTTTCACAAATGCCTCCCCAAACCGTAACTGAGTGTGGTTTTTGCCGACATTCTACTCTTGTGAATGTTCCAGGACGATCACATAACCAGTAATGGTCATTTTGTCGATTTTAGGATTGTTCAATTAAGAAAAGTTTTCCGTCCGTCAAGATGAAATGATTCCGTGTGCCTTTATCAGACTTTCAAAGAAGAGCTCAACATCTTTGCAATCGTGTAAGCTTATTTTCCTCTGTTAGTTTCTGTGCTTTTCAAAGTTTATTGGGCTTAAGTCCAAGTTCTGCTTTTGCAATTTGTCTGATTCTCTATTAACACCTATTTCTTTAGCTATTTTTCTCATTGAATTTCTTGGATTTCGGTTAATTCGCTTCTTGATAATTTTGAGAATTTCATTTGTATTCACAGTTCTTTGTTTTGGTTTACGATATCCACCATGGTCATAGCCAAGCTCCATTTTATAACACGTGATACCGTTTGTTTGTGGATATTCAGTTTTATGTCTATCTGAAATTGCTTTAATCCAGACTCAAATAGAGCAATTATTTGCCATCGTTTGCTTGGCATATTATTTCGAACAAGGAAATAAATCTATTTGCTTTACTAACATTGAAATGTCTTAAGTAAATGAAAGTATTATAAAAAGTGATGGACAAGATTTAAACCAATCAAAAGCAGTACAATTTTGTCAACAACATAAAGTTGTTCACCCTATAGGAAATCTAAGGGAAGAGAATCCATGTATCTTATTGTTTTCTTAAAACTAAGTAATCAAATTTATCATTTTATATTAATTGAAATAATAAATCATTGTGTTTTGCAGAAATAAAGTCTCGGTTTTGGTCATGGATGAGATATTCATTTTATTGAAAGTAGATGCGAATGACAAACATAAGACAGATGACATATTCATTTTAAATGAATTAGTTAACAAAAGTAAATTAAAAAGTTATAATAAAATTGTAATGAAAATTTCTCCACATTATTTGTAAGTATATTGTTGACATTTGTAAATGTTTTCTTCAAAAATTTAACTACTTAATTTAATTTATATTTAGACTTTATTATAATTATTTTAAATAAAACCTCAAAATATGAAGCTATAAAAATAATTATATATAGCTTAATTTCATTGCATATCACGTAAAAAATATTTCTGGAAATTTATAATTTAAATTAGTTTTAGAATTAAATTAAACCATCTAGATTAATGAAAATAAATAGATTTATACTCCAGCAAAATAAACAAATTTACAACTTTTTGTGAAAACATCAATAAAAAACTCTTAAATAAAAATCAACATTTTTCGGGATGATTTTTTTTATTTATCTTTTCTTCCAGTTGTGATTTGACTGATAAAAAAAAAAGAAACTCATCTTCATTCATATTTTAAAATAACAAAAAAAAAAAAGAAAAAAATAGTTTTCTTTTCTGTATACAAAGGCTATTCAATTGCTTTGATTGAAAATTATAATTTTTTCTTTCATAACCTCACATCACTTTGATGTTGATATCATTTTCATTTTAATTTACAATCTTTTCATGGTTATGTTTTTTTGTAACATTAATTGCGTTCTTTCATATGAAGATTACTTCCTGTTCTGTAAGAAACTTCTTTTTACTATTGAAATTTCTTTTACTTAATATCAAAATTTTGTTATATTTAAATTTTACTTTCAGATTAATACTTTCATTATTTTAAATTATTTTTCATACCATCCTCTTTAGGTATATTTTACATTAGCTATTTTTTATTCACATATACTTAACAAGATTACATAAATGAAAAAATAATTATATTTCTGCTCTATACATCAACACGCAAAATTATGTTTGAAGTTTTCCTATTTAGTGTTCTATCTATTTTACCAAAAATGTTTCATCAACCTGTAATATTTTTATTTCTATAAATTATTATAGTTTCTCCTCTTATTGGGCTTTACAAATTCAATGATTTTATAATATTATTCTATAAATTTCCTATTCTCATTAAGAAAGGGTTAATTTCATTTTCTACTAGATAAAGCTATAAAGTGTTGTGCGAACTACAATTTCTAAGTTATAACTTAACATTAATCATCACTACATTAAATTTTGATTTTTACTAGATTTGTCATTTGGGATGAAATTTTTGGAATTAAAATGATATCACCTTTGTTGACATTAGAACAATCTCTGAAAGGAACCAAAATTATTTTAGAATATTTTATTTGCTGCAGTTTTTTATATATTTATATAGATCTCTCTTCCCTAGAAATATTAAATCCATTTCATTTTTAATGAGTTCTTAAAATCATTTAAATCGATAGAATATAAATTATTCATGAAAAATTTACAAATACATTTAGACAAGCAATATATAACTTACAAAGAAATTTCTCTTTAATAAAATATTTAATTAAGTTAGTAAAATAAATTAACAGTTTCTGTATAACTTTATGAGATGTTTCCAACCACCAAATTGGATCTTATTTCCTTATAATTTTATCTATTAGCTAAACGCATAAATATTACAATTAAGACAAAATTCTGTGTCTATTTCAAAAAATTGTATTTAAAATTACTTTCTATATTAAAATATACTAAAATGGACAAATTATTCGGTATATTTTATAACTAAATACTTTTTTATTATTAATTGCTAATACAATAGTAAAAGAAAAGAGTGAAACATTGTTAATAAGAAATTCTAGATAGTATAAAAATGTATTTTGTCCGAATGAGAAATAAATTAACGAAAATATTTTACAAATGAATTTTTGAATTAAATCAGTTAAATGAATCTGATTTATATATACCTGATAATTTTTTTTTTAAACGTAAAACAATTTCTTAAGATCATGTGTAGATGTTATTCAATCCTATTTCATAAACTTAAATGTATGAACTGTTACATTTAAAATGCGATAAGCATAATTTTTAATTAAAGAAATCACTAACATTTATTTAATTTTTTGAAAACTTTTTTACTCACAAATCATAAACATTTTAAAAATCCCATTTTTTTCTTTTTAATAAAATTCAACAGAATAAAAGAATTGAAGAATAATCCAAACTTGCTTCACATCAGTTGAAATTTTGACTTTAAGCTTGAAAATCTGAACTAACATCATTATCAATGTAAACGGTACATAAAAAACTAAACTCTTTTTTGGACAAAAAAATAATAATAATAATAATATGATGATGATGATGATGAAATACCATAATTGTGGACTGAAACTTTCAGTAAAGATATGTAAAAGTGTATTATGAAAATTACTAAAATTTAGTAGCCATAAAATCCATACATTTCAAACTTAACATGATTTTCCCTTCTTCAGCGCAACTCATTACGCTCTTATCTTTGTTTTAATCTAATTAGCTTAGATTATGACAAAACTAAACTAAATGTGGAACGGCAGCCCATATGGGCCGAGGCCTGTAGTGCCCATAACTGTATTTATGACCAAGGGCCCAGGGGTGTGATGCAGATGTCCCAATTAGGTGGTTAACATGAAACTCTCATTGCTTAGTTCCCAAGCATGTTTGGTCAATCAGTTTATCTACCCCTTGAAATTATGAAAGGCTGAATCGAGATTATAACAAAGTTAAGCGTTATTTAATAACGTTATATTAATTTAATTATTAATATAACGTTATTAAGTAATTAAATTTTATAATGATGGCTTATTATTAAATTGTGTTTAGATTTACGCAGCATATTGATGTTCGTGAAAATTATCAATAAATTTGTAAATGAATGTACCACAGAAATCTAGAATTAGTATTCTTGTTATATGTCATATTGCATCAAATCATTCACAATCGGAAAATATCCTCTCGTGAACAAATACAGAATGTACTGCAAGACCTGCTTCCCTTGATGGCTGAGTATTATTCACTCATTTTATGTAGTTTTCCAGAAATCAATGATATCGATGATTTTTTAGACACATATCATTCAAGTCTTCCCATAGTTTTTATTTATTTATTCTTAAATGTAAAAATTTGATTTGTAAAAAAGCATTCTTATATATACACAAAAGTGTATTATTTTTGCTATTTTAAAAAAAGTTTCTTCTAATAGAGTTTTTTGCATTTAAATCTGTTGAAAATAACACTGAAGTAATCACGCTGGGGAGAAAGTTGTATCGCAGTTTAAATGAAAGGCGAACGGCTTAAAACCGCAAAAATTTATTAATTTAAGATTAGAATTATCTATGAGCATTCGGTGTTAAGAATAAACAATTGCAAATTCGACAGCGAAACGGGGGCGTGGGAAAACATGTCACGATTGACAGAACAGTCTGTCTTCACCCGTTCAAGATGTTGACCAGTTACATTTAATGCATTCGGAGAGCACATTTCCAGCCACGGAGCCGAAATGGCTTTGTTAGTGAAGGTCTTCTACTTATTATCAGAGGGTAGGGAGTTCGATTCACTACTTAATTGAAACTCCACCATTTTCTCTAAAGAAGGATGACACATGTAAAATATGTCGTTGTCGCAGTGTACTATAAATGCAGTGATACTTCTAGGGGGGTTTACCAAGTATTGGGGGTCTTTCTCTTGAGTTCTGATTCGATATTCCAATGACTCTACCCAGCTATATTTACTATATTTATCTAACTGGTAGACCCAACTCAGAGCTAAGTACAGCGAAGCATGCTGGTGCTACTACGACAACAACAACAACGTCAACCGTAGAGTTAACAACTGCGGGGGTTCATGGAGTTAACTACGCGTGCACCGCACTGTTTTATTGCTATTAAAAATTACAAAATCATATTCAAATTGCTTTATTCAGCTTCCTCATGATTACTTAATTCATTAATAAAATATAACATTCCCTTTTAATTACAAATTAATGTTTTTTTAATATGCAACAGCATTTTGTCATTTAAATAATGTTCAAAACGACAATTTTAACCTTAACCATTTAGCAGGAAGAAGGAACCACGTATTGTATCCGTTGTTATTAATTGATCCCTTTCATCACTCATATTTAGTTAGGAAGAAACTTTTTTTCAATAGACGGAGCTTTGACCCTTTGAATGCAAGCATGACATTTAAAAATACAATTGTATATAGCAAGATATGTATCAAAAAATAAATCTGAGATTATTATGTATTAAAGTAGAGCTAAAAGTATGATAATTGGGTAAAGTATACTCTGTTATACTGCTTACGTTTACTGATGACTAAAACCAAGTGAAATCCATGTTATCGGTTACGGTATATACTACCAGACTACTCATATTGAATCGTGAATATAGCAGTTGTATAAACAAACATTAACAATATAGGAAATAGATGTTTTATAAGATGTATTATAATACGCAAAATTAAAATCTTGTTGTTGTTGTCTTAAGTCAACTAAGGTGGCATTAGGGGTGCGCTGCTCCACATTTCCAATTGATCCATATCTTGGTGTGGAGTCCGGCTTCCTCAGTACACACATGCTATAGGGGGGGGGGTACCCGTTTATAGAGTAATCAACCATTTATAACCCATTCATACTAGAAAAGGACAAATAATGGATAGACAAAGCTAGAAAGTACATCAATGACCCAGTTAGAATTCAAACCCAGAATCTCCCTATCCGCAATCCGGCACCTTGACCAGTAGATAGGGTGGATGGCAGCTGAAATCTTTCTTTGTCTATATACATATAACTCAATGAGATTTTTAATGTGAACTCTGACTTTGACGATTTCAACGTTTCCAAATCTCTCTTGAATGTCTTCTGCAAATAAACATCCAATCCGTAAAATGTTAGGAATCTTACAATTTTTCTAATTCTTTTCTTCCAAGAATACCTTATAGTAAACTTTGAGAAGATGTTCTCAAATATAAGTATTTCATAAGAAGCTTCTCACAGAAGGAACTTATCAAATGTATCCTTAGCACCATACATGCCTAGGATTGAGTTGGATGTTTTTAAACTCTGTTGAAGTATACCGAGAAAGAAATATGGTTCGATATTGTAAAATAGATGTACGGATTAGTTTAAAGAGTTTTGATTGAATTTGTGGAGATAAGTTGTTAGAGGTAAAGGTGTTAGATGTGGTATAAGGTATTAGAGGTGTTGCATGGAATCCTATTGTATTCGCCAAATGGGTAACGGCTTGAATTTTAAGTTAAGAACAGATTTGGGTATGTCAGAACTAGCGTTTGAATATTAGGATACTTTGCAAGTTGTTTTGATTTGATCAGCAAGCTCATAACTCTCTATTCCTAAATGAACCCGTATTCAGCTAAGTTGAATTCTCATTTTCTTTTAGAATTGTGGAAAATATCGAAGTATTTCATGTATTTTCATTTATGTTGGAGATCGTTGGTTTCCATTAAAATCGGCAAGCTGTCACTCTACATGATCATTAATGAGTATTTCTTTCTTTTTTGCATGGTACTTGCATTATACAAAATTAAAGTAAGATTAAAAGATTTCTGTATAAATCTCCATTACATTTAATCTTAAACTAATGATTATAATATACAACATGAGTAAAATGTATCCTTCAAATATGAGACTGCAATAAGCCGATACGCGTTCTTTCACTTTTATGTCTTTATTCAACAAATGTAGCACACAATGTTTTGATAAAGGATTATTTCGCATTGTCTCTGTAGAGTAAAATAATTGATTACAACTCTTCTCGTCAATTTTTTTATTCCCAATCATTTCAATTAGTTATTCAAAAAAATTATATCTTAAATAAAAATTTTAATTTTATGGTTGAAAGTGAAGCTTTAATCAACGTAAAAAGGAAAATAAAACTTTCTCAAATTTGACACGTAACATTTGTTACGTATTCTTTGCATACGTTTAATTTAATAGCTCTTTATATATGCTGGAAATTTTACAATAGAACAGGAATAATGAAATTTTATTGCGCAGTGTTGAGAAATTTATCCATGTATTCAATTCTTAGTGTGATTTTATCAATTTATTAAAATTAGGAAGGAATAATATAAGGAATCAAGAATATTTCTTTTTGTTAAATTTTATACTCAAATTACAGTACGTCATGGGATATCTTGACATAAATTAAAAGGCTTCTAGAAGATTCTAAAGGTAAAACAAAGTAATAATGTAAGAGGAACTCAATAATTAGCAAATTATTTTACATTAATCTCGTTTAATTTTAAATGATTATATGGAACTCTAATTCTTTTCGCAAAAGGTTGTTTGTAGATCACTCAAAATTTTGTCTAATTACTATTGAAATATTCATATTTTTTTAGTCTTTAAGGAAATTTAAAACTTCAAATAAATAATAGGGGTAGTAACAATTTAAAATATATAATTTTATGTAAAGTGAAAAATGTCTAAAATGTTTGAAATATTTTTGTATTATTATTATAGCGCTCTCCATTTAAAACGTTCCGAGGTCTAACGAGCAACCTCACTTCAATGATAAGCTGATAAAGGGGATGTATATTTATGTTACTGGTTCCTGTATACAGCATTTTCAGGCTGATCATTGGTGTTTTCAAAAAAATGTCATTCCAGAAGCTAGTTTTTGAGGTGGGTATAAATACACCTAAAAAGATTCTGAATCTGTTAAGCTGTCTAAATACACGGCTGAAGACAATATACATCCGGGGAAGATATGCCCCCATGTTTTTGTTTTTTATTATAAAGGAATTATTTCTAGTACTCTAGAGGCTCGAGTACTCTAGAGACTCGCCATCACCGAGTGGTGGAACAATTTTCATGGGAGCATTAAATTCCGTGTTCAATTTCAGCTATTTTTAAATAACGATAAATGGTTAGTTAGTTACTGACTTTTGCACGTACATTTCTGGATATAGGTGATTGGAATTTTTCGGCGTTTTCTCCATCATGAATCGTGAATACCCCTCTCTGTCTATGAAAGTTTGCTTCGACTGCAATTTCGTGGTTGATGAGCAAATACTTTCTGTCATTAGGTTATTAAGTGGTATTAAATGTTATGAACATTCAAAAATCTCAATGAAAACTAGGATAAAACACTTTTGGTTTTTCCTTCAAAACATTATATTTATTAATTAAATTCATATATAAATGCTTCATATGTGCTTAAAAATTTAAATAAAACTATATATTTTATAAAAAAAAAATATTCACAAAATTCTCTCTATTTATGGCATATTACCTATAGTAATATATTCAAGACGCTTATGCATTATTTTTATCAAAATTAATATGTCAAAATTTATTAGTCCTAGGATGTTAATTGTATAATTGAAACTGTGTAATCACTGAAATTTTGGCTATAATAATACTCTAAATTGCGTGGCACGACAGCCCATGTGAACCAAATCCTGTAATGCCCATAACTGTTTTTACGACCAAAGGCCCTGGTGTGCGAAGCATATGTCCCAGTTAAGTGGTCAGCCTAACGTGAGACCCCTCCGTGTTTAGTTCCCAAGCCAAGCACCCTTGGTACTCAGTTTATCAACCCAATGAAGGGATGAAAGTCTGAGTCGATCTTGCCCCACCCAAGGATTGAACTTCGGATCTGTGCTTAGGGAGCGTGAAACGCTGCCACTAAGCAACTGGGCATATTCAGAAGAATATTTTTTAAGGTATTTTCGATTTTGTTTTGGATTAGGACACTCCCTAATAATAAGTTAATTGCATATTATATTGTGGAACGAGTTTTATAAATAATCTGTAAATAGTGTTTGATAATAATCGATGTATATAGTTTGTATTACCATTTTTATCTTTCATTTGAATTTGATTATTTACTTCTTCTGAATTTTTAAATTGTATCAACAGCAAATGTAATTTTTAAAATTTTTTCCTTGCATGATTTGTAAGCAAAAAATGAGAAATTTTGTTTTGTACTTTTCGATTACACCCCCGTTTATGATAATAAAGAAATAGCATGTTTCTTATTGAAAAGCGCAAATAATATAATGTAGATATGATAATTTTATTGGCTCAATCTAAGAGATGACAATCAAATATTTTTGGGTGCAAAAAATACTAAAATGGCATAAGCAGTGGTAGACAAACTAAATGTTGAACAAAGCTAAAGTTAGATGATGCAAAAGATTGATTAGTAATAAGTATGTCGGAATAGTGTTGGAATTTAAAATATTTATTCCGAGATGCTAAATTTAATATACCATCATGAGATTTTTATGTCGAATCTTTTTTTATAATTATGTTTCCTTTTTTCGTGTTATTCTATCGGAAAATATAAATAAAAATAGGCATTACTAAAAATAATTGATGACAAAAATCGTATATAGTAATGCTATATTATTTAATATGTAAGTATGAAAATTTAATTTCATTTATAAAAAAAAATGATTACTTAAATGTTTAAACGAACTGCTAGATATATTATATTTATAGGCTTAAGCGTATCTGAGAGAAACAATTTCCTGCAGTCTTATCAAATGATTATTTCATAATAAATTTGATAATTGATAAAATATGAAATGATTATTTTATCAAAAATTAAAGCGAAATCTTTTGAATGTTATTTGATAAAGAATTACATTAAAATTACATACTTTTAAAAATTCTTTTTTTATGAACTTTTGTATATTAAGAATTTTCTACTGTTCTTGAAAATGTGGATACAATACTAGGCCTACAACGCCAGCAAGAAAATAAGTGGAAAAAAGAAGATTTAACTTGCACCGTAATCGCACAGACAACGTTGGTGCGCGAAACATGCTGTTTTTATACTTTCATCACATGCTGTTTTTCCCACGAATATAAAATTCTTTTTTTTTAACTTCAAATCAAATTCTACATAGTGTTATTAACTAAATCTTAAAATGTGATTATTTAACAAGATTACGTATGTGGTTCGTACAATAGAATTTTCCAAAAATGGTGTATAAAATACTCTAAATGTTTCTATGTATCTTAACTATATGTAAATGTAAAGATAATATTAACTAACAAAGAACAAAACGAATTGGAAAACAAGATAATTCGTTGTGGATAAAAAGGCAAATCTATCGAAGGGGATGAATTATTTATTTTGCATATAATTTAAGAATTTAGAATATATATATATATATATATATATATATATATATATATATATATATATATATATATATATATATATATATATATATATATATATATATATATATATATATATATATATATATATATATATATATATATATATATATATATATATATATTTATATATGTATATATATATATATATATATATATATATATATATATATATATATATATATATATATATATATATACATATATACATATATATATATATACGAGTATGTATATATGTATATATATATATATATATATATATATATATATATTCTGAAAAATATCTATATTTAACCTTTAAGGTTCAAATGTTCTTTATTAAGTATTTGCGATTTTGAAATATATATAAAATAATATTTCTCTAGTACTTTATGTTCATTATTTATATCAAATTAAATTTTGTCAATCTACTCAAATTTATGACTTTACATTTTTTCAAGATCCATGGTGGTTAACAATCTGTAATATTAGTTATTTTGGAAAAAATATTTTATAAATTTTCAATTCAGCTGAATTTTATAAAAGTTCCTATTTTACATTAATGGAAAAATTATTAAGCCTTTTATATAGGTCTAAGCTTAACGTTTTAATTTTTGGTTTAAAATCATAATTTTGCTCTAAGAGAACATATTTATATTGGTTCCAGGTTTTTTATCTTTATATAGACAAAAATCAATTTAGTTTTGGTTTCATTATATGTATGCAAACAGTTCGTATAGTGCTTAGTTATATTTTTGAACATTCAGTGTAATAACTTCTGAATACTTGGTTGCAGCATACAATGCAGCTAACAGCCACAAGAATTCTAATAGAAAGTATGCTCGTATAATTATTATGTATCCAAACTTGTAGTTATTTAGAAGAAAGCTTCTTTTCGATTTCATTCATTGTTCAATGAGACAAGACGATATTGTAATAATTGTCTCGTTTTATTGAACAACAGCTGAAGTCGAACCAAAGATGATTACTCCTTAAGGCAGCTAGCTAAATTTTCGCAGTTTTGTGCCTTTACTTTTCTATAAATTGGTTCCATTTAGTGGACAATGTAACTATTAAAGGTGGTTGTATTGCATTGAAATACTCAACGCGATTTGCCTTCTGAAAATCTTTTTCATTGGTATAATAATATATTCATTTATGGCAAAGTAAAAAAGTTGAAATGAAATATGTCCACTAACTTTAAAATCTCTCCGCCACTCATTAAGATGTGTGTTTTCTATATATAACATACATAAAAAGAAGTTCTTTGAGTCCTAATCTTGATCTTTTCAATTAAATAACGAAAAATCTGAAAATAATAAGTTACAAAAAGCATTCATTCAGTAACTTCTTAAAATTTGTACCATTGTTATATGTTTTATTTAAAGCATTACTGAATGAACCTCTGTTGAATATTAGAATATGGTCATTGCATTTTTGTGTTCTAAGTGTGTTTTTAAATATTCTGATGAACTTAACTTTATTTCTCTCTGGAAATCTTATAAGTAAGGACATTCAAAGAATCGTAACAATTTCAGTTGTTTGGCGGCATAATGTTAAATGATTAAATAAATTGATTACTTGGCATAGATTTGTTATTTTATTAACTCCCATGTACCGTTTATGGCTACTAATTTTATAATTGGCATGAAATTTCCTTAGGGAATTATTTTATGATATCCTGATTTCAAATTAATGCAATTCCAATATTTATATAAAAATTTGAATCAAGACTAAATATTGATTTTGTTCTTTAAAATGTTCATTAAAATATATATATATATATATCTAAAGAGTATAAAATAAATAAATAAGAGGCACAAGTAATGATCCAACTATTTCAAAATACGGTGAAAAAATTTAATTTTACTGTCTTGCTTTTTTTCCGTAACAAATTAGTTATGATTCTATGAAAATTTACTAAAAAGTATCAGAAAATCATTTAAATATAGTCACAGACTTCAATATTTTGTTCAAGTTATATATTCTTCAGCTGATTTTCACATATTTACACACTATGAAAACTGTTTTGAAATTTTTTGGTTATTTTTATAGTAATGTTAAATAAATTCAGATTAATTCTCAATCAGAATTCAACTAAATCAAAAGGTGTGACACTGCATAGTAGGTCGGTATCTAACCTTGATGATATAATTATATATATGAATACATACAAAAAATATTTCTATTTATATATTTGTTAACTTTTTATTCTAGAAAATTTTTCAAGGCAAATTAAAATTTAAATCAATTTTTGATACAAGCTTAGTATATTATTTACTTTCTATCAGATGCATCTTTTCTATTCTTTTTATGACATGAGGACATATGTTTCTAACTCATATTTTTAGGATAACAAAAATTTCAATACAGTAAGATTTTCATTTGAGGGAGATTTCATGGTAAAGATTAAGTTAGCATCTTGAAGGACCCGAATGTCTGGGGCACCGGAGATTGAAATATGACATAGCTCTCAAAAGCCAGTAGCTCCTAACATGGGGAACAGACGCTGTAAAAGCCGTTTACTCTGAGATAGACGCTGCATGCTAGTTTTGGTCCACCCAATCAATAAATTTTACTGTTGTTTTTGTTACTTATCTCAGGTTGTCTAGCTAGGCTAGACAACCTGAGAAATGTAACAACAACAGTGAGATTTATTTCATTGTTAAAGAAAATATTCAAATAATAAAATTGCTGACATTTTTCACAACTTCTTGAAAAAAGAAGATAAAAGATTCTTCTTGCAAAATATATATTGAATCTTAAACATACTATATAAAGTTTTTAAAGTCTGGCATGGGTTCGTAAAGTTTATATAATTCACGCATTACCTCTAAATACATAAGAATAATTTAGATTACTAAAATTAAAATTTTAATACTCCATTTAACCATCCATTGAACGCTCTCTACAGCTCTAAAAAAATACTCTTCGATAAGCTCATGAACTTCGGTTGCTAATACATCCTTTTCCATATGTAATTGAAGTGTTTGCTCTAATGCCATTTTGTGCTGTTCGTAGGTTATAAATAAAAATATATCTACCTTGAACCTTTTGATCTTTCATTTTTAAAATCTGTAGCTAGCCCCTTCTATAGAATCTTTATATGTTATTAAGTTAAGCGAGAATTTAAGAAAGTAATTTTCACAAAGAAAATATTTATGAAAATAAATGTGTCATTATTTTTGAGGTCGTTATCATTTCTCGTAAAAATTGTTATGACTGCTTTCTATATTTCTGAATTCAATAATTTTTCATTTAGCCTACCATTTGATTTAGGCTAATGCTCTTTACTTTCCAGTAACCAATGAAGCTCCTTCCACCATATTTTCCATACTAACAGTTCTGCGGAACAATAGGCAGAATTAATATTACCGGAAATGAGATACCATCGAATACACGAAGTCAAAGAACAGATTTCTATAACACGATTACGTATGAAAATCCGCCAATTTTTATTACGTTGAATCAACATAAACCAGTTTTTGAATCAATCCAACATTAAATACCAAGATTTCATAGATTAAGCTCTTTCTCTATGGGCAATAATAGTCGATTACCTACACAACATGATAAAAGCTCGAGGTTGGGTATGGGCTTTAAAGGACCTTAGATCTGGCATGAGCTAAACGAATTCTAACCCCGTTGCATTAACGACTCGCATTAAAACACACGCTCCCTACGCCTTCTAGCTTCCAACACAAAACGAATATAAATGATTCGTTAACCAATCTAATACCAAACCATCTAATAATACTTTCCGAAAACACAAATACAATTTTTGATGCTAAGATTTAAACTTTTTAGTCTATATTGCTGGTGCAGTATAACTTGTTATGTCAAAAACTCTCGGTAACTTCGTCAAAATCATTCTTTCGTAACCGATTACTGAAGTTTCTTCCTTTCCCTGCTTTGCATGACAATGTATATCTAACAGTATGTTATATAAGAAACTTAATTATTGTCTTCCATGGTGAAAATTTCCTCAAACATATTTCTACTTACATTAGATTTCTGGCACATTAAGTTAAAAGGAACCGATACCATAATGATTTTTGATTTCAATTTTAGAAAACTATTTTTGATTAGTTTATGCGATTTCTACTTGCTAAACAGTTATCAACGTGAAATTTGTTTTTAAAATTTTCACAGTGTGCTTCAAGTTTTCCGAACCTTGTTTAAATGACACTGTAGAATACTTGCCATGATGATACTCTTCCAAATAACAGTCTTCGGTGTCGATTTTCTTCTTCATGTTACTCAATTTTTCCATCAAAACACAAAAACCGTAGAAAATTCTCTCTCTCTTATAGCGATTTGAAAGAATGTTTTCTCAATATCTGATGTAATATGAACCTAAAACACATTTTTAGAATTGGAGAAATCAGTTACATTAAATTTGCTCCAGAGGACAAACGATTGTTCAACATTAACTCTCGTGGGACTCTTCGCTTTTCCTTTTGAACGATGAGGTAAATAAGGAAATCCATTTACTTTTTCATTGGAAATCCTTTTTATTATGACAAGATTCAACTAATATTTAAAAACACTGCAATAATACCCAGATTTTCGTGAATTTTTAATTTAATAAATTTTTTTGTTCTTAAAATATATTTATGATTTCGCCTTTTATAGCAGAAAAAAGAGAAATGTAAGGTTCCGAAAACAAGTGGTCTTCATATATATCCTCAGTATTCGTAGAAAGAGTCTACGAAGTGTTTTTGAGTATCCTCTTGTAACTGAGATTCACTTTCTCCTAATCAGGATTCAGTTACTCCCAATACATTTAACTTAAGCCGTTCACTAATAAATCCATCATTCACAAGTACAGATGGAATATTAAGAGAAGTTGAACTTTCCCAGTGTCGTTCAGAAACAGAATAAAATTTTTCCATAAGGGTCCAACCAAGTCTAGATTTGACTGCCGCAATTCCAGACTTAATATTAATAATTTTACTAGTTAATACCATCAATGTCTCCTTCAATTAACAATATAAGTTCTTAATAAGATTAAAATGAATTTTTTTTTAAAAAAATTATTTTAATTCCTTGAGCTCATATAACTATGGACCATATGAGATTTGTTTAATTTGAGAACAAATTTGTTTTTGACTAAAAACTTCACATTTATATTTGCATTCAATATTACATTATTCAATAACATAATTTTTATACACCTTTTCCATGGTGTCTCTCAATACATTTGAATAAAGATAGTATAAATTTATAGTCCTCCCCACACACAAAGCACTTATAATTCCTATTTTTTACAATATCTTCAAATCTATAAAATTTAGTAAAACCACTGACATAAGCAGGTCTGTTTTGTTTTCTTTCTACAGCTTTAGTTTTTGCAATTAATGTTTGAAGAAAAAAAAATATGCGGATTTTAGAAAATTGTTAAGAGTTTTTGTTTTGTTTATACTGTTTATTAGGTTACATTTATCATTTGTTTTGCGAGATGGTAAATCTAGGAATTAAATAACAAAATGGCAATTTTTTTACATAAAAGCAAGACTTGTTTACTTAATTGATTTTTTTAGACAAACAAAATAAAAATTTTTTACGAGATCCTTTTTATATTTTAGATTTATAGCAAATGCGACGTTATAATTTTCAGAAAAATGAAATGACTTATCACAAAAAAATCCATGCGCAATTTTTTAAACTTATTGTTATCATAATTATTACTTTTACTTATATTTAATAACTCCCATGAAGTGGAAAAAATTTAGATTCATTAGAATGATTCTTTTTAATATTTACTTTTCCAGAACACAAAGTGGAAAAAAATTTAGATGCATTAGAATGATTCTTTTTAATATTTACTTTTCCAGAACACAAAGTGGAAAAATATTTAGATGCATTAGAATGATTCTTTTTAATATTTACACACTTTTCCAGAACACAAAACGTCATACGTCATTTTAAATCTAAATTCTGTATCAACTTCAGTTTTAATGAAATCGATTAATAAATTCAAATCCCCCTTATCACAATTATCAGTGGACCTGTTTCTCTGTCTCTTTCAATTTTTTATGAAATCGTTTGGAGGGTAGGTTCTATTACTGGCGCTAAATTATAAGCAAATTTATTCCTTGTGAACCCTAAAAACTCAAGTGCACGTTATTGCTTTCGTAACTTATCATAAAAACTTAATAAATTAACACGTGACTTATCAGTTATTACTAATTTCAGTAATTCTCGAATGTAAAGTTGTTCGAAAATGCCTTCTTTCCTTAAATCGGTCTTAAATATATTCCACAAATTTCTCATAGTTAGCTTCGGAATATAAAATCTGACTTGGTGAATAGTGAAACTTATTTCTGAAATCTATTATGGAATATTCCCGTATTTCGCTAAGTTTTATTTCCAAAAGAGTTTAACCAGTTTTCTGATTCATAGTTGAATTCATTATTTCTATTTCAGGTACTCTCTGCGTCTTAATAAAACCATGAGAGCAGAGACCGTCGGAAAGGTTCATCGCAGAGGTTCTCCTCTGGCAAAAGAGCGTAATACTTTAGAGTCTTAATAAATTTGTTAACTTTTACTTCATATTCTGAGAATCTTTTATAATATTTTTGTTTTATTTTAAAAATTGAAATCCATTTTTTTTATATCCATCCCTTCTTTCGTAGAGTTCAAAATATTTCGTATCTTTCGATCGTAATGTTTCGTATTTTACTGTGAGCTGTTCACAACAGATTTTAACTTCTTCAGTATCTTTCTGCGTTGATTTTGACAGACCATCAAGTTTATTAGCGGCTTTCGTAAAAACATAACTTTTTTATTTTCTGCTTGACGTTGTTGAAATCTATTCAGAAAAATGGAAATCGAAACAGAAGAAAGGATTACGTACATCCAATTACGTACCAAAAATTCTTACTTGTTGTATCTTCCTTCAATCCCAATACGTTCTAAAAATAATCGCTATATATCAAATTCTTAAAAGTAAATTCACCATTTTATGTGTATGAGATTAGTACAGAATAAAAAAAATAATGCAAATTAACAGTGTAAATATAAATGCCTTTGAAAAAAGGTATGGCCAACAAACATTTATTGCATATTTAATTAAACAAGCATTTGAGACCATTTAAAAAAAAATTATGAAAATTTGTTTCACTTAAATTATAATAAATGGAAAAAAGAACGTATATTACTATTCTTTTCCAGTTTAACAAATTTCAATCACCATCTCTTGTTTAATTAACAAAGAGAACTTGAATTAAGAGCTGAAGTTTAAAGACAAAATCAGAATTTCACTCTATTAAAAATATATTTTTTTATAAATATATATATATATATTTAAATATAAATTTATATATATATATATATATATATATATATATATATATATATATATATATATATATTGAAAAATGATAAGATAATATCATAAGCATGATGCGAGGTAAATAAATAAATACGAAAACTATAATTTTGGCTATTTATTGAGCTTAAAAGTAAGTTGAATATAATTAATAAAACAT
Source organism: Latrodectus elegans (assembly GCA_030067965.1). Classification (NCBI taxonomy): domain Eukaryota; kingdom Metazoa; phylum Arthropoda; class Arachnida; order Araneae; family Theridiidae; genus Latrodectus; species Latrodectus elegans. The sequence continues at coordinate 41,639,781 of CM057812.1, forward strand.
AAATAATTGAAGATTGCTTAATATATGAAATAAATGCTAAAAGAAGAAAAATGTAAATAGACAAGATACTTAAAATCGAGCAAACAGACAGAAAGGTAAACTAACAAAGTGAAATTTAAAATTTGAAATTTTTTAAAATTTAAATCGTTTAAATAAAAATATAGAATAAAAGTAAAAAAAATAAATTAAAATATGTAGTATAAATTATTTAATTATAAATTACTATTCATTTTATATTGATTAATTTTATTAAGTTAACTGATTCGCAAATAAGTTTCGTCTTGTGCCCAGTAATAGATTACATTATTGGGTTAGATACTGATTTTGTGAAATCCCTACTTACATCAAAATCTTTATACATATTATATCTTTATACATATTATATATATATATATATATATATATATATATATATATATATATATGTATGTATGAGTTATGAAATGATACATTTCAAATTATCACATGCTATGCGTTATTGTCTCTAAGAATTACGGAAGTCCTTATTTAAAAAAAAAAATTAAACTATTTTCAATTTATTCAAAAATCAATATTTTGAAAATTCAAAATAATTTATTGCTTCCGATTGATATTCTGAAGTTTTCTCTTCAGCGATTTATACCTTCCAGTTCCTTTTTTCCCTGCAGAAAGAGAGGAATCTTAGAAATCACTCGAAAAACACATCTTAGAAAGTTTCATTTTATGAATGTATCTTATCTAGTCTTCCTAAATATTCCAAAATAAAACTTTAAAGTATATTGCTGCAGAATGTTTTTGACAAAGAACGTTATACAGAGAAATAGTTTTTAAAAAAAGTATTTTTTTTTTACTTGAAATGTCTATTTCTATGCCAAAATGAAAATTTGACAGTTTAATACGATAAATGTTACATTAAAAATTATAATTTAATAATTATTACTTTTTAATAAATATTATAATCTAAATAATAATTATTAATATTATCATGATTATGTTGGAAAAATCTTTTTACGTATAAACAATATTAAATATTTAGGAGAAAGTTTTCTTAAATCTGTGTGTAACATGCTCTTTGCATTTCAGTTTATGTTTCTCATTTCCTAAATATTTAAATTAAAAAACTAAGGATAGTACAAGATTTTATTATAAATTCAGTAACATTAATTATTAAGAAAATTTTAACGAGAAATATTAATATAATAGTTTAAACCTTAATAAATATCATGATTTAAAATTATAATTTTTCACTATATATTCTATTTTCATCATTTTAATTTTTAGATTTATATATAAATAATATAGTATGTTTCCTAATGTAATTTTATTATTTGTAGATAAAAAAGTGCCATTTATAAATTTTGAATTCTTGCAACTTACTGAAAAAGAACTTTACTTTTTTGAGGTTAGTGTTTCTGGAAACAAGAATTTATTACGACATATTTGTAGAAAGCACTTTACAATATTGTGATCTCACATTTCAATTTTAATGGTGATTCAGTTTTTATCAAATAATTAAAAGTTATATCTATGTTATTTTTTTCTGAAGAAGTATTATGAAAATTCAAATAATATTCAATAATTTTATTTATGGGTATTTAATTATTTTTATTGTAGTTTTTTAATCACATTCAACACTAGGGTTGGCAATTTTTTTATAATTCTTTAAAAAGATAAAACAGATAAGTTTTGATTTTCTCATCACTACTTATAAAAAATATCTAAATCGGAAAGTGTACAGCATGAATTAATCAGTATTTGAAATGGTAGGTAGGCTATGGCGGGCAGTTTTGGATCTTTACCTGAAGATGCTTATAGCTCTCATTGAAGAAAGTATTTGGAGAGGATTTATGTAGTCATTCGACTAATCTTATTTAAGTAAAGTCAATTGAAGTCGGTGATCACACTTACAGAAACGTCTTGATATGAAAGAAAAAATTCGGATGTATAAATTCGTGTTAGAAAATAGTTCAAGGATTTGGAGTTGTAAATTTCTTTTTTCATTAAAATTAGAATCTGTTAGACAGGAGCAGAAATTCACAGCATGCAAGAATTTTAATTTCCGGATTTGTATATAGTTCAAATATCCAAGGGAATGATAATGAAGCTATTCCTAATTTTTTTCGTTTTTGATTCATCAGATGTTTGTATAAAGGACTATCTAGGAGAATATGATCTATGGATTCAGGTTCACCACACTGACAGCGGTCTGTATGCCAGAGATTAAGCCTAAATAGAATCGAATTGTTAGGAAAAGATCTTGTTCTTGCTCTGGTCAGCCATAAGTCTTCTAGTCGCGATTTTGTTAACAGCCTATGATTTTTGCGAATAGATGTTAGATCAGTGAATGCTTCAGCATAATTGCTTTTTTTCCATTGATTCAGACTTTCTTTCAATTAATATTTCTTGATGTGTTGTTTCAGATCTTTAGGAGAAATAGATCCATAGGTATAATGACTCATTGTTGCTGCTTTCGCTAATAAGTCTGCAATTTCATTAAATGCAATCCCTGAATGTCCGGGAACCCAAACTAAGTTTATTGACAAGCACTTCTGTGTAGATTGAATCTTTTGGAATCGAAGCAGTTGAATAATAGTTGGTGATGTCCTGGAACAATCTGAAAGAGCAGAGATGCAAGAAAGTGAATCTGTGAAAATGAAATATTTTATGGATTCAGTGCAAATTTTAGAGACGGCAATAAGCTGGGCCATAGCCTCAACCGAGAAGATGAAGTTTATGGAACTAATTTTCCCTGTTATTGATAAACTAGTTCTAAAATTGACTACTGCAATGCCCACATTTGATCCCTGCTTGGAAGCATCTGTAAAAATCATAGTATCTGTCTGCCATGATGACTCACAAACTTGGTGAAATAGCTTACAAATTATACATTTTGGCAATGATTTAGTCTGAAAATGGAAACTCGAGTAACAAACGGAGATTTTTTCGACATTTCTGACCAGTCTGTTTTAATATGCACGAGGTATTCATTTTTTGTCAAGCCACAATTTGGCTTTAATGGCCAGAGGATGATTACGATTGATTCGATTGCAAGTTAGCTTTTCCCAAGCTGAAGTACAAGGGGATAAGGATGACTGCTTAAATTCCGAATATAAAAGTTTAAGGACAGCATTTCATGTCTAGAGGGACAAGAAGTTTCTCCTGCTTCTTTTAGAACTATCGGTACGGGGATCCACTTAGGAAGACCCATGGCAATTCTTAGGGCAGTATGATATACAGTTTCAAGGATTTTGCGGTCTGTTGTGCATGCTGAAGTAAATAGATGACAGCCATAGTCCAGACTGGAAATAATAAAGGATTTCACGAATTGAAGAAGATGAGTGGTACGAGCACCCCATCTATTACCTGCGATACCTTTTAAAGTATTCAAATTTTTTGATATAGCTTATCTCTTTTTCTGAAAATGATGACGGAACGATAACTTGTGTGAAAAATGTAATCCCAAAATTTGAATATTTTTACTGCAGGAAATAGGATGATTGTAGATGATCAAGTCAAAATTAGGTTGTTGTAGTTTTGAAGAAAAGTTAATAATAGAGCATTTTTGTGGGTCTATCAATAACTTCCATTCTTGACACCAATTTTGTAATATTTCAAGTGCAGATGTTAGTTTCTGCTGAAGTTTTCCCAAGTTAACAGATTCATATAGTAGAAATATGTCATCAGCGTACATGAACATTTGATGTCAGAGATAACGTAGAGATCTGACATAAACACTAAGAATAGGAATTCTGATAACACGCTCCCCTGTGGAACTTCCCTATGTGAGGTGGCTGATGAAGATAGCTTATTTCTCCACTTTACTTGAAAATGGAGAGCTGTAATGAATTGTGAATCCACAAAGCAGCGTTTCCTTTGATGTTTGCTTAAAGTAATTTATAAACTAGGCCGTCTGGACAGACTGAATCATAGTCCTGGGAAATATCCACTGGAACCAAAACAGCAAATTTTCTACAGGATCTGGCAGAAATTATGTGATGATGAATGATGGATAAAATACTGTCACAACCTCGATGTGGCAGAAATCCTTGGTGATTGGGATGAAAGAAAGATATGGTTGATATATTGTCAATAAATTTCTTCAAAACCATTCTTTCCAATAATTTACATATGACACTAGTTAGAGATATAGGACGATACGATGCCACAGCATTGGCCATCTTTCCCGGTTTTAAGACTGGAATAAAAATGGAGGATTTCCATATTTCTGGTACAATACCTGTAAGCCACGATTTATTCATCAGTAGGAGAAGGTAGTCTAGATTGGTAGTAGTAATGCCTTTTAATATTTTTGCAATTATCTTATCTGGACCAACAGATGAGATTTTGCATCTTGCCAAAGCTTCTTGCAGTTCAGATGCAGTAAAGGGTTTATTGTAATAGAAATCTTCACTTGTATTTAAATCCAGTGGAATAACCTCTAAAATTGGTGAACGAGTGTAGAAGTCTAAACATATTAGCTTGATGAGTAGGATCTGCCACTGGAGAATTATGTAATAGGATCATATGTGAAATTGGAGATTCTGTAACTCTATATTGGAGATTTTTTTAATAAGTTTAAAATATTTTTTGATGCTCCAGCTAAAATTATTATTTTGTCCCAATATTTACGGGAGAGGTATATGAGTAGTCGATGTAGTTCTGCTGCAGTTTTTTTTATATGCCTTTCAAATGTACGTATCTCATGTGCGTTTAGATTTACGCCAAAGATGTCTTTTTTGGCTCAGAAGATAATTACATCTAGAAGACCACCATGGGAGATAAGGTTTACATGGCATTTTCTGGCATCTTAGAAATTTGTGAAGTTTATTTATGCAGAGATGATTGAATTGTTCAACAAGGTGAAGATAAGAAATTTCATGGTCAGTATTGATGGAAGCAAAGAAATCTAACCACAGGATGCGTGATCTGTTCGGTATATGGTGATCAATATCTCCAACAGCTATGCTAGTTTTGAATGGTAAATTATCACTTCCAAAACAATCTGGGTGAACTTCAATATGACTTAGGTGATAAATGTCTGGTGATACAAAGGTGAAATCAATGAGAGAAGGTTTATAATGTGGATCGTAATAAGTTGGAATTTCCAAGCTCAGGAAGCAGCGATTCTCATCCCGAATCCATTCAAGAAGGTTATTTGCCCTTGATGAAGTGGAATAGCTTCCTAATGATGTGTGTCTAATATTGAAATCTCCTATAATGATATAAGGAGGCTGAATTCCTTGAAATATGCTATGAATCCACTCTGAAGAAAATATGTGAGGAGGAATATAAACATTAATATTGTAGTCGTTGCCACTGTGATCTTGACTGCTAAGAGTTCTCTGCGATCATCTGACAGACGGATAGGGGAAAATTGCCTTGTTGGAATGTTTTTATTTAATGCTTGGAGAAGGCCGCCACCTCGGCTATCTTCTTTATGCTGACGAAAGATTATTTTGTTAAATAAAGATATATTGTCAACTTTTTTTAAACCATATTTCTTGTATTGCAGCGACGTTTGCAGAGTTAAAATAATGAAGTTTCATGTATGGGCGCTTATTGAGAACACTTCGAGCATTCCACGAAATTAATGAGAACATGAAAAAGTTACAATTATTATGATTATAACTTGACTTCTAAGGACTGATGCGCCCAGTATAGAAGTTGTGTCCTATCTGTTAGGAAATTTTATTGGTTCCCTTTCTGAATTTTGTATTTTGAATTATTTCTGACTGTTCTTCAGAAGAGTTACCAAAATTAAATACACTGTTCACAGGTAAAATTGGATTGAAATGAATGTGACTATTACTAAGATTTGATGATTGTTTTTGGATTCGACTAATTTTCTAAGTTTTCCTTCTATCAGGGGATGACGAGAGACTTCTAGTTTCAAAAATTTTGCTTACAGTTTCTTCAAATGTTTTTTTTTTTGAAAATAGTATTAAGAATAATGGTTTCTTGCTGGGTTTGAATAAATAAGATTTTTTTTAATACTGACTCTTCAAATTTCCTAAGTATATTGAGGTGACTATATTATTTATTTTAGCATGAGTAATTTCTGATGGTTGATTAAACTTGATTAGACTAGCAAAATTGGTTTTAGAGCTTTTAAATAGTCTACTTGCTTCAATAAAAGGTGGTTTTATTGCCTTAAATTTTAAAAACCGAGTTTCTTCTTCACGAGATGAACATGAAGGATCATATTAAGCTAGAGGTCCTTTGCAGTTTACACAATGTGGGACTTTAGTTGAACAAGTATCATTATTGTGATGTGTGCCACAAAATCTGCATAAAGCTGATTGTACTTTACATTTTTGTTGTATGTGAAAATTTGAAACAAATTCCACATTGATGAACTTTATCCACAAAAATCTCTTTACATTTACAATAGATAAATACACTAACTGGAGACTAGACTTTATGATCGTAAACTCTTACCAAGATAGTTTCTGAAAGCTCTGAAGATCCCTTTTTATTGAAACGTCGTATTTAAGATTCAATAAGGCCGTTATTTTCAATTTCTAATGCTAGATTTTCAAGACTTTCGTCCACTGATATGAACGGGATAGTAAATTTCGTAGTGTATTTTTCATTTTGTGTTTGGGGAGTCACATGGACATTTTATACTGTTTCGATTTTACAAATTTCTGTTGCAGTTTTATAATTATTTATAGTGATAATTAGTTTTCCGTTACTGTATGACTTCTTCAATTCCATTATTGTTGGAAATAGCGTTTAATAGTTCAGATTTTAATTGTGAAGGCCTCTTAGGAACAAAGCATATCCTGTTGTAGGACACAAAAATACTGTGAAATTTGAAATTCCAACTTCTGAAGCTAATTGTATTGCTAGAGGTACCTTATCATCATAGTCTAATATAGAGTTCGATGCATGTTTTGGTATGCCATATTCACACTCTCAATAAAAGTTATATCGTCTTGTAAGTCTGTCACTTTGAATATAACTTCTTGTACGTACTTGAAGAAATAAACTAATAGAACTACTTGAGCTTGAAACTAATAAACTAATTAATAAATTAATCTTATTGAAACTCCCAAATTCCTACAAATTTAAATAAATGAAAATAAATTGCTTCAGTTCTTTTTAAAGATATATAATGTTCGAAGTGGTATGTACGCACTGGTAAGAGTCTGCAACTTTTCTGTTTTCAGCCCTCGCCTTTGAAATCTTATCAACAATAAATACCTAGAAATTCTGAATAATTGCCAAATTACAAGATAAATAGTTGAAGTTACATTAATCTTGTTTCTACATAATGACCCAATAGGTCATTTGATTCTACTCTAATTTAAAATCCATAAATCTCTTTAGCTGAGGGTAATTATGTGAGATCACACTTAATGTTCTAATTAAATATCTTGATTGATTTTACATCTATCTATCTATCTATCTATCTATCTATATATATATATATATATATATATATATATATATATATATATATATATATATATATATATATATATATATCTATCTATCTATCTATCTATCTATATATATATAGTGTGTGTGTGTTCTTCTTTAATATTGTGTTAGTAAAAGCAAAAACAATTTCTTAGTAATAAATTAAATTTTATGCCATTGGGATGGTATGAAAGATGAGAGTTTTATTCTATATAGAAATTAAAAAACAAAACATTCTTCAATGAAAAATGCAAATTATCTGAATAATTTTTATACGCAATAAACTTTGCTTTCGTAGGTGGTAAAAATTATAATGAGAAATTTTTCATTACAAAATAGTTCTTAAAATGAAAGTAAAAAAGTGGAACACTTGATGTGTATACAAGTTTAGCCAAGACGATTCTACGGTTTTTGTTTCCTCCAAATATTGAATAAAAATACCAAATGGGAATTACTCTTAAAATGAAAATTAAATTATTGCTTTTTTTTTAGTTTGGATCCTAACACGTCTAGGGATGATCTTCCATGGAGATCCGAATTGATACAGTTGGTTGTTTTGGATATTTGACGCTATTCCAAAAAATGATTCTACAATTTTTGTAGTTCATATCTACCATATAGACCCAAATTTGTGCAGTTAGTTGCTTAGAAGTTTTGGTCATATTCCCAAGACAATTCTATAGTTTTTGTACTCCTTATCTACCGTGTAGATCCGAATTGGTACAGTTGGTTATTTAGGCTTTTTGGCACTATTTCTTGGACGATTCTACAGTTTTTGTGCTCCACATCTACTATGCAGATCCACATTGCCGCAGTTAATTGTTTAGGCTTGGTAACCCTATTTCCAAGACGGTTTTAGATTTTTTGTACTCCACATTTACCATGTAGATCCGAATTGGTGTAGTTGAATACTTAGGCTTTTTGGCGCTATTCCCAAGACGATTCTACAGTTTTTGTGCTCTATATCTACCATGTAGATCCGAATTGGTACAGTTGGTTAGTTAGGTTTTTTGGCGCTAATCTCAAGCCGATTCTACAGTTTTTGTTCTGCAGATCTATCATATGGAT